>CM060182.1:75601432-76126432 GCA_030549775.1 Tamarix chinensis
TTATTATTATTATTATTATTGGTATTAGTATTAGTTTATTTCTATTATTGTGACAAAAGCATTTGAACCCTTATATTATTACTATTCAAAATACAACTTTTATCATTATTATCTTTAAGAATATTTATGCCTTATTGGTATGGTAATTATTATATTATTATTTTAACCCTAAACTATTATTAGGCTTAGCCTTAAAAACACTAGGGTTTCTATCACTATAAGCATTATCATTACTACTAGTATTACTATTATCACTATTTAGCTATAATTAGTATTAGTTCTATTACTAGAAGAGTAAAGCTAATAGGTTTAATAAAATAAGTGTAGCAATAAATATTAAAATAAACATATTTTGACTAGAAAAAATTAGTAGACTATTTTTAAGATAAAAACCCTAGCTTTCGCATACTACTATCTTTAATAATAATAAGTCTAATCTTAGACTAAAATAAGGAGTGATGGGAATTTTGAGGGAAACTAATACTTAGTATTTTCCCTTTTTATAGGTGAATCAAACCAAAACCCTACGGAGTTGTAGGAGCGTGCTCCAAGCCCATCGTCGCTTTAGGTAAGGATGTAGCTAAGGCCTTTGTGTGTTGTGTGACTTGTATGACTTGGATGCTATATATATCATGATATGTCGTGTATCGTATGATTGTCGTTAACTTGTCTTATGTGTAGCGCAACTTGGAGTTGAGGTATGTTGGTATGTGTTTCTTATGACATGAGTATGATATGTATATGTGGTGTTTATGGTGTGATATGATATGGCCCTCTAGGACATGCATGCTAGGACAACTGATAATATAATATGGGAATGAGAGGACAAAAAGAAATGAAATGGGAAGTGAGTTCACTAAGGAGGGATATGAGGTTGACCAAAGTACTTCGTGATCCACAAGAGGAAATTAAAGAGGGAGGAATGACCAAAATAAATGAGAGATGGGAACCGTGCATGGAATCTTAAAATTTGCATGGGGACTTGGGGTGTTTGCATGGGATGGATAAATCTTGCATGGGGGTGATCCTTACGTGAGAAAAGTTGATTTAGGGTGTAAACAAGCTAATGGGAGAGTTGTGGAGTGATTGGAGACTTGGGATGAAAAATAGTATGTAGGTTGGTGTAAGGGTGTATAAGGGACCTAATTAGGGTTTTAGGAAGTGGTAATCTGGAAAGTACAAAGGTAAAAATGATTAAGGAAGAGTGGAGTACGGGTTAAGAGTGAGAATCTATTATATAAGGGATGAGTATGGGTTCCATGGGAGAGGAGAGATTTTGGAGTGAAAAGAGAGATGTTACTTGTGGGAGAAGAAATGTACTAGGGTTTGAAGTGGCCAACTAGGGTTTTTCCGGTCACATGGGAAGTCGAGAGGTAAAGTGATATGTTTTGGGATTTGACCTAATTGAGATGAGATGTGGGGCAATGAATGAAGTAATGGTAGTGTAAGTGAGAGGAAGTTGGGCCACATAGGTCCAAAGCCCTAGAGGGTGATAATAGGTGGCATTTGAGGTCATGAGGTGTTGTGTAACACCCCCAAAATTCACTACTGAAAAATTTCTTTAATAAAAAAGAAATTAGCAGAAGCAGATAAATAAATCGTGAACTTTGGGAGTATTACCACCACACTTAGTACCAGACCGGTTCACTCATACCATTCCAGTACCAAGTGCTAAGGCTAAGAAAAATGAAATACAATTTGAAAGACATTCAACTTGCATAAATCAGAGTAAATTACAAGAAATTCAACATACTTAAATCAGAGTAGCGCATCAAATCGTTTACAGGAAATAAAATCCACCAATGGTGGTTAAAGTAACAACATAACATCAAAAACCAGGAAATTAAATGAAGGAGGAAAACCCTAACGATACCGGATAAATCCTTACTCTCTTTCCCGTAGTCCACTTGAGTAGCACCTGAAAAGACCTGCAAGGGCACTGCCCATTGAATAGGCAGGGGCCCCATAAAGGGAATCCCTTCAGTACTACGGTACTGAGTAACCCTTTAATATCACACTTAAAGACAGGCTCACATACGGCACATAATGCAAGCTACACACATAAATAATGAGAGATGCATACATAACAATAACATACATAATAATTTATAAGTCACGATCGATACTTTTGGCCTTAAGCCATGTCATAGTGTAAGATCAATACATTCGGGCCTTAAGCCATTATTCCGTCACCATTCAATCAGTATCATATTTTATATCCATGTGAGTGCGAGAACCCCACTATTATAGCCGGTGGACCGGAAAGTATACACTCAGGGCAGAACGCCTCTGACCACTATTATTGCCGGTTGACCGGAAAATAAACACACAGGGCAGAACGCACCTGACCACTATTATTTACCGGTGGACCGGTCTGGCCCCGACTCACATGGTGTTCCACTATAAGTGATTAGTATTTTTTCATAATCTTATTCGCATACATAACTGATTTTATTGAGCTCGGGACCCCCACTATTATTGCCGGTAGACCGGAATACATATAAACTCATCATCCAGGGCACAACGCTCCTGGCCACTATTATAACCGGTGGACCAGGATATATAAAGAATCATCATCCAAGGCACAACGCTCCTGGCCACTATTATAACCGGTGGACCGGGATATATAAGAATCATCATCCAAGACGCAACGCTCCTGACCACTATTATAACCAGTGGACCGGTAGTCAATATCATAATCATCTGGGCCCGGCTCATTAATATTCCACCTTCAATAATAGTATATTTCCTTTCTTTAATAAGCACATCAACCATATTTATTTGCCTCGAATGGGAGATCGATAACCCGGGACACAATGCATACCAGCTACTCAGTACCCTTCAACCACGAACCCAAGGACACAAAGGTACCCTGGTCGTACTGGTGCATAAAGCTAACTCAGTACCCTACCGACAAGGACACCTAATCCATAAGTATGCATACCCTCTAACTAGGTCCGTAGAGCTAGAAAGAGTAAGATATAGGGCCTGACTGGGGCACAAAGGCACACTAGCAAATACCAGAATAATCGTGGACTAAACCACGTCCTTAGGGCAGCGACCCCTAAGGAGTCACCATTCCCGATCTCGAGGTCTTTCACTTTAAGTAACGGTGTCTTAATTAAGGTGATAACGAAAAGCACGATAATCCGATACTTATTCACTTTCAATCGTTCAGATATCATTACTCGTTTCTTATTCAGATGATTATCCAGGATATCACAGAGAAATCATTAAGGCCAGACTAATTATCAAATACTCTTACTTGGCTAATCAACATTATTTGAATCATATTATAATGTTCCACAATCTCAAGGACATGTTAGGTACAAATTACTCATTTGCCCTTTACTTATATAATTGTTAAGTATCCATTCCTTCCTCGCCAAATTACCATATTACCCTTTGGGTTACATAATTACCAAATTACCCCTTATACGGTTTAAGTCACCAAATTATCCCCTACACTTTTTAAATCACCATTCACTCCTCATAATTGCTACACTTATCATATTTCCCGTTTGGTTGGTTAGATTACCAAATCGCCCTTCTCCCTTGTTATAATTACAAAACTACCATCGAGTTGGATAAATTACTAAATTACCCTCCTTTCTTATCATGATTACTATTTTGCCCCTTTAATTGGTTAAATAATTATCACTTTACCCTTTAATCGGCTAAATTACCAAATTGGCCCTTCAGTTGGATAAATTACCAAATTGCCCTTCTCCTTTATCATAATTACCATTTTACCCCTCTCAATTATTTTAATTGCCATTTACTCTTTTTAATTATCATAAATCCCAAATTACCCTTCTTCATAATTACCAATATTAATTTACCCTTCTTCATAATTATAATTATTAATTTACCCTTCTCCATATTTATAATTACTATATTACCCTTCTCCATATTAATAATTACTATAATGCCCTTTAATTGGTTAATTTACCAAATTACCCTTCTCCATATTTATAATTACTATATTACCCTTCTCCATTATTAAAATTACCTTAATGCTCTCCTTCATCCAAAATTACTATTTTACCCCTACTTCCAAAATTACCATTCTTACCACTTACTTATAAAATTACTATATTGCCCCTTTGACTCCAAAATTACTGCTTTACCCTTTTCTCCAAAAATTACCATGATACCCCTTTACTTATAAAATTATCATTTTGCCATTTAATCATAAAATTACTATATTATTCTTTTATCTCAAAAATTACCATAATACCCTTCTTTCTCACAACTTACAATTTTATCCTTTACTTAAAAAAATTATCATCTTACCCCCTTCCCTTTGAAATTACCAAAATACCCTTTTGTTTACAAAATTACCAAAATGCCCTTTTTCACTTATGAAATTTCCACTCAACCCCTTTATTCACCATTTTTATGAATTTACTAACACTACATAAAATAATGATATTAGTGCTTCATTCTTATCATCTAAGTCCACCAACATGTCATTATTCAACATAATACTCATTAGCAACTACTTACATTAGGTCACATACTTTATAAGCAAAATTACTAAAATACCCTTAGACAATAATATTACTCATGCATTAGCAACATAATACATCATAAACAAGCATTTAACATTTCCATCAATAATCAAACTCCTCCCTTAATTAACATACCTACGTATGGCACAAAAGTTATCATGTTTTTCCTTTTTATCAAACAATATAAGAAACCATATACATATCATGCTAAGCACACCAAACATGCATAAAATCACACTAAACCCTTAATGTGCTAGCATACCTTTTTCCATATATTTAAGGGAGGATTAACGGTTATCTTAATCCTGCAAAATATCGAATCTTACCAAGCATAATTAGCAACTCAACGCCTAAAAATAATATCCATCATATTAATGTTAGAAATAGGAATCCAAGCATAAAACTTTATAAAATTTAATCAATAAATACTTAACATAAAATATCATTATACCTTAAAAATTAGCCAATTAATTTTCAAAATAAAGGGGAGCTCACGCTGTATGAGCAGCGTGAGTTTCATGCAAAAATGAGGGGTGGAAGGGTTCGAAGGGGAGGTGAAGGAAGCAAAATCTATTATTTTCGGGTTAGGGTATTTGGGTTAGAAAAGAAGGTTGTTGGGGGAGGTTTCAAGGCAAGGGAATGGTGCAGAAGTGAAGAGGGGTTGTAGGTGGAGATTAAGGGTGGTTTCACGACGGCTTAAGGCGGCGGCGAGGCGGCGAAGTTGGTTGCCGAGAAGGGTCGAGGTGGAGGGGCTGAGAAGGAAGGAAAAGGAGAGGGAAAATGGAGGGGTTCAAGGGTTGGTTTTGGCCAACTAAGGCATGGCGGTTGTAGAGGGGGTTGCAGGGTGTCGAACGGTGGGTTGGGTGGCGGCAGAGGTGGCCGGACGGCGGCGGAAATGGCGGTTGCAGGTGGCTCGGTGGTAAGGGGGAAAACTGGGGAGAAAAAGAAAAGGGGTCGAGAAAGTAGGGAGTGTAGGGCTCGAGGGGCGGCGTGGTGATGTAGGGTGGTAGTAGGCGGTGGCAGAAGGCGGCGTAAGGCTGGTCTTGGTGGTTAAAGCGGCGGCGGGCGGCGGCGATCAATAACGGGGAAAAAATGGGGAAGAAGGAAGGAGAGATGAGAGAGCTCGGGGAAAGAGAAAAGGCTCGAAAGTGGGGCAGAAGGGAGCTGGGGTGGTGAAGAAAAAGGAAGGGGGAAGAAGAGAGGGGGCAGGGTTGGCCGATCGGTGCTGTAGTGGTGGCAGGGCTGTCGGTTGGCAGGGAGAAGGAAGGGGAGAAGAGGGAAAGAAATATGGCATGCAGGGCTGGTTGGGTTCGAATGAGGAAAGAAAACGACGAGGGAGAGAGGAAGAGAGAGGGCAGGGAGGTAGGTGGTGGCCGGGTTGCAGGCGGCGGCGTGCTCGACCATGGCAGAAATGCTGGTCGGGCGTGGGAGAAGAAGAAGGGAAGTGAGATGTTGGAGGGCGGTTGGACCGGCGCAGGAAAAGAAAGAAAAAAAAGATGAGTCGGCCGGTCCAGGGGGAAAAGAAGGAGGGGCGAGCTGGACGTGCGTCAGGCACGGGCGAGGGAAAGGAGGCAGAAGCGGGCCGAAGGCCCAATCGCGCGGGGAGGAAGGAAGCAGGCCGGTGCGGGTGACCCTAGGAGGAGAAAAAGGTAAAGAGAAGAAAGAAGAAAAGGAGAAAAAGGAGGAGGAAAAGAAAAAGGAAAAATGAGAAAATAGGGTAAATAAATTAAATTAATTTATAAAATCGTAAAATGTAATATTCTTGATAAATTATTTAATTTAATAATTTAATTTATTATAGTCTAATATTTTAGTTTAAAAAGGATAAAGTTGGTAAAATATTAGTTTGGGAATTTATTTAAATAAAAAAATAATATGATAATTAGCAAAAATATATATTTAATTTATTAAATAATCTTATCCAAATTTATATACTTTAAAATCCATAAAATAATTCAAATAAATAATTTTACAAGCAAATTTTATTTCAAATAAGGTCATTTATTAAAATATAGGTTTTCAAAATTTTTGGGGGATTACATGTTGGGTCCTAACCTACACTCTTAGGAGTTGGTCTTTCATTATGTGTAAGTAGGGCTGTAAATGAGCTGAGCCAGTTCGGTATTCGGCTCGGCTCGGCTCGTTAAAAGCTCGGTTTGGCTCGTTCGTTTAATTAAACGAGCCTCAAACTCAAACTCGAAAAAGCCCGGCTCGGTTCATTTTTTGGCTTTGGCTCGTGAGCTCGGCTCGGTTCGGCTCGTTAAAAGCTCGGTTCGGCTCGTTCGTTTAGTTAAACAAGCCGAGCCCAAACAGCATTTTAGGCTCGTTTAGTTAAACGAGCCGAACCCAAACCTAGGGGTATTCGGCTCGGCTCGGCTCGTTTACAGCCCTATGTGTAAGTGTAAGGGGAACGGATGTCGGGGCGTGATAAGGGGTGCAGGAGTCTCAAAATATTGGACGGGCCCCCTTGAGAGGAAAGGAGTAGAACGTTGATGACATGCATGTCAAAGGTGGAATGTTATCTAATAAGACATGGATAAGATACTAATCACTTAAAGTGGAAGATTATTGAGCCGAGCCCAGACTGGTCCACCGGCGAATAATAGTGGCCAAGAGCCGGGCTTCCTGGAGATCGTGCCACCGGCGAATAATAGTGGTCAGGAGCGTTTTGCCCTGCATGATTTCCGGTCCACCGGCTATAATAGTGGGGGATTTCGTGCTCAACAAACCAAAGTAAATAAGGTAAGCCATAGGAAATACATTAAGTACTTATAGTGAAACACCATGTGAGTCGGGGCCAGACCGGTCCACCGACGAATAATAGTGGTCAGAAGTGTTCTACCCTGGAGACCGGTCCACCGGCGAATAATAGTGGTCAGGAAAGTTTTGCCTTGTGTGTATGTATTCCAATCCACTGGCTATAATAGTGGGGTTCCCGCACTCACATGGACTATTAAAGAGTATGTGTGGAATGAACGCATTATTAATGAGAATAAAGAATAAGTTACCTGAAAAGTAACCAGGCCTTATTACATGTATCATTATATGTTGCCTACATGCTCATTCTTATGCTATATGCTCTATGTGTTGGCCTTAGCGCATCTGTTACCTTACTCAGTACGTAGCGTACTGATCACCCGTTTTATGGGTGTTGCTCCTTCCCACGAGTAGAAGACCCATCTGAGCTTGTGCAGGTAGGGGATGATGTCTTCGATGCCTACGACACCTACGAGGCATCGAGTGGGGCTGAGTGTTGAGCCTAAACCTAACTTGGGGATCGAGAGTGACTCGGTCGGACTCTATTTCTTTTATTGGACCCTGTATTATCATATTTTAGTTGTGTTTTGTACTATACTTTATGTTTTTTTTAAAAAAAAAACCCTAGTCACGTACTATTTGGTTTGTAATCCTAATTCGCACTCTGATTTCTGTATGACTTGTGTTTTATTAATGATTTGTGTTTAATGTTAACTTTATTTAGCCTTAGCACTTAGTACTGGGACGGTAGGAGTGAACCGATCTGGTACTAAGTGTGGCGGTAATGCCCCCGAGTTTACGATTTTATCTTTTTGCTTTCGCTAAACCCTTTTAATTAATCGAAATTTTTCAGTAGTAAATTTTTGGGTGTTACAGAAAGTGGTTTTAATTTACCTTTATTTGAGTTGTGTTGGTTATCTGTAATGCGTTAATTAGTGGTTTTAGACCACCTTTATTTAATATATGATGGCTATTTATTTTGTGTCGGTTTGTGATTTTAGTCTACCCTTATTTGAGATGTATTGTTTATCTATACCTAGTTAGTTGGTGATTTTTGTGTTGGCCTATATTGGGTCGGTTAATTGTTTTAGTTTCCCTATATTTGGGATGCATTGTTTATCTATACTAGGTTAGTTTAAGGTTTTAACCCACCTTTATTTCATCTGTATCGACTATCTATATTAGGTAAGTTTTTAGTTTTAGTCCACGTTTATTTGAGATGAGCTAGTTATATATATTTGGTTATCTAGTGGTAAGCAATCCACTTATATGAGCAAGACTGTATTGTTGTGTGTGAATGAGGTTCTTCTATGAGTTGATTATGATTAATCTAAGATAGAATGTCTACGCTTGTAACATGATTTACTATTTTTATATCATGCCCTATGCGTTGCATGATGCCCTTATATGGGAATCATTGTTTATGTAGTATATACATTTATTGATATTGCACTTGCAAGTGATTTGCTACATATACGATACAAGGATGACACTACTTAGTGTGATGTTGTGCATAGTTATGAATGATATATTGTATGTGCGTATGGTCTTAGAGTATGAGTTATATGATAATATTTTCAAGACATTTTGTATTTAAAATATTTTGGACTCTTATGTCCTTTGTGTAACACCCCCAAAATTCACTACTGAAAAATTTCGTTTAATTAAAATAAAATTAGCAGAAGCAAAATAATAAACCGTGAATTCTTGGGATATTACCGCCACACTTAGTACCATACTGGTTCACTTCTACTGTCCCAGTACCAAGTGCTAAGGCTGATTGGGATAGATATCAAACACGAGTTGACAATTAAGACGAGCATTCACAAAAGAAATGAGTCGTTAACCGTACAGGAAATCAAAGTGCGGTAATCAAAAGGTACAACCCAAAAGTACAGTTTTAAAGTACCAAATGACAGAAAATATCATACAACAGAATAAAACAAAATATAATGATACAGGAAAAATAAAATGGATGATAGAATCCGGCCATGTCACTCTCAACCCCCAAGCTAGGTCCAGGCTCAACTCTCAGCCCCGCCCGATGCCTCGTAGGCATCGAAGACATCGTCCCCTACCTGCACAAACTCATACGGGTCTTTTGCTCGTGGTAATGAGCAGCACCCATGAAACGGGTGATCAATACGCTACGTACTGAGTAAGGTAATAGATGCGCTAAGGCTACCATACAAAAACATACAACATAGCATACATGGCATAATCACGTAGATAGCATGCAGTAACACAGATAAAGAAGACCAACTATGGTCCTGATAACTTATTATTTAGATCTCTGATAAATATAGTCGATTCACATCATAGCATTTATCAATCCTTACGAGTACGGGAACCCCACTATTATTCATCGGTGGACCGGTCATGCAGGGAAAAATGCTCCTGGCCACTATTATTCGCCGATGGACCGGTCATGCAGGGCAAAATGCCCTGGCTACTGTTATTCACCGGTGGACCGATCTGGCTCCGACTTTCATGGTGTTCCACTGTAATTACTTCATATTTTTCCCATGTCTTGTCATCCTTATGTTTGGTTTGTCGAGCATGGAAACCCCCACTTTTATAGCTGATGGAACGGTCATGCAGGGCAAAATGCACCTGGCCACTATTATACGTTGGTGGACCTGTCATGCAGGGCACCCCGGC
The DNA here is from genome assembly GCA_030549775.1 of Tamarix chinensis. Classification (NCBI taxonomy): domain Eukaryota; kingdom Viridiplantae; phylum Streptophyta; class Magnoliopsida; order Caryophyllales; family Tamaricaceae; genus Tamarix; species Tamarix chinensis. The sequence goes on from CM060182.1 coordinate 75,611,365, forward strand.
TCCTGGCCACTATTATTCCCAGGTGGACCGGTCTGGGTCTGGCTCAACAATCTTCCTCTTTAAGTGATTAGTGTCTTAATCGTATCTTATTCGAAAGTATTTTACCCCTGAATGCATGACTAACTATATCCACACTTATCCTCCCAATAGGGCATGTCCCATATCTTGAGACTCTTGTACCTCCTAACTCGTTCCGTCATCCTTCCCTTAATCTACTTTTTCACACCGGGAGCCCAACTCCTAAGTGTTTTGGTCAAGGCCCACCACCTTATACCCTAAGGTCCACTCACCTCCTTACCTTAAGGTTGTAACACCCCAAAATTCACTACTTTTTTTTAGAAAACGGAAGAAATTACAATAGAAATATTTAAATTAAAACCCGTAAATTCTGGGGATGTTACCGCCACACTTAGCACCAGACTGGTTCTCTCCGACCGTTCGAGTACCAAGTGCTAAGGCTAAAAAGATTATTTTCACACTTAAACTGAGAGTTCATAAAATGCATTAAAAATATTAACATAGAAATTAGAGTATGCATACAAGTTACAATAAATAACAAAATAGAAATCAGAGTGCGAAATCAAAATTCCTCATGGGGAATAATTTTACAATCGATAAAGGGTTATTTGAAATACTCAATACAAGATAATAAATCGTAAAAGGGTAAATATGATACACAAGTAATACCAAGGGAATAAGTTGCATAAAGATTAAATACAGCCATGACACTCTCGGACTCTGAGCCAACCACAAGCTCAACTCTCAGCCCCACCGGATGTTTCGCCCACCCGCACAAAGTCAGAAAGGGCCTTCTGCTCGTGAGAATGAGCAGCACCCGTGAAACGGGTGATCAACACGCTACGTACTGAATAAGGTAACTGAGCACTAAGGCCAACATACAAAATTCACACAACTAATGCATAATAATAAAGGAGCATAGAATTCAATCATAATAATACAAGATAAAATAAATGCGTAGGTGAAATACCATGATTCAATATAGATTAGATTATTTACTTCATCAAGCCTTTATCGAATTTATTTTCACGCCATGCTCTTTATCGAGTCCATACAAGTACAGGAACTCCACTATTTTTGCCGGTGGACCGGTCTCCAGGGTACTTTGGCTCTTGGCCACTATTATAGCCAGTGGATCGGTCACTTAGGGTACATGCCCTACCACTATTATATGTCGATGGATCGGTCTGGCCCCTTCTCGCACGGTATTCCACTGTAAGTCATTAGTGTCTTCCCACATCTTAACAACATATATAGTTTGGTTTGTTGAGCTCAGGATCCTCCACTATTTTAGCCATTGGATCAGTCACTAAGGTAACATACCCTACCACTATTAAGTCGGTAGATCGGTCTCCAGGCTACCGCAGTACTTGGCCACTATTATGCCGGTGGATCGGTCTGGGCCCGACTCAACATCTTTCACTTTACGCAATTAATATTTTAAGTATCTTATTCAGAAAACCTACTAAGATATGCAAGTCCAAATCCTACCATGCTCTCTCTTCAACTTAAGTTAACCACTCCAACCCTAGTTAACCACCCCCACTATAGTTAACCATGACATGCCCTAACACCCATGCAAACCCTAACTCCACGTAAGCCCTACACCCATGCAAACCCTAACTTCCACCATGCAACCATTAATACCCCCATGAAACCCTAATACCTTCATGTAACGTTAATAACACCATGCAACCCTAATACCACCATGCAATATTAATACCACCATGCAAACCCTAACTCCCATGCAAAACCCCTACACTATACAACATTAACTCCATGCAAAGTCCAAAGCCATGCAAACCCTAATACCATGCATCTCACAACTCCATGCAAAACCCTAACACCACATTGTTATACTCCCCATCATTATTTTACAACCCTATCATGCATGTCTTAAGGCTACATCATACCGTAAAATAACACACTTATACACATAATTCTCATGCCACAATTTATTCACACCAACATACTTCAACTCCATATCATGCCGCATTCAATTATACAATATACACATGAAATATACTATAATTAATATCATATGGCATGCATAGCATAAAATCACATATTACACATATGGCCTTAGCACCCCTTACCTAAAACGACATCGGTCTTGGAGCACGCTCCTACGCCTCCTTAGGGCTTTGATTGGTTTCACCTATTATAAGGGAAAAGCTAAAATTAGATTCCCTCATACTAAAAATACCATTAATCACTGACTTATTATAAGACTAGGTTTTTAATAAAATAATAAAATATTTATAAAATAACATTAGCTAATTACTAACTTTGCTAAAGATATAGAAATAATAGAAATATTATAAAAGTTGATAATATAAGGTTGAAAAATTTACCCTAATAATAATAATAATGACACTAAAATTAATATCAATGTTAATATTAACAAGAATAGTAATAATAGCAACAATGACCCAAAATAATACTAATAATAATATTAGTAAAATAAGAAACAAAATTTAGTAATAGTAATAATGATAAAAACAATAGTAATATTACAAAAATTAATAATGACCATAATGGTAATAATAGTAAGGATAATAATCGAAGATAAAATGAAGTAGGGTTTCTACCCTACATTAAATAATAATAAAATTAATAATAATAATAATAAATGCTAGTGATAATAATAAAAGACTTAATATTTATAATACTACTACTACAACTCAAAATAGGCACAATAGGGTTTCAGCCCTATATAAAATAATAATATTACATTGGAAATAACAATAACAATAATAATAATAATAGCAACACTAATAGTAAGGTAGTTGTAATAATAATACTGGAATAATAATAATAACAATTTTGAAATAGTAAATAATAATAATAATAATAATAATAATAATAATAATAATAAAATTGAATTAAAAAATATAATTGGGCTTCGGCCCTCAACAGAAATAATAATAAAAACATTAATACTAATAATAATAATAATAATGCATATTAATAATGGAAATAATAATAATAATAGGATATATATTAGAATAAATGAAATAAAATAATTTAAGGCTTGTAAAAAATAGGGAAAAAGGGTTGAGAGGGTTTAGGGTTCAACCTTAGGCTGGTGGTGAGGGGTAGCATCGGCGGTGGTGCACGCAGTGGCGGTGGCCGAAAAAAGAGAAGAAAAGGGGAAAAGTTAAAGACTGGGAACCAAATAAGAAGAAGGAGGGTGGAAGTAAGGGCTATTATGATTGCCCATAAGGAGATGAACAAAATGATGGTGGCGGCGCAACCAGAGGTGGTGGCGCATGGCGGCGACGGCGGTGGCCGAATAGGGAAGAAGAAGAGAAAGAGAGGGAGAAAGAGGAAAAGAAAGGTAGGGGAGATAGATGAGGGTCTGCAGCACAATTTGGGAGGTGAAAGGAGTGGCGAAAGCAGCGGAAAGAGGTGGCTAAGGGTGGTTCGAAGGCGGCGGTGGCAGAAAATGGTTTGGTTAAGAAGGGAAATTTACACAGTCGGGGTGGCTTGTGTAGGAATAATCAAAGGGTACAGGTGGTCTAGTTAGTTAGAGGGTGGTGCAAGGAAGGTATAGGTGGCCAGAATGGGTGGCAGTGTTAGCCAGAGGCGGCGAAAGTGGCGCCTAAAGGGGCAGTGGCACGAAGGGAGGTATTTTCTGAACTTCAATAAAAAACTCAATTCTTGGGGTGAATTTATAGGCTTGAAAGGAAGTTATGGTCAAAGGGAAAGTGAGGGAGTGGTAGGCAAGAGTGGGAACCAGTCGACAAGGACAACCGACACACTTTCCCGATCGTGTCTGCAAGTGGCCAAGGGAGAGGGGATTGTGCGGGGAAATGGGAGACGTGGTTTGGGTCAATGGGTGGCCGAAATAAAGGGGAAGAGGCGGGAACAAAATGGACGGTCAACAGGGCACAATCGACGATGAAAAACCAAGGAGAAGGGTGGTGGAAATGGTCGACGTTGATGGCAGGTGCGAAGGGCTGGGGGAGAAGAAGAAGGGGGGTGTGGGAACCGGTCGTGTAACACCCCAAAATTCACTATTTTTTCGAAAAGCGAAAGTAATTAAAATACTTAATTTAAAACTCGTGATATCTGGGGATGTTACCACCACACTTAGTACCAAACCGGTTCTCTCTGACCGTTTCAGTACCAAGTGCTAAGGCTAAAGAAAAGATTTAGGATCAATTACAAGTCAAGACAAACTAAGCTCGGTTGTAAAACAAAATTAGAGTACGCATAAATCATTATAATCCATTTCCAAAAGAGAAATAAGCTTACAATCGATAAAATATTCATTTGAAATGCTCAATATAAGGTAATAAATCAAAATGGATAAATCCGATACAAAAGAACTAAAAAAAGGAAATACATCGCATAAAGAATAAATATGGCCACAACTCTCAAACCTTGAGCCAAAACAAGCTCAACACACAGCCCCGACTGATGTGTCGCCCACCTGCACAAAGTCAGAAAGGCATACTACTTGTGGGAATGAGCAACACCCATGAAAAGGGTGATCATTACGCTACGTAATAAGTAAGGTAACCGAGCACTAAGGCCGACACATAAACACATGAAATCATGCAGGATAATAATCAACATACAATTTCAAACTACACATATGATACATAAAAGCGTATAGAGAAATCCATAGCCTATTATCAACAAGCCCACACATAAGGCCTAAAAGGTCTGGATTAATTATTTAACCTTTATTTTATCAAAGATCGATACACACCATGCCATTTTATCAATCCATGCGAGTACAAGAATACCCTACTATTATAACCGGTGGGTTGGTCATACATAGGGCATCATGCCCTAACCACTATTATTACCGGTCGATTGGTCACATATAGGGTACAACCCTAACCACTATTCTTAACCGGTGGATCGGCTTGGTTCCTGCTCGCACGGTGTTCCACTGTAAGTAATTAGTATCTTTTAAGAGCATTAATAACTCTAGTTTGTTTTTATTGAGCTCGGGATCCCCCACTATTATAAGCGGTAGGCCGGTTACATATAGGACTCATGTCCTAACCACTATTATTACCGGTGGATCGGTCACATACGGGGTAAAACCCTAACCACTATTCCTGACCGGTGGATCGACTGGTCCTGTCTCAATATCTTCCACTTTAAGATATTAGTGTCTTAAATATTTTATTCACAAACATTTGCCCACACATGCATGACTAACTCTAGGCAAACCCTAGTCCCATGCAAACCCTAACTCCACGTAAACCACACTTCCATACAAACCCTAACTCCACATAGACATGCTTCCATGCAAACCCTAACTCACATGTAAACCCTAGCTTCACATAGACCATGCTTCCATGCAACCCAAATTCATATGCAAACCCCAGCTCCACGTAGACCACACTCCCATGCAAACCCTAACTCCACATAGACATGCTTCCATGCAAACTCTAGCTTCACGTAGACCACGCTCCCATGCAAACCCTAACTCCACATAGACATGCTTCCATGCAAACTCTAGCTTCACGTAGACCACGCTTCCATGCAAACCCTAATTCATATGCAAACCCTAGCTCCACGTATACCACACTCCCATGCAAACCCTAGCTCCACGTAGACATGCTTCCATGCAAACCCTAACATCATGCCATTTCATGCAAACCCTAACACCACGTTGGTACACTCTCCATCATTATTTTACAACCCTAACATGCATGTCTTAAGGCCACATCATACAATAATAATAACATAAATATAAACATAATTCTCATGCCACAATTTATTCATACCAACATACTTCAACTCCACTTTATACCACATACAAAATAATTAATAATAATAAACATAGAATACATGGCATATGAAGCACATAATGCATATAAACACACAAATGGCCTTAGTAACACCCCTACCTAAAACGACACCGGTCTTGGAGCACGCTCCTACGCCTCCTTAGGGCTTTGACTGGTTTCACCTATTATGAGGGAAAAGCTAAAATTAGACTCCCTCTTTTCAAAAATACTATTAATCACTAACTTATTATAAGACTAGTTTTTTGAATAAATAATAATAATAATAATAATAATAATAATAATAATATCTTAATAAAATAACATTAACTAATTACTAACTTTGCTAAAGATATAGAAATAATAGAATATAATAAAAGTTGATAATATAAGGTTGAAAACTTTACCCTAATAATAATAATGATGATACTAAAATAATAATAGTAAAGATACTAAAAGTAATATCAGTGATAATATAAATAAGAATAATATTAATAGTAATAATAATAATAACAAGGACATTATTCAAAGTAAAGTGAAATAAGGGCTTCGACCCCTTTACTAAAATAATAATAATGAATAATAATATTACTAAAATAAATAACCAAATTTTGTAATAATAATAATGATGACATAATAATACTAATAATGATAAAAGCCATAATAATATTACAAAATAATAGTAACCATAATGGTAATAATAGTAAAGATAATGATCGAAGATAAAAAGTAGGGTTTCCACCCTATATTGAATAATAATAACTTAATAAATAATAATAATAACACTAATAAGGGTAGATAATAATAATAATAATAATAATACTAACCCTAATAATAATAATACATGATATTTATCATACTACTGCTAAAATTTAAAATAAGCACAATAGGGTCTTAGCCATATATAAAATTATAATACTAACACTTGAGAATAATAATAATGATAGTAATAATAGTAGTAGTAGTAGTAGTAGTAGTAGCAGTAGTAGTAATAATAATAATAATAATAACAATAATAATAATAAGAACAACAATAATAAAATTATTAACAACTCTTATGGTAAAATATTTGTATTAATAATAATAGAAATTCGAAATAGGGAATAATAATAATAATAGTACTTATAACATATTAATATTAATAATAGTAATAATAGAAATAATAAGGGTAATAGTCCTAAAATCGAATTAAAAATTAAAATAGGGCTTTATCCCTCAATAGAATAATAATAAAAATATTAATATTAATAACATTAATAATACATATTAAAAATGGAAATAATAATAATAATAATAGGATTTATATTAGAATAATTAAAATAAAATAATTTAAGGCTTGTAAAAATAGGGAAAAAGGGTTGAGAGGGTATAGGGTTCAACCTTAGGCTGGCGGGGATAGGCGGCACCAGTGGTGGTGCACGGTGGCGGCGGCTAGAAAAAGGGAGGAAAAGGGGAAAATTTGAAGGCTGGAAACAAAATAAGAAGAAGGAGGGTGGAAGTAAGGGTGATTATGATTGCCCAGAAGGAGAGGAACAAAATGATGGTAGCGGCAGCGGCAGTGGCCGATTAGGAAAGAAGAAGAGGAAGGGAGGAAGAGAGGAAGAAAGAGGAAAAGGAAGGTAGGGGAGATAGAGGAGGGTCTGCCGCACAAATTGAGAGGTGAAAGGAGCGGCGACAACAGTGGAAGAGGTGGCTTAGGGTGGTTCGAAGGGCGGCAGTGGCAGAAAATGGTTAGGTCACGAAGGGCAATTCACACGGTCGGGGTGGATTGTTCAGGAAGAATCGAAGTGTATTGGTAGTCTAGTTAGTTAGAGGGAGGTGCAGGGAAGGCGTAGGCGGAAAGAACGGGCGGCGGTGTTGGCCGGAGACGGCGAGAGTGGCGTCTAAAGGTGAGGTGGCGACAATGTCGAGGAATTCTAGGTAAGTGATCAAAACCCGATACAAGGCCAACCTAAGGGTATTTATAGATTGAAGGGAAGTTAGGGTCAAAGGGAAAGTGGGCGAGTGGTAGGAAGAAGTGGGCACCGACCGATAATGGTTGTTGGCGAAAATTCGAAGGTGGCGGGAATAGTTGCACAAGGAGAGAGAGAAGATTGTGCAAGAGAAAAAGGGAGGTGGATTGGTTTAAAATGGACGACGGGCCAGGGGGAAGAAAGAGGAAGGAAAATGGTCGGTCAAAACGGTTGTAACCGGCGGTGAAATTTTTAGAGGTGGTGGTGAGTTGCAGGTCGATGTCGACGGGGCAGGGGAAGAAGGAAGAAAAAGATGGGGGCGAATCGGGCAGCCAGGAAAAGAAAAGAAAGAAAAGAAGGAACCGACCAGTCGGAGCGAGGTGAGGGGGAAAATTAAATGAAACGTAGAGTTTCGGTGGAAAAGGTAATAAAGGGCGGCATTTCAATGCGGTCGAGCTCAATGGTAAAAAGGTAATAATCAAAACGTAGAGTTCGAGTGGAAGAAAGAGTCAAAAGGCGGCGCTGCGAGGGAGAGGAAGGATGACGATTACGCAGGTTGGGTCGCGCTGAAGGGAAAGAAAAGAGAAAATGGGGACTAGGCCACTGGGCTGGCCCAGTTCGGGGAAAGAAAAAGAAAAAGAAAAGAAGAAGAAGGAAAAGAAAGAAAAAGGAAGAAATAAAAGGAAAAAGGAGAAGAGAAAAATAGGATGGTTGGGTTAAATAAATAAATTAAAATATTTGGGATATTTAAAAATAATAGCATTTAAATAAAATAATATTTAAATCCCTTTTTAAACTAAATTAAGATTTTTAAAAGATTTTCCATAAATTCCATTTCAATTAGCAAATCACTCTAATTTTCTTCAATTAAATTATTTATAAAATTAATATTAATTTGAAACTATTTTCTCTTTCTTAATTTAAATTAAATAATTTATTTAAATAAATTCCCAAATTAAAATCTTTAATTAGTTAAAATACCCAAATTTCCTCTAATTAAAATATTTATAAAATTTCTTATTAATTTGCCCTAATAAATTCCCTTTTATTTTAGTAAAAATAATTTATTAAATCAAAATTTCCAATACAACCTTATTTAAATATAATATTTAAAATTAGAAATTTTTGAGGCATTTCAGGTCGGCCAAGGAAAAGAAAAGAAAGAAAAAGAAGAAACCGGGCCGGTCAGGCGGAAGTTAAGGGCATTTAAATTAAACGCCACGCTTTGGGGAAAAAGGAGACGGAACTCGGCGCGCTAGCTGCCAAGGGAAGAAGAAAAAAGGAAACAGGAGTGGGCCGCAGCAAGAGAAGAAAAAGAAGGAAGGAAAGTGGACCGCACTAGGCCTAAATCGGGGGAGGGGAGGAAGAAAACGAAAAGAAAAGAAGAAAGAAAAAGAAAGGAAAAAGGAAGAAAGAAAAGGGAAAAGGGAAAAATAATGGATTAGGTTAATTAAACTAATTAAAATATTTAAAAATAATAATATTTAAATAAATTAATATTTAAATCCCTTTTAAGGCTAATTTAGGATTTTTAAAAGATTTGTCATAAATTCCATTTTAATTAACAAAACACCCTAAGTTTCTTCAATCGAATTATTTATATAATTTATATTAATTTAAAACTATTTTCTATTTCTCATTTTAAAAAACATAATTTATTTAATTAATTTCCAAAATAAAATCATTAATTAACTAAAATAACCAAATTTCTCCTAATTAAAATACTTTTAATTTCTTCTTAATTTTTCCTTATTAATTTTCTTTTATTTTAATAAAAATAATTTATTTAATTTATTTTTAATAATAAAAACTCATTTAAATATAATTTTTAAAATTAAAAATTTTCGAGGCATTTCAAAGATTTCCTCTAGAAACCCTAATTTGGGCCTATGTAGCCCATCCTTCTCTACCTCCCACAACCCACATGTCATGACCTTTAGATTCAACTCTCCCCTCATACCTCACTCACCCTTATTTATTTTTATTATTTCCTTTTTCTTTTTCCACCTTCTCAAATTAGGGTTTCTTCCCAAACCCTAGCTTGGTCTCCTATGCACCTTTATATTGTCCCACGTACTATATTTCAACCAGAGCCTCCAGTCACCCAAACAACTCTTCCATTGCCTTCCTCACGTCCCAAAGCAACTTTCTATACGTAATCCCATGTAAAACCCTTAATATCTATTGTGCCAAACCCTAAAATTTCCATGCAAACCCTAGTTCCTCCCAAGTAAACCCTAGTTCCTCCCACTCTTTCATTTTATTTAAATCCCACCTTTTATTCACCTCTCATGGAGCATGGGTTATTTAGGTCATTCTTACCTACGTTTGCCAACTTACTTCCCTTTGGTTATCTTATTTTACCATTTTTTCTTTTTTATGCCTCCAACCCACATCACCACATCAGATACCCTAGCATACATGTCCTAAGGGCCACATCACATCACGTCACAACTTGCAGCATATCCATATTAGCACATGCCAAAAAAGAGCAAATGAACATACCTCTGTTCCAAGCCGTGCTACACATAAAACAGTTAAGATAATAGCATATAGAACACGACATATAATTATACAGGTCATCCAAGGCAAGTAAGACACGTAACACACAGGCGGCCTTAGTTACACCCTTACCTAAAACGTTGTCGGGCTTGGAGCACGCTCCTACGCCTCCTGAGGGTTTTGACTTGGTTCACTTATAAGAGGGAAATACTATGGGTTAATCTCCCTCTACCAGAATTACCATAATTTCCTATCTTACTCCTATCATGGCCTACTACTAAGGCTAATAATGATAATAGTAGTTTTATAATTAAAAGTAGGGTTATTATTCTCAAAATAATTAATCATGCCACTACTAACCAAATTAAGTCTTAGTAATATTCATAGTATTAAAGTAAGGGTTTCAATATTAATAATAATAATATTATTATTATTAGTTTTATAACGATACTAATATCAACCCTAAATTCTAGTAATAATAATAATAATAATATTAGCGATGAAAGCAATATAAAATTAATGGCCATAATAATACTTATATTAATAACGCTAGTGGTAGTAGTAGTAATAATAGTGATAATGATAATAATAATAATAATTATAGTAATAGTGATAATAATGCTGGAAATGATAATAATAGCGGTAATGATAATATTCATAATAACATAATAATAATAATAGTAATAGTAATAATGATAATAATAATAATAATAATAATAGTAATAATGATAATAATAATAATAATAATAATAATAATAATAATAATAGTAATAATAATAATAACAATACTAACAATGATAACAATAATGTCGAGCATGAAAAGTGGTAATAGTATTATAATAGCCAAAGTTAGTATTAATGTCATTATTAGCAAAGTAATGATAATAATAATGATGATAATAGTAGTAGTAGTAATAATAACAATAATAATAATAAGGATAGTAATGGTGGTAATAATAACAAAGTTGTAGTCTTGTACATAATAATACCATTAATTAGAAATCTCTCCGGAATAAGAGTTAGAACATAATAATAATAATAATAATAATAATAATAATAATAGTTAATAATAATACTATTAATATTAAAAATCATTAACACTTCTATAAAAAAGGTTTAAGGGTTAAGAAATTGGGATACCTTATAGGCTTGGTGATGGAGTCGCCGCTGGCGGCGGCGGCGGTGGTGGAGGAGGAAGGAAGGTGGAGAGATGGACGTGGAGGCTAGGGGAGAGGGAAGTAGGGGGAAATGGAGGTGTGGGGAGGTAGAGTAAGGTCCTATGGTTGTTTTGGGGGGTAGAGGTGGCGCTATAGGTGGCGGAATCGGTGGTAGATGGCGACACGAGGGGCGGCGTAGGGTTAAAACTGGTTGTTCGAGAGAGGGACTTTGCACGGACGGTGTGGCGCGTGCAGGGCAAGCAAGGAAGGAGGGTGGCTTAGTTGCGTAGAGGGCGGTGCAGGGAAGGTTCTGGTGGCCGGAGTGGGCGGTAGCGACGACCAACGACGGAGAAACGATGGTCTAATCGGGTGGTGGCACACAAGTTGAATTTTTGGGCTGCCAAAATCAAAACCCGATTATGGTAGCCTTCGGGGCTATATATAGGTTGATTGGAAGGGAAAACGACAAAGGAGAGTGGGAGAGTAGGGGCGACAAGGGTTGTGGTGCTCTAGCCGGAAAGGGTAGGCCGACACAGGTTTACCTTCATAGGCCATTTTTTATGGGGGGAAAAAGGAATGGCACATGTAGGAGAGGGGATGGTCGGCCTTGTCGAAATGATAGTCAGCGGGGAAGAGAGGGGAGGAATGGCTGCTCAGACGATGTGGTCGTCGGCAGAAATTTTGGCGCCGATCTGGGGACTTGTAGGCACGCGAGGAAGAATACGACGCAGGGGAGGGGCTGGACCAGCGGTCCAGGAGAAAAGAAGAAAGAAAGGGGAAAGGTCGGACTGGCTGAGAGAGGAAGAAAGAAAAAAACACCGCGGGCCTAGGCCATGCAGGGGAAAGGGGAGGAATTGGGCCAGCAGGCCGGCCTAGGTCGGGGAAAAGAGGGAAAAAGGAAGAGAAGGAAGAGAAGAAAAAAAGAAAGAAAAAGGAAAAAAAGGGGGAAAAAGAAAAAGAAAAAGGAAAAAGGTGGGTTTGGGGTTAATTAATATATTTTAGGTATTTTGGGATATTTAATAAAATATTAATATTAAAATAATAATTAAATTCTCTTTTTAGGTTAATTTAGGGATTTTGAAAGATTTTTCTTAAATTCCATTTTAATTAGCAAAATACTCAAAATTTTCCTATTTAAACCATTTCTTAATTTCTTCTAGATTTACCTTAATTAATTCCCTCTTATTTTAATAAAAATGGTTTATTTAATTAATTTTTCTAATAATTTCTTATTTGGCCATAATTCCCTAAATTAGGGTTTTGGGGTATTTGACTTTGCCCCTTTTATTGTATTTTGGAAGTTGATATCCACTAACCTTTATCTTGACATATGTACATATTCACACTTGTTGTCCCTACAACATGACTTATTTGTTTATTGTTTTAGCCTTACCCTTGGCATAAGAATGGTATGGTGAATAGACTTGTGATCATACCAGCGGTAATACCTGTGTTTTGGTTTTTAGTTCAGCAAAATCTATTTTTTAAAAGAAAAAAATTTGGGTGTTACACATGATTTTTGTGCATTTATATTAGTATGTAACTAATTGAAGGTAGTAGAGAGTTATTTTATGATGTTATAAAGCATGTGTATGGTATGTGACGTGGTGTTTAAGGCCTTGTTTGATTCTACTTATAAAAAGTAGTTGATTATAAAAGTAATTATAAAAAGTACTTCTAGATTAATTAATAATTTTTGGATTTACTTATAAAAAGTTATTATATAAAAGCGATTACTAAAAATTACTTTTTAAAAGTTACTAATTAGAAGTAACTAAAGACTACTTCTAAAATCAACTTAAAACGGCACGGTGAGTTTAAAAAGTAAAAATCGTTTAAAAGCTAACACCGCATTGACGTTGGCATTTCTTACGGTGCGGTAACTAAAGGCCGACCGTAAGTTTTTGCTGCAGAGTTTCTCCCTCTAATTTCTTTCTCCCACTTCTCCCTCCCCTTTGCAGATTTGCAGAGCTTCTCCAACGCTGATTTTAGGCGTTCCATCACCAGACGATTGAGGTATGCAGTTTCCCTCTTCGAATGTTATGAACTTTGGATGTTTTTTTTTATTTTCACAACGATTATTCTATAGAGTCTTAAATCTCGCTTAGTTTTCATTTTTCTCCACTTTCAATAATGGTGAAAATATAGATCTTATGGATAATTATTTTTCTTCCCTTATATTCATCCTACAAATTATCGTAGGATCTATCTTTGCCGTTGGTCTTTCTTATGCTAATCTTTTCATCCCTTTCCCCTTCCAGAAACCTTTCAACCCACCTCTCTCTTCTCTGTCTCATATACCATTGTTAGATCTACTAAAATATGATTGGTTGAGGAGGATGGTGTTGTCGGTAAACTATCTCTGTTTTATGTAGCCATTTTTTACTAATTGCAAACATTAATGTTTAATGTTGGCGATTGAGTTTGGGGTTAAATATCAGCTTGGATATGGCGGTCCTATACGCTACCATTTCTAGTCAGTCTCGTAATATGCTTGTATATAATATATATATATATATATATATATATATATATATATATATATATATATATATATATGGATATACATATGTCCCTGTATGCGTCGTTTGTCTGATCTACACACACACACACACACACATGCGCCTGTATGCATCATTTATCTCTCTCTCTCTCACACACACACATGCACCTGCATATGTCGTTTATATGATCTATACACACACACACACACATGCGCTTCGTTCTACTGTTCTCTATTGAGGTCTTGTCCTAACTCATTTGTTTAATCTCTTTATTGAGGTCCCCTGCACCAAGTCTTATTCTAAACATGTGAACCGCATCATTATGGTCTTCACCTAATGATGATGACTACCTTTTTTTGTTTTTGCCTCAAATACTTCTTTTTGTTTTTAGTCATTTGGGGAGGGGGATGACTCCGAATCTTTCACATATTAGTCGTATTACAAAAAGAGTCTGCAGTATGCATGAAAACAATTTACTATGTATTAACAAAGTCTAATGTTTAGTTAAAAGGTACCCGAGTAGAAATGTACATCTACATACATACATACATACATACATACATATATATATATATATATATATATATGAATATTTGAATTTTAGTAAGAAATCCCGGGTAAATTTTGGAAGCTGTATGAGCTAACCATCTTCAATTGTATATTCTAACAAGCTAATAAAATCTAAAGGGTCTGGTTTCCTTTTTGTTATTTTTATGTTTATATATATGTATATATATTAATGAATAGAGCTCTCTCTCCCCAGTCCAGGTTATATTCTTTTTGAGAAACATAGTTTTTGAAGGGCCGATTTAAGTTAGGCAACATTTTGAGAAAAGGTTTATGCAAACAGTGGTCATTATGAAAGTATGGTAATAGATCAAGTAGTTTCTAAGTATTTTAGTTGGAGTCTTGGTGTGGCTATTTCTAGTTGCTTTAATGGCCGCGGTGCTTCTAATGTCAATTTTTTGAGCTTTGCAACTTGCAATCTGAATAGCCATATGACACACTAGGAGATGGGGTCTTAACCTGGTTTTTGAATACTACGACTCTGACAACAAGTAAAAAGCCCCTTGTCGGATGAACTGATGACTTACATAATATCTATACATCTATATATATATATATATATATATATATATATATATATAGATGTATAGATATAATATCCAAGTTGTAATATTAAGGAGAAAATAATATCTCTATTTAGATGATAATTGCATCTTGTAAGTGATCTCTCATCATTGATAGAATAACAAAGGTTAAAAAATCTGTATTGCCCTGATACCCTTATCGATGTATGAGAAAATAAAAGTTTACAGATTGTGTGACTGTATTCAGGTTTATATACATATATGTATGTATGTACATATATAATATCAAAGTTGTAAGAGTAACGAGAAAATGATAGTATATTTGTAGGATACACACACACACACATACACACACACACATATATATATATTTGTAATATCGAAGTTGTAAGATTAACTAGAAAAATGATATCTCTAATTAAATGAAAGTTGTATCTTGTAAATGATCTCTCATCATCGATAGTATGTAAGTATATTTGTAGGATTTATGACATCTTCATCAAATATTACACATTGGACCGAATCAAGGCATCAAACTTTTGTTCAATTATATGTTGAAGAGGTTAAGAAAGACAACATGCCTAGTTCAAGTTTCAACAAGATTGGATGCTCTAATATTGTTGATGGTCTTAATAGGCTTGAGAATGTGCGATATCAAAGAATTCAAGTGAAAAATCATTTTACCTCAACAAAAAAAGATTACTTAGTATGGGTGAAACTTGAAAGTGAAACTGGACTTGGAAGAGATCCAATAACAGGTGCAATCACTTGTGAGGATGATAGATGGAATACATTTATTCAAGTAAATTACAATTATATATTTTTTCACTTATTTTTTTTATATATATAGCATATAATAATTTAAATTATTTTTCTAGCAAAACCCAAGTTGTAAACACTTTTGCAATAAGCCAATTGCTCATTTAGATGAGCTTCGGTTAATCTTTGGTGGTACTTATGCAACCGGAGAAAATTAATGGGCTCCATCTCAAGGGACTCATTCAAGTTTTGATAAAGATGATGAAGAACTAAGAATAAGTAATGTGGGTCATTCTAAATGCCAAAAATCCATTGACATCGAAGGTTGTGATTTTATTGATTCAGATGGAAAGACATGCCAAAAGGAAAAGTCTAGCAACAAGCTATCTAAGAATCAACAATCTAGTTCTCGTAAGAGAAAGGAATCAGCTAGTTAAAAGCTTGATAATAAGTTGCTACAATTGTATGAATCTGCATTTAAGAGTAACGATGATCCTCCTTTGCCAACACCTCAAGCCTCAACAACCCCACCATAAAAGAATATTTAGCTATTCTAAATGTCATGGCTGATGAAATTTCTGATGAGTTATTTATCATTGGTACTAATGCTTTCAAGGATCCTAATAACAGAGACATATGGATGTATATGGCTCCCCAAAAGCATAATGTTTGGTTGAAATCTTTAAGAGATCCATCTAATAATTGATCAAGGATGTTAGGTTATTATAGTATTTTGTAAGAGACTAAGTTTCTTTAAGTTTTTTTTGACTTGTGACTTTTAGTATATTAGATTGGCCTTCCTTTGATAGACTTTGGCCAATTAATTAAATGCATATCATATTTACTTGAGTCAGCTTTTAGTGGGATACAAGATTATATTTTATGCAATCTTATCAATTCAATATATATTAGGTATACGTATAATACAAGTGATACTTTAATTTTGAATAGATAGATGATAGGAAAAAAAACTACTACTACTTTTACTTGTACTACAACGTTTGCGAAAGAGAAGGAAGGCATCTATTGAGAAGCAAGTTTATTTGGATTATTCTGAAACAGGTCACCAGTTTGTCCAACGTATATTAAATAGTCATGATAGGCTATGTCACCATTTATTTAGAATGAAGAAGAATGCTTTCCTAAGGTTATCAAGTTTTTTAAGATCACAGAGGTTGCTAAGTGATACATATAATGTGACTATTAAAGAACACATGGTGATTTTTTTTATATACAATTGGTCACAATGAAAGGAATAGAGCTGTGCAAGATCGATTTCAGCACTTTGGAGAGACCATTAGTAGATATTTTAATAAGGTTTTAATTGTTATATCAAAGATTGCTAGTGAGATTATGAGGCCTCATCGAAACCTTGATGAGGTCCCTCCTGAGATCATAAATGATTCGAGACTTTGGCCTTATTTTAAAGATTGTATAGGAGCGATAGATGGAACACATATCGATGCTTGTGTTCCAAAGAATGAACAAATGCCCTATCTTAATCGTAAAGGAGTGTGTTCCCAAAATATTATGTGTAACACCCCCAAAATTTACACATTTTTAAAAAAAATCAATACTTATAAATTAAAATCGTAAATTCGAGGAATGATACCACTACACTTAGTACCAGACCAGTTCACTCCTACCATTTCAGTACCAAGTGCTCATGCTAAGAAAACAACTCATAACATTATTAGATAATCCAAATTCATAAATACGGGAATCAGGTACGCATGAGTCTTTATACAATCCAAAGTATGAGAGTTATTTTTTCAAGGAAAAGAAATAACTACAATCATAAAATTGTTTCTGAAGTGCTCAACATAATTAAAAGAAAATAGGGATAAGAATCTCAATGGAAAACCAGCCACGCCACTCCGGAATGAATTTGTCCCAATCATCACTCGACCCCATTTGATGTCCCATAGACATCAATCGCCCTACAACAAGTCGGATGGGCCATCTACTCGTGGAAATGAGCAACACCCATGAAACGGGTGATCAATACGCTACGTACTGAGTAAGGTAATTCAGCACTAAGGCCGACACGTAATCACATAAAATCATACAGCATAATACTCAACTTACACTTTCAAGCCATGTATATAATGCATAAGATCATACAGATAAGCATACAACTTATAAATGATCAATCCCACACATTAAGGCCCAAACAGTCTAGATTAATTATTTAATTAATCTTTCATTGAAAGTCGATACACAACATACCTTTTATCAAATCCATGTAAGTACATGAACACCCCACTATTATTGTCGGTGGGCCGGTCATTTGAGGGACAAAGTCCACACCACTATTATTCGCTAGTGGATCGTTCACTTGCGGGATAATAGTCCACACCACTATTCCTTACCGATGGATCGGCTGGTTCCTGCACACATGGTGTTCCATTGTAAGTAATTAGTATCTTTTAAATGCCTTAGTAATTCTAGTTTGTGTTTATTGAGCTCGAGTCACCCCCCATATTATTGTCGATGGGCCGGTCACTTGCGGGACAAAGTCCACACCACTATTTTTTGTCGGTGGATCGGTCACTTATAGGGTAACAATCTAACCACTATTCCTAATCGGTGGATCGACTGGACCCG
Source organism: Tamarix chinensis (assembly GCA_030549775.1). Lineage (NCBI taxonomy): Eukaryota > Viridiplantae > Streptophyta > Magnoliopsida > Caryophyllales > Tamaricaceae > Tamarix > Tamarix chinensis. The sequence continues at coordinate 75,629,708 of CM060182.1, forward strand.
GCTCAATAATATTTCACTTTAAGTGATTAATGTCTTAAGTATTTTATTCACAAACTTTCACCCAGACATGCATGACTAACTCCATGCAAACCCTAGCTCCACGTAAACCACACTTCTATGCAAACCTGACTCCCATGCAAACCCTAGCTCCACGTAAACCACACTTCCATGTAAACCCTAACTCCCATGCAACCCTAGCTCCACGTAAACCACACTTCCATGCAACCTTAATACCGCCATGCAAAACCCTAACACCATGCGACATTAATACCATCATGCAAAACCCTAACACCATGCAATATTAATACCCCTGATGCAAGACCCTAACATCATGCACTATTAATACCCCCATCATTATTTTACAACCCTAACATGCATGTCTTAAGGCCACATCACATATCATCACATATAAATAAAACACATGCCATATAACAACCCAATAACATACTTGAACTCCACATCATATCATATATGACATAATTAATAATACATAGCATGCGAAACACATAATGCATATAAGCACACAAAAGGCCTCAACACCCCTTACCTAAAATGTCACCGGTTTTGGTGCACACTCTTATTCCACTTGAGGGCTTTGACTGAGCTCACCTATTATGGGGGAAAATACTATAATTAGATTTCCTCCTAAAAATACTATTAATTTCTAACTTATCCTAAGTCTTGGTTTTTAATTAAAATAATGCCATACTAAAATTAACTACACCAAATACTACTAAAATACCAATAAAATACTATTGTAATTTAAAGTGAAAAGGTGATATAAGGGTTTCTACCCTTCACCAAAATAATGTTAGTAAAGATAATAATAATAATAATAATAATTTTAATAATAAAAAACTATTAGTAATAATAGTAATATTCATAGAAATCTTAATAATAATAATAATAATAATAATAATAATAATAATAATAATAATAATAATAATAATAATAATAATATAAGCCTCAAAATTACAAGGTGGGGTTTCAACCCCACCCCTAATAATGAAATACTATTCAATAATATTAATAATAATATTAATAACATATATTACTTTTAATAATATTAAAATAATAATAATAATAATAATGTTAATAGTAATAAAAATGGTAATAATAATACTAAAATGCATAAGTGCGAATACTACTAACAATATTAAGGTTTCGGCGCTCCTAGAAAAATTAATAATAATAATAAGAATAATTATACTAATAATAATAATAATAATAATAATAATAATGGTAATAAATCAAATAATACCTAAAATTCGAAACTAATGAATCTAATTATTTTATTCCTACTCTCTACCCTACAATAAAATTTAGCATTAATATTCCATCTAATAATAATAATAATAACAATAATAATAATAATCGAATAACCATTAAAATTTGAATAAAAATAAAATAAGTGTAAATAAATATAAAAGAAGGGCTAAGAAGGTTTAGGGTTTCACCTTGAGTCGGCGGGAATGGGCAACACGGCGGTGGTGCACGGCGGTGGCCAGAAAAAGAGTCTAAGAGGGAAAAAGATGAAGAAAAAGAAGGAAAGAGAAGGGGAAATGAGAAAATAAGGTTATGGTTCGGTGGAGGAGAATTAGAAGAAGTTTTTGGGTGGTGCAGAAGGTAATAGAAGTGGCAGAAATGGTGGCAGACGGCGACTTAAAGGTTGCGGGGTACAGATTTTTACGAGATGGACAGGAGATTTCACACGGCTATGGCGGCTCGTGTAAGAATAATTGAAGGATGTGGAGAGCTTAGTTAGCTAGAGTGAAATGCAAGGAAGAATTTGGGATGCAGCGGTGGCGGTGAGGTTGGTTATCGGCAGCGGAAAGCTCGTCTGAAGTCAAGGTGGCGCAAGGTTATCTCTTAGGGTTTTCAGGGAGGAAAAGTTTCGAAAACACTCCAATCGAGGGTATTTATAGAGGTTAGAGGGAATGGTAGGGTTTTGGGGGTTGGCACTTGGCAGGACGGTATTCTATGTAGGGTTTGGGGTAACCGGAGGCAGTAATCGATTGGCGAAAGATTTGGTCGGGTTCGATCCTTTGAGAGAAAATAGGGAGAGAACGAGCGGGAGTTGGGGATAACCGATCATGCTAAGCTAATGTGCTAGTCAAGAGGGAGAAAAAGAAGGGGGAATCGGCCGGTTAAAATCCTCGTGGTCGGCGGCGCCATTTTCGGGGGTGGGAGTAAAAGGCTTCGATGACGGGGGAGAAATGAGGAAGAAGGAAGGAGGGGGAGGTGAACCAGCAGCCGGGAAAGAAAAGGAAAAAAGGAGAACTGGGCCAGTTTGGCAATGGTTAGATTTTCATTAAATGAGACGCAACATCTCAGAGGAATAAGGGATGGAACGCAGCGTCGGGCTGCCGTAGGAAGAAGAAAGAAACAGCGCTGGGCCACGGAGGAATGAGAAGAGTAAAAGGGAATGGGCCGCGTCCAGGCCCAATCGGGCGAGAGAAAAGAAAAAAGGAAAAGAAGAAAAGAAAGAAAAGAAGGAAAAAGGAAAGAGAAAAAGAAAAAATTAAGGGTTTTGGGTTTACATAAAATATTTAGAATATTTTGGGTATTTAGAATAAAAATATTTAAATAAAAAATATTAAACCTCCTTTTTAGGCTAATTTAGGGCATTTAAAATATTTCTCCTAAATTCTTTTTTAATTAACAAAAAACCCAATTTTTCCTTTATAAAAATATTTATAAATTATTATTAATTTTCCCTAAATAAATCCTTCTTATTCCAAATAAAATAATAAATTAAATTAAATTCCTAATAAATGCTTATTTAATAATATATCTTAAAATAAATAATTCTGGGGCATTTCATTATGGCAGTTTGTTCTTTTGATCCGTTGTTCACATTTGTGGAAGCTAGATGGGAGGGGTCAACTCATGATTCTTGATATCCCAACACTGTATTCTAGATCCCAACAAAAACTTTCCTCATCCACCTTGAGGTAAATAGAACATTATTTTATATGTTAAGTATAAAATATTATAGTTGAATAATATGAACTTCCATTTTATGCAGGTAAATATTATGTGGTTAATTCAGGTTATCCCAATACATCTGGCTATCTTCCGCCATTCAAGGATACAAGGTATCTTGTATTACCCCCAAATTTCACTCCTGAAAAAATTTTTTTTTGAAAGAATAAAGCGGAAGCTAGGAGAGAATTTGGGAAATGTTACCGCCACATCTAACACAAGATAAATGTCAACCATCTATCTCATGCTAGATGCAAGGCTAAAACCTATCAAACAATTACATCTGAATTTTAAAAACTTATCAGAGTACGAGAAAATTAAAAGACAATTACAACACCATTAAAATTTTTATACAATACTTGAAACTTCCAAAAATAAATACAGTTACACCAGAAAAATCCCGATAGATTAAATTCCGGATTTTGCCTACTCTCTCAAGTCAAGTCTTCCACCCCAAAGCAGTATCCGATATTAAACCTGCACAAGAGGTCTACTCCCCCCACCATCAGTGGATCATCACAGGACCCATTCAACCAAGGTAGTATCAGTACGGGTCCAATACTGAGTAAATCCCACTACCCTACCTTATGGAAGAGACGTAAACTATAACATCAAGTGCATATTAAATTATGATACAATACGTTGATACAATATTATGCATACTCAAACCCACATCACAAGTCCTACCATACACATATAATAACATGCGAAACATATGTAATATCTTAAACCGATACGAGATTCAGATAAACCAACCAGGCATTTATGGATAATGTTAAACCAACCAACCAGACATTTTTGGACAACGCCAAACCAAACCAAGCCGAAACGGGCATTTATGGGCAATGCCGAACCAAACCAATTGGGCATTTAGCCTCACGGACATTACTTAGGGACATGTCCAGCCCTTGTCGAGTAGACTCATTCTGTAGATCTTTGGTAAATATAATTGATTCACAGCATAGTCTTTATTGATTCATGTGAGTGCGGGAACCCCACTATTATAGTCGGTGGACCGGAAATCATGCAGGGCAAAACGCGCCTGGCCACTATTATAGCCGGTGGACCGGTCATGCAGGGCAGAACGCTCCTAGCCACTATTATTCGCCGGTGGACCGGTCTGGCCCCGACTCCCATGATGTTCATTGTAATTACTTTGTGTATTTCCCATGTCTTAACGTTATTACGTTCGGTTTGTTGAGCACGGAATCCCCCACTATTATAGCCGGTGGACCGGAAATCATGCAGGGCAAAACGCGCCTGGCCACTATTATAGCGGGTGGACCGGTCATGTAGGGCACCCCGACCCTAACCACTATTATTCGCCGGTGGACCGGTTTGGTTCCGGCTCAACATCTTCCTCTTTAAGTAATTAGTGTCTTAACATATATTATTTGAAAGTATTTTACCCTTGACATGCATGGCTAACTATATCCACACTTATCCTCGCAGGAGGGCCCGTCCCATATCTTGGGACTCTTGCGCCCATTCCCCTTTACACTTACACGTGATGAAAACCAACTCCTAAGGGTGTGGGTTAAGGCCCAACACCTCGTGACATCAAACTCCACCCGCTATTAGCCTCTAGGGTTTCCCTTGAAACCCCAATTAAACCTATGATCCAACTTCCTCTTACTTCACTACTATTAATTCATTTATCGTCAAACACCTCATCTCATTTAGGCTCAATCCCAATCATATCACTTTACTCATTGATTTCGTAGATGATCGAAAAACCCTAGTTAGCCACTCCAAACCCTAGCACATTTCTTCCCCCACAAGTAATCTCTCTACTTTTCATCTAACATTACTTACTTCCCATGGCGCCTATACTCATCCTTTGTATATTAAATTTCCACTCTTAACCCATCACTCTACTCTTCCTTAATTGTTCTTACTTCCACATTCTCCCCCATTTCATCCTTTCACCACACATCATATTATTAATATCCTAACATGCATGTCCTAGAGGGTCACGTCATAAAATATCACAAACACAATAGAACAATCAATACACACATGTCGTAAGGAATACATATAAGCATACATCGGCTCCAAGCTGCGCTACAAGTAATTAGTCATTTAAAACATAAGGTGCACCACATGGCATAACACATGGTACACAAGGCACATAACACACACGCATAGTTGTTCTTAGTCACATTCTTACGAAAAACCCATAAGTGGAGGTAAGTAGAAACTTACCTGGATCCGAAGCTAGCTAAGCGAGATAAGAGGGAGAGAGAGATCACTAGTTCTAGGATCCACAATAAAGCTTTCCTAGATCGCCGATAGACATCGAAAACTAAGTTAGAAACTATCATATCGATTAATAATTTCAACTATTATAATTTAATCGATACAAAGAGACACAAACTATTTTTCTTGGAAAATGTGTCCAAAACTTAGGACTTAAAAGCATAGCTCTATTAAGATGTAAGATTAAATATAAATCAAAACAGATTAATAAAAATACACTTAGGACATTTCAAATTAATTTGGAAAGACCGAGAAAGAATAATCGATCATAAGTTAATTTATTGAAAATAACTTATTTGTTAGGTTTTACAACCAAATAGGTAAACCAACCATTTACATAGAACCGAATCCAACCCAATTAGATTAAAACATAATTTAAATGATTTAAAACCCAAAGACAGAAATCGATTAGATAAAAGACGCATAGCAAAAATCAATTTATAAAACAATTCCCGAAGATTAGGGTTTTTAATCCCTAAACTATGAATCAACCAAAACACTTCGATTACCTCAAATTGATAGTTTTAAAACATAATTAAACTAATTTTAGATAAATCTATATAACTAATTTCAACAAAACAATCTTCCTAGTAGCCAATTTTAAGACGATTCGTTTTCAATATTAGGGTTTTAAAGCCCACGACACAAACTCAGGTAATTCAAATCAATTAATTCCAATTAAAGGTATTAGAATATAATTAGGATCATTTCAACTACTTCTATAATTTAATTTTAGAAAAAAAGCTATACAAATAACGAATTTCATAATCTCACTTAAAATCTAGGGTTTTAGGCCCGAAAATACAATTCGATTGAATTCCATTAATTCACTCAAATTGAATGTTTAGAAATGCAATTAAACATATTTTATAACATATCAAATATTCAATTGCTCAAAACCAATAAAAGAAATACACAATTTAGTATAATTATGGTTTTTGAGCCCGGAACGCAAATCCGATCAATTCTTGCCAAAACATATAAATTGACGGTTCCGAAATGTAATTAAACATATTCTAATGTAATTTATATAGTCAATTGAATAAAATAACCCGATTACACAATCCAATTTAAACCCGTGGGAGTTTTGACCTAAAAATCTAATTTCGATCAATTACGCACAATTTTCCCAAATCAACACTTCCAATATAAAATTAAATACATTTTAAACGATATTATAAAATCAATTGAGCGGAACGACTCAATTATATGACCCAATTTCATTACGCCCAAAATTTGACCTAGGAATCAAATTTCGATAAAACCTGCATAAATTTCTCAAATTGACGATTCCAAAATGAAATTAAATATATTTTAAAACGTATTGTATAATAAATTTACCCGAAATCGCCAAATCGGACGAATCCGAAAAATTTGGGCATAACCCGGCCAAAAATCCAATTTTTCCAAAATCTCAACATAACCATACAATTAACCCATCCAAATCATTCTTACAGCACATATATACATAATCAAACAACTAATTTAGCTTATAACAAGCTAAGTCATACTCAATTAATCAAATATATATTAGGGTTTTCGGAAAATTATACCAAACGAAAATCAATGAATCAGAGCAAATGAAGGCTGGAGAAGCTTCGTCAGAGGCTGGAGGTGGCTCGACGGTGGTCGCCTGAGCTCGCCATGGCCGGACGGTGGCTCGCCGCTGCTGCTGTTGTGCGTGGCTGCTTCGGCCGCTGCTGCAGCGGTTGTTGCTGCGGCTGCTGGTGTGCGGCTTCGACTGCTGCTGCTGCGTCGACAATGGTGGCCGGTGGTTGGAGGTCGACCGGCGGGGCGAAGCAAGGAGGAGGCAGGAGCTGGGGAGAAGAGGCGGCTAGGGTTTGGGGCTGCAGAATAGGGACGCCTGGGAAAGGGAGAAAGAAGAGAAGTTGAGAAAAAGGAAAAGGAAGAGGGGGTTGGGGGCACCGGTCGAGGTTGCGTTTTTTTTTTTACAAATACACATAAAATAAAATATTATAAATATCAAAATATTATTGGAATATTTTATCTAAAATTTATTCAACGAAAATTTATTTCGAACGGATTCGAAGGCTTAAAATTAATAAAAAGCTATATAAAGAATTTCATAAACATTTTCGGAAGAATTTACCAACGAACATAAAACTTATATTATTTACGGAAATATATTATAAGGCCTCGAAAAAATATTTAAAAGCATATAATAAAATATTTAAGTCAAATTCTAATAAATCGAGATTAATTTAAATAATTTCCGAAATCGGTTTTCCGCAAACCAAAAAGCATAAAACGAAAGAAAATTAGTTCCAAAAAGAAATTCATAAATAAACTCTAAAAATATTTTTAATTTATAACTTCCCAAAATATTAACGATTTCCGAAAACGAATAAATTTAAAGTCGGAAATATTTTCTATGGATAAAATCATTAAAATAAATTTAACTATTTAAACAGAAATTCTATCATTTAAATAATATATTTCATTAACGAAATATAACTCCAAAATAAAGTCGTAATCACATGACGAAGTTAAAATCGAAAACGAATCTAAAATATTAAAAATCCAAATAAGAGAAAGAACGGGAATATATATTTTTAACCGAAAATCGAATTTATAAGAATATAATAAAATCATTGTCGTGAACGAATTTATCTAGAATGGTTCGCAACGACAACGATTAATTAAATTCAAATATGAATTCAAATCGTCGATAAATCCATAAAACGAATTGAAATTAAAATAATTAATTTTTTATATCAAATTACGTTAATAAAATAATTAAACTTAATAAATCTGGATTTTAAAAATACGGGGTATTACATATCTTCTATCTGATTTTTAAATAGTTGGCAATCCACAAGAAAAAGAAGAGTTATTCAATCATTTACACTCGTCGGTACGAAATGTGATTAAGCATTGCTTTGGTGTTTTTTAGGCTCGTTTTCCCATATTAAAGCAAATACCGAATTATAGTTTGGAACAACAAATGTTTATTGTCATTGCAACAATGATGATCCATACTTTTATTACGTTTGATGGAATTGATGATATATTATTTAATGAGTTTTGTAGCAGAGAAATATACAAAGAAAACATTAGGAATAGAGATTTTGGACAACATGTAGAGGGTAGAGCTACTAGAGAAATGGAAATGGTACGGTGTAGGATTGCAAATGAAATTTACCATGCACGTCAATGAACTATTTGATTTTATGATGTTGTTATAAATGTAATAATGTTTATTGCATAATATAAACTTCAATCATTGTCACTATTTGAGTTTTAGATGTTTGTGAATTTTATAAAGTTTTTTTAGTGGTTGTTCATAATTTTTTTAAATAAGTTTATGATTTTTACTTTACAAATTTTAGCACTTTGTAATATCTTTATATTTTTTTATACTTTTTAATGTTTCATATGCTTTTTAATATTTAATATTACATAATTTATATAATAATTATTACCAAAAGATATATATAGAAAGATAAAAATTAAAGATGGAAAATAAAAAGTAAATTTATAGAAAAATGAAAACCAAACACTAATGAGGTACAATATATAGTTTTTTTAGTATTAATCACTTATACAATAAAAGTAAAAAAAACATATATTTTACTTATCAAAGTACTTTTTAAAAAGTATATTTATAAAAGTAATTTTGATCTAAAAGTAATTATTAAAAATAAGTAATACCAAATGATGGCTTAGTCATTATTTTATGTGGAAGAAGCATGAAATATAGTGGTTTGAGGTCCACCTAATATGGGTTAAGTTTCATGATAAATTGGTTTAAATTGGCTATATTTAGAAGGATTATTAGGTATCAAATGAAATATTACGATGTCAAATTTCCAACATACCTTTCAAATCTCAAAACAATAACCATCGAAGAAATTATGATCAATTTCCCACAATTACATATATATATGTCAAAACTTACAACCGGCCTCTCATCATTGAGTTGAGGTTTAATTTTTATTTTTAAAGTTGATTTGTGAGTGATTTAATGATTCCATGTTATTCATTGGCACTCTGGGGTACAACTTTATATAAAATATGATATCATTTGGATAAATATAATCTAAGATATGATTGATTGAAGTTTAAATATTTGTAGTAAACTATTCTTTTCCATATTCAGAGCATTTTTCACCATACACAATGTATTGTTTACTAATTACCCTATAATCACTGTAAGTAAAGTTGGTGAGAGTTAATCATGACTTCTAGGATTAATTAAATGCTTGGCCATAATTAGACATCAAATGGTCGAATTAAACTTAAAATGCTAGAATGTTGAATATATGAATAATAGAAGTCAACTATTGATCATTGACCACTGACCACTGACTCAGACATTTTTTGATAGTTGATCATTGATAGGTGCATATTTTATCGAATTAATTGACGTATCTTGACCAAACTCTTTATATTTGTTATGACAATTTAACCAAATTTTCTGAGTTTTCTCTATTAGGCTAGTTTTGTAGAAAAATATGAAATGAAGCCAGTTTTGACAAAAAAAACTAAGGAAAAGAAGCAGAGTGTAAGAAGAAAAGCTTAAAGTCATGGAAATTTGGATGCACCTTCATGCAATACCGTAAAATGGAAATCATGTGAAGAAAAATCAAGAGAAGATAAGGAAAAGATAGAAAATACTGGGGGGGGCATATGTATGGGAACTAGTATCACTCGCCTGTGTGATACACGAAATCATAAGTGATATCTAAGTAGAGTTTAACATACTGTAATAATGAATTTTGGAATAATAAGTACGGAAAACAACACAAAAAGTAATAAAATTGTGAAAAAACATTATGATTAATATAAAGAATAAAATATTGGTTAAAATGTGAAAGAACAAAACAATACACTATATATAAAAATGATAAATAACTGAATAAGGGAATATATAATCTAGTTAGATATTTTATAACACTTCCTTAAAGATTGCACATCAAATTTTTTCACCCAGCTATAATGTTCAACCTTGGACATTACAACATACAACTAACCATGGTTGAAGACTAATTTTTTTCAATAATACCCCCACATTATTTTGTTTATTCATTCTTCTTTTTTTCTTTTTTGTCATTGGTTTTTTTACAGTTAACTAATTGAAGATGGAAATCAAGTGAATGTTATTTATTATTGCGATTTGATTTTAATGAATGTATAATTAGACAGATGAAAATGTACTATTTAACTATATTAGGCGTTCGAAGAGGCTAAAAATTAACCATTTAGTTAAATACCTTATGTAGGTAATAATATATTTTATGATGTAATGTAATTATTAATGTACACTTTTAATTAATATACTATAAAAAATAGAAATTAAGAACCGAAGGCCCACAATGTTTGGTTTATCATGAATTGTGAATTGATGAAATTGTTTGACCCATATATAGTCTAGGTAATTTAATACTAATATACTATGAAAATTTAATAACTGCACGAATAATTTATTATAACCAAATGGTTGTATTGAATAATTCATTTATGAGTAATAATTACTACAAATGGTGGAAAATTTTACCTACATAGCATGTATAAGTCAAGGTTCATGATTGCATCATTGAATTGTTGTAACCAAATGGTTGTATTGAATAATCAATTTATGATCAATAATTGATGCAAATGGGGGATGGGAAATTTTGCCTACATATCATCTGCCAGAAAACTTTTTTTTGTGTGTAATCATCTGCCAAAAAACTCTTTTTGTGGTATGTAGGACTTTTAATAGTAATAAATTACCCGACCCAAACGCACTACAAAGAGAAAACATTTTTCATACCAGGTGCTTAATTAATGACAAGTGTTTTAATATGGCAATTGATAGTGGAAGTTGTATCAATGCCGCTAGTATTCTATTAATATCCAAATTAGAGTTACCAACTACTAAACATCCAAAACCATATAGGCTTCAGTGGTTGAATGAATTGGGGGATGTTAAGGTCAGTTAGTAGGTTTTAGTAAACTTAAAGTTGGGAAAATATGAGGATTCTGTTTTGTGTTACATAGTACCCATGCATGCTGCACATCTTTTATTGGGGAGGCCATGACAGTATGATAGGAAAGTGACCCATGATGGCTATAAAAATATGTATACAGTGTATAAGGATGATAGAAAAATCATTTTAGCACCTATGACTCCAAAGGAAATTTATGATGATCAAGTCAAAATAAAGCCTGATTATAAAGAGTTAACTAAGCATAATGTAGATGCTGGATCTTGCTCAAATGGACTTAAGAAATCATCTAGGTTTTATGCTAAGAAGTGTGAGGTTGAAAGAGTTGTTAGTCAAAGTGCAAATGTGTATCTAATGGTGTATAAGGGGTGTTATGAATGTCATGCAGATTTAATTAAGATTGTACCTGATAATGTTAAGGATTTATTAAAGGAATATACTGAATTTTTTTCTGAAGAAAATTTCCATGGATTACCTCCATTAAGGGGCATAGAACATCAAATAGACTTTATATCAGGAGTTTTCATTCCTAATAGACATGCTTATAGGGCTAATCCAGAGGAAGTAAAGGAGTTAAAGAGGCAGGTTTCTAAGTTATTAAGTAAGGGTTATATTAGGGAATCAATGAGTCCTTGTGCTGTACCAGTTCTTTTAGGTAAAAAAAAGATGGGAGTTGGAGAATGTGTATAGATAGTAGGGATGTAAATAAAATAACAATTAAATATAGGTACCCTATACCTAGATTAGATGAGATGTTAGATCTTTTACATGGGGCTATAGTGTTTTCTAAAATAGACTTGAAGAGTAGATATCATCAAATTAGGATGAAACCAGGAGATGAATGAAAAACAGTCTTTAAGACAAATTTCGGGTTATATGAGTGGTTAGTTATACCATTTGGATTATCTAAAGCTCCAAGTACTTTTATGCGACTTATGAACCATGTACTCAGAAATTTTATTGGGAAGTTTGTAGTTGTATATTTTGATGACATATTCATTTATAATAATTCTATGGAAGAACATTTGAAACATTTGTGGATCATTTTTGATGTGTTTAAGGAAGAGAAATTATATGCTAATTTAGCCAAGTCAAGGTTTTTCTTAGAAAGTGTACTATTCTTAGGATTTGTAATTAGTAAGGATGAGATATCTGTTGATAAGGATAAGATTAAGGCAATACAAGAATGGCCTATACCTAGATCAGTGACTGAAGTTAGAAGTTTCCATGGATTATTTTATTTTTATCGTAGGTTTTTTAAGAATTTTAGTACCTTAGAGGTACCTTTAATTGCAATTACAAAAAAGGGAAATGGATTTAAATGGGGATTATAACAAAAGAAATCTTTTGAATCTCTTAAGGCAAAATTAACCCAAGCTCCTGTATTAGTTCTTCCAGATCTTGAGAAGATGTTTGAATTAGATTGTGATGCTTCAGGATTGGGAATTAGGGTTGTTCTTTCTCAAGAAGGTAGAACCATAGCCTATTTTAGTGAGAAGTTAAGTGGCAGTACTTTGAATTATTCTACTTATGAGAAAAAGTTATTTGCTTTAGTAAGGGCATTATTTGTGGCCGCATTATTAGTGGCCTAGAGAATTTGTTATTAATACTGATCAAGAAGCTATAAAATATTTGAAAAGTCAATAAAAGTTGAATAGAAGGCAAGGTAGATGGATAGAATTTATTGAGAGTTTCCCTTATGTGATTAAATATAAGAAAGGAGGTGATAATGTGGTTGTAGATGCATTATCTAGGAGATATGTTTTATTGAATACAGTGGATGGAAACTTATTGGGGTTTTCTCATATTAAGACTTTATATGCCGAGTATAGTGATTTTAAGGAATAGTATAAGGATTGTGATACTACAGCCCGAGGAAAATATTATCTTTTTGATGGATATTTGTTTAGGAAAAATAGACTTTGTGTACCTAATTGTTCATATAGAGGGTTATTAATCCAGGAGGCACATAATAGTGGTTTAATGGCACATTTGGGTTTTCAAAAGACTTTGGATGTATTAATTGATCATTTTTATTGGCATCATATGAAAAAAGATGTGTTAAAGTATTGTGTGAATTGTGTGGCTTGTAAACATGCTAAGTCTACTTTTCAACCATTTGGGTTGTATACTCCTTTACCAGTTCCAACCCAGCCATGGGCTGATATTTCTTTAGACTTTGTTTCGAGATTACCTAGGAACAATAGGGCTAAGTATTCCATCATGGTTTTTGTAGATAGATTTTGTAAAATGGAACATTTCATACCTTACAATAAGACTAATGAAGCTATGACTGCGGCAAATTTATTTTTTTCGCTGTAGTTAAATTATATGGGGTACTAAGGACCATAGTATCTGATAGGGATGTTAAATTTTTAAGCCATTTTTGAAAATTATTATGGGGTAAATTAGGTACTAAGCTATTATTTTTGACTACCTGTCATCCTCAAACCGATGGGCAAACATAAGTAGTAAATAGGACTTTAGGCAATATGTTGAGAGCTGTACTTGGAAAAAACCTTAGACAATGGGAGGCTATATTACCACAAGTAGAATTTTCTTATAATAGGATTATACATTCTACAACTAAGAAAACTCCTTTTGAAGTTGTGTATGGTTTCAATCCACTAACTCCACTTAATTTGGTTCCTTTACCTAGTTTTGAGTTACATAATTTGGATGCTAAGTCTCGTACAAAAAAGACGAAGGAATTACATGAATCTGTAAGTCAACAAATTAATAAAAGAGTTCAACAAATGGCTGAGGTTGCCAATAAAAGGAGAAAGAAAATTGTTTTCCAACATGGGGATTTAATTTGGGTACATCTTAGGAGAGATCGTTTTCCAACCCTTAGGAAATCTAAATTGGATCCTAGAGGTGATGGACATTTTACTGTGTTAGAAAGGATTAATGACAATGCATAAAAAATTGATTTAACTACTAAATTTAGTAATGTGAGTAATTCTTTTAATGTATCTGATTTAAGTCCTTTTACTGGAATCATGAAGGTTTCAGAGACGAAAACCCACCAAGAAGAGGGGAATGGTGTGTATCTCAATAATTCTTATTTGGATAAATTTATTGATTGTCGTAATATAAATTTTACGTATAATTATTTTTGTTATTCTGTGAATAATTAGGAGAAAAAAAAAGATAAGAGCTCAGGCAATGGAAATGGAGCATGCTACTGGATGCTGTGAGTGATTGTTGTTGGTTGCTGATGTTGTTGTATGGATATGTTGACATGGAACTGCTGAATAAATTGAGCTCAAATTTTGTTGTATTCCTATATGATACAATCGTCGGTAATCATAGCTAGTGGAATTAAGTAGGTCGTACGGTCAGCTACCCGACCCGTAAATTGGGTTAGAAGGATTGCTACCTATGCAACCCTTAATTCTCACAGTTAGCTAAATAAATTAGCTGATGGGAGAATAATTGTAATCTATCAATTAATTTTGGGAATGATTGTAATTTTTGTAATTAGGCTGATTAGATAATTCAACACCAATATTTGCTATGATTATATTAAGTGCGTGGGCTAATAGCGTGAGATTAATTCTGTCGGCCCTGTATTTGTATGTGTATATGTATACGGTATATATAGGGGTCGACGCAGCTTTTGTAGATAACTTTTTTTAGACATAAATAATACGTTTGCTGATATGGCTATTTTCTCTCTCGACTCTCTCTGGTGTCTCTCGAATCTTCTCTTCTTGATTCTCTATTTCGCTGAATCATCTTCTATGTAATCATTGCTCAGTTGCCATTGATTTCAATTGTGCCCTAAGTTTTTTCGATCTTCCTTCAGTTCTATCCTTAGGTTGATCTATTTCATAAATTTTCGAACATATTGTTTGACTTGTGGTATGGTGTTTTTCTTCGAAACCTAACAGGGTTTCATCACCTTGGTTTGATCAGGGCTATCACTAGGCCAAGTTAGCTCATGTAGCTAACCTTTTTTAATTAATTATTTTTAATATCTTTGACAAGTAAAAATGAAATTATAATTACTACATATAATAATTTTAATATTACTTGGGCAAATGTTTATTCAACAAAGTTATTTAATATCTTACTTTATCATCTCACTTCTAAATAACTTATTGAAATAGAACTAATTTGTATAATGGTGATAATATTTATCGTCACTATTTACATTTATCGTCACTTTTCATATGAAAACACTTTTAATTCAAGATGAATTTGTTGTTGTTTTATTTTTATTCAACACTTATATGGGGGAAATAAAAGTTTTATTTCTTACTATTATTTAGTGTGACTTTGTCATTATTAATATTATCTAAAAATTAGGTAGGTTTAAAAACAAATATCTTATGGGTAATTTTAAATACAATTCATCATAGAGGGAAAGTAGTTTCAAATGAGAGCTAATATATTTTTATTAATAGAGGGAAATTAGTTTCAAATGATAGTTTAATAATAAGTTTAAAAGTAATCAAGTCAATAAAAGTCCATGTGTACTTGTAGATTTTATAGAATCAACCCATATTTAATTGGATCTTGGTTTAGCCAAAGCCATAACACAATTTAAAATTTGTTGCTATCGAGTGTAATATAAAATAAGGATATCATTCGAGGTCGATGATTGAAAGAACTCACATTTATTTGTTAAAAACGCACAAAAATTTAAACAAAAGATTAACCAAAGCTCTAAAATCTCGTAAAAATAAATAAATAGATAAGAAAAGGCTAATAATGAGAATATATATATATATATATATATATATGGTTTATAAAATGAAAAATATCAAAAATAAATAATATAAACTAAGAAAATAAATATGGTTGAATGCAAATATAATGAATGCACTAGGGAAGTTAAACTCACCTCTAAAATAGGTTATAATATAACAATAATTTATAATTGCAATAAAGAGACTAACAAAGTCACGCGCTAAAAGCAAGTCTGCACTCTTTATATTACTTTCTAAAAATGATTACTACGACAAAACATTAGTATTAAACCCTATTAAATTATAGCAATATACTCGCAACAAAAGTTTCCTATATAAGATTAGATTCGAAGCATTAAGCATAAGTGGAAGTATGTCGGTTTAAGTTGTAACACCTTAAATTGATACAACCACGCAGGAACCACTTTGTGGCCACCTAATAGTATATTGGACCCACAAGGGTTGTAAGGGCTATACTACATTTTCGCATTGATTGACTAGCCTTGGGGCTGTAAATGAGCCAAGTCAAACCAGGGTGGGCTTGGGCTTAGCTCGTTTATATGAGTCAAGCCGAGACGGCTCACGCGTTTTCGTGGTAATGAGTTGAGCTCAAAAACTTGTGCACTAAAAGCAATCTTGAGCCTAACATTTTCATTTTCAAGCTATGCTCATTTATTAAATGAAATTAAAAATAAGGGTAGAGCTCGACTCATTTAGTTAAATAAATGAGTCAAACCTAGAAAGCTCACAAGCCGACTCTGTTCGTTTATAGCACACCATACTTCACAAATCAACATGAGTTATTTTGACGTATGTTGTCCCCACTTAGTCGCTCCCTAATAATTTTTCGAAAGATTTTCAAAAATTCCCAAGATGATCACCTACCATATAAATGATTTATGACAAACATGCTTAACTATAGAATTCCTATGATGGAACAACCAAAAGAACGGTATACCATATTGATATAAGTAGTCATACCAACCTTTATAATACTCTACTCAATCTTAGCCACTGACAGTCTCGTTATAGTTTATCTGGTTCATTCAAGTTTAACTCGCAATCATAGTTTTGCTCTAATACCATTTTTAACACCCCGAGTTAATATGGCCGTGCTGGGGGCACAAGGGTTACATGAGGCTTCCCTGGACATTTTCTAAAAAGTTTTGGAAACTTTTTAAAACTTCTCAAGAGCATCACCCATCCTAAAAAACTACTCCATGACAATCGCACTTAATTGTGGAGTTCTTAGGACAAAGTCCCCAAAAAGATGGTATACAATATTGATATAAGTAGCCATATCAATCCTTATAAAATTCCTTACAATTTGGGAGTATTATATAAGTACCCAAATTAGTACCTCAAGTGTATAGTTATATTCCTCTCCTCTAACCTATGCATATCAAAATATTCCATTACTCCAATTAGAACAACAAACTATTAGGTAAAATTTTATCTAACCTAGCTATAATTTGTACATATTATAGTGTAATTATATAGCCATCTAACATGCATATAATGCTACATACCGTCACTATGATGAAGTAAAAACAATACATGTACCATATAATTTAACTTAATAGAATCATGCATATAAATGATAGCAATTAAAATAGAGTCAAATGATAATCTCATGAAATAAAGAAAATTATTATTATATCTCAAATCATGGTATATGGTTTCAATATATTCCTCAACAATAATTAATTAGCCAATCATAATAAAATAATTAATTACAAAAAATTAATATCAAAAATAGAGAAATAAAGAACCAAAAATAAATATGAATGAAATTTTATATAATCAATTGATGAATAATTGTGTGCTCTTTATCCAAAAATTTCATTGATCCTCTTTTCTACTTTTTCTCGGCGCTTGTCACCTCTCTCCGTGCTTTCTTTATGTGTTGCAGTCCATCTATCTCCCTCCTTTTATTCTTCTGCACCTTTTCTTTCTTTCTTTCTTTCTTTTTTATCACTTCCTTTGTTCTTTTCCTATTCTCCCCATCTTTTTATGTTTCTTTATTTATTTTATCTACTTATTGTCTCTCTTTATCATTTCTTGACCTTTGTGCCCGTGTTGGTATTTTTCTTTTCGGTAGTCATGCTTATATTTTTTTCTTCTACCCTATATCTTCTTCTTCCCAAGTCTCAAGCCCGCGTTTGTATTCTTCTTTTTTGGGTATTTATCATGTTTTTCATTTCTTTTCATAAGATGTATTGGTCTTCTTTTGTTTGTGCTTATTGTTGTTTGTTTTGTACAAATAATCACACTAGCTTTTGGAGTTCTTTTTTTTTTAAAACATATTTTTTCTTTTAATGTACCTATAAAATAACATTAAATAAAATTTAATCTCATAACTTAATCCCATCAATTTTCTATTATTTTAGCTTAGATAATTAAATATATCAGATTATTATCACTTAATCACAATATTATAATTAGCTTTATATGTTGTTCAAATAAATAACCCAAAAGGTAAGATTAAAATGATATAAAATATGTATTCTTTAATATCCCCACACTTAAAACTCTTACTTATCCTCTAGCAATACATGATTTGTAATGTAAATAAATGAATAAAAAAACTGACTAGCTACTTTTGGTTGTATCATGATTGTATTTAACATGCGCAACAAGAATTTTAAACCCTTAAGTTGTCCTTGGAGAATGAGTAAGGTATCTTGAGGACTTTATAGATGATATGCCCAAAAAATTACACATAATTCAAATAGAAAAAGAAAGACAGACCTCTAACACCTTTAACTGATCTTATCTTAGAAACTTCTACTTTTATAACACCAAGATTAACACTTAACTAAGATTCGACATTGAGAAACTCAAAGGGTTAATTTTAATGTATGGTTCACATATAAGCACATCAAATATGGACTAAGCAATAATATGGATGAAAATCTATCACACCTTAGTCACATCAAGACCCATCATCACTATTGATACCCTTTATTTTTTTATCATATTCATGGCTCAAAATGTATAAAAAATACACTTAGATATGTGAGATTTAAGATGATAAAAATAACAAACAACTCACATATATAAACATGAAAAAATCATATCTATGCGGATAAAATATCATAAAAGATATCAAATACCCATAAAATGGATCGAACCATATGCTTAAGTCTTGTGACTGATCTCCATCAGATCAAAGGTTGCTTATCTCAAGAATCAAATAGGACTTTTCCGGGTTATAATGGGATTAATATATAAAGGGTATATAGTGTTATAGAATTATGGTGTTTAAAGGCCAAGAACTATTAGAACTCTACTAATCAGATGGCATGTTGGAATCAACTCCACATCATTAACGATCAATAATACACACCTCGACCTTAGCATAAGACTAAAATAATGAGATAATAAAGAAAAATAAGATGAATAGATCTCTCTTAAAGCCATCTCCGTATCTCCCTCTCTTCCTTATATTGTATCATATTTTTTTCCCATTTTTCCATTTTTAATTTTTATTATTTTAAAAAAATAATTATGGTAAAACAACAAATATAGATTTTATATCCCCATCACACAGAGCAACTTCATTTCTCAACATAAATACATTGTAACACCCCTAGTTGATATGACCATGCGGGAGCTATTGTAGAGTGCTTTTGAATTAATCGGCTAGCCTCACAGATCGATAAGAGTCCTTCCAGTGCACTTTTTCTCCCACTTATGTGCATACTGATAAATTTTCTAAAAATTTCCGAAACTTTTCAAGTGGATCACCCATCCTAAAAATTGCTCCACAACAAACACACTTAACTATGGATTTATTTAAACGGAATCACCAAAATGATGGTATGCCATGTTGATATAAGTAGCCAGATCAATCCTTATAATACTCCGTGCAATTTAGGGTATTACATCCACCCCTACTCAAAGAACGCAACTTCCTCATTACCCCTCAACCACTAACTGTCTCAATACAGTATTATCCCAAGAATCGTCCCGCTAGAAGACTAACCGGCTCATCCAAGTTCAACTTTCCATCGCGGTATTGCTCTAATACCATTTGTAATATCCCAATTCGATATAACTATGTGGGGGCTACCCTATAGTGCCTTCAAATTGATCAGCTGGCCTCACAGATCAACCACGTGGGGGCTACCTCATAGCGCTTTCGAATTGATTGGCTAGCCTCATAGATCAACACGGGTCATTTTAGATCACTTTTCCCTCACTCACGCATTTCTCGAGAAATTTTTAGAAAATTTATGAAACTTTCTGAAAGGGTCACCCATCTTGAAAACTATTACATGGTTAGTATGCTTAACCATGGAGTTATTCAGATGGAATCACTAAAATGATGGTATACTATGTTGATATAAACACTCAGCTTAATCTGGGGTATTACATACATATACCTCCTCCACATACTATCACGTACATAACTACTCTATCTCCATACTATAATGAAAGGATCCCCTTCCACTAAGTCTAAGTCAGCGTAAGGATAAAACTTAAGGGTTATTTGATATGTGTAATGAAGAAAAATATATGGTTAATGTATGGGCTCAAAGGGCTACTACAGGGTGAACATATTTTGTACACAAATTAGAATACAAGTAAGTTAGCCATGCAGAGGAAAATCCTATGTTGCCTTTGTCATTTTCTCAATCATAACATGTTTGGACTATAAGCTTCAAATAACCCAATAATAAGTTCTAGTAGTATCTATAGTCTATTGCAAGAGATATGACAAGTAATTTAATCAAAACAATTAAATATATACAAGGTTTGTAAAGAAAATTTGAAGCCGGGATATAAAGATTATTTCATGTGAATTAACTTAGCATAGAAGGCATGTGCAGCTCAAAATCTCATTATGGGACATGATGAATCTCAACATGACATGCCTATGGTTGTAAAATCATTAATTTTCTTACTCTATTCACATCTAGAGATCTAGATATGTGTTCCTATATCAAAACTACAAAAACAAAAATCCACTCTCTTATCTCAATTTTATGATCTCCCTTAGTTAGATTTTAAAGATATAATCATCACTAACTAGTTAAGGGTTCCTAAGACTTTGAACACACCAAAAACACATCATAAATATATGCATGATTTTTCTTTGAAATATACGCACAAACACACTAATACATGCAAGCACATAAAAACACTCACACCCCCACACTTCACACATTATCCTTAATGCGTAGACAAGTAAAGGAACATCTAATGTATGTATAGAAAAATAAATAAATAAATAGAAATAAGTAAAATGTATAAAACTCCCCTATTACATTAGGTTGCATTTCAAGTAACACTTGTTTTCATGTCTTAAACTCGACGTGATCTCAATTAACTCAGTTAAGGTGGGTGCTTCCTGTAGTTACACATCTTCAACGTTATGCTCCATGAATGACTTGTAGTAGGGCTTAAGCTTGTGAGCACTGACCTTAAACTCATTTATCAATTTCTTATTTTTGACTTGTATGGCACCATGAGGGAAAACATGGGTAATAATAAAATACTCCAAAATCCTAATTTAGGAAATTATGACAAAATAAGGATTTATTAGAGAAATTAATTAAATAAATTATTTTATTAAAATAAAGGGGAATTAATTAAGGCAAATCAAAGAGAAAATAATAAATAATTTATTTAAGAAAAATTAGGGCATTTTACTAATTAACATGGAAGTGGACAATTTTAATCAAATTAACCTAAAAAGGAATTTAATTATGATTATTAAATATTATATATATATATATATCATTATTATTTTAAATAATAATACAAGGATACCAAAATATCCTAAATACCCCAACCAACTTATTTTTCCTTTTCCTTTTTCTTTTCTTTTCTTTTTCTCCTTCTTTTCCCTTTTTCTTTCTTTCTATCCCTTCTCCTTTTATTTTTCTCTTCTCCCCCGATTTAGGCCAACCCCCTCGCGGCCCAATCTCCCCTTCCCCCTTCTCCTCCCGTGCGGCCCAAGGCCTGTGTAACACCCCCAAAATTCACTCCTAAAAAAAAATTTAAAAGAATAAAGCGAAAGCTAGAAGAAAATTTGGGGAATGTTACCGCCACATCTAACATAAGATAAATGTCCATCATCTATCTCATGCTAGATGCAAGGCTAAAATCTGTCAAATAAAATTCCAACAACGTCTATGTTATGAGGATAAACTCCCACAAGGAAATATCCACAGGCAGATGGCAAGTGAATTGATTCACTAAATAAAATCAACGCTAAATCAATCAGCGGAACCTGTGAAATAAATCCGAATTTTAAAAGCTTATGAGAGTATGAGAAATTAAAAGCTAATTACAACGCCCTTGATATTTTAAATACAACACTTGAAACTTCCAAAAATAAATACAGTCAAACAAGATAAAACCCGATAGATCAAGTTCCGGATTGCTTACTCTCTCAAACCAAGTGTTCCTCCCATATACAATATCCGATCTCAAACCTGCACAAGAGGTCTGTTCCCCACCATCAGTGGATCATCACAAGACCCATTCAACCAAGGTAGTATCAGTACGGGTCCAATACTGAGTAAATCCCACTACCCTATCTTATGGGAGAGACGTAAACTATAACATCAAGGGCATATTGAATCATGGTGCATTACGTTGATACAATATTATGCATACTTAATACCCATATCATAAGTCCTACCATACACATATAATAACATGCGAAACATATGTAACATCCTATTTAAACATGTAAGTGTGGTATGACCGAAATATAAAGTAGCTCATGCACCTCAGGTAGGAATAATCCATATTATTAACAACTCATTACATGGCCACAATCACATAAGCAACATGTAGTAATATAGATAATGAAGGCCGACTATGGTCCGGGTAGACTCATTCTTTAGATCTCTGATAAATATAGTCGATTCACATCATAGTCTTTATCAATTCATGTGAGTGCGGGAACCCCACTATTATAGCAGGTGGACCGGAATACATACAGGGCAAAATGCTCCTTACCACTATTATTCGCCGGTAGACCGGTCTCCAGGGCAGAACGCTCCTGGCCACTATTATTCGCCGGTGGACCGGTCTGGCCCTGACACACATGATGTTTCACTGTAAGTGCTTAGTGTATTTCTCATGGCTTAGCTTCATTACGTTTGGTTTGTTGAGCACGGAATCCCCCACTATTATAGCCGGTGGACCAAAAATCATGCAGGGCAAAATGCTCCTGGCCACTATTATTCGCCGATGGAACGATCTCCAGGGTACCCCAGCTCCTGGCCACTATTATTCATCTGTGGACCGGTATGGGTCCAGCTCAACATCTTCCTCTTTAAGTGATTAGTGTTTAACATATCTTATTTGAAAGTATTTTACCCTTGACATGCATGGCTAACTATATCCACACTTATCCTCCCAAGAGGGCCCGTCCCATATCTTGGGACTCTTGCGCCCCTTATCACACCTCGATATCCATTCCCCTTTACACTTACACATAATGAAAACTAACTCCTAAGGGTGTGGGTTAAGACCTAACACCTCGTGACATCAGACTCCACCCGCTATTAGCCTCTAGGGTTTCCTTTGAAACCCTAATTGGATCTATGTGGCCCAACTTCCTCTTACTTCACTACCATTAATTCATTTATCCTCAAACACCTCATCTCATTTAGGTTCAATCCCAAATCATATCACTTTACTCATTGACTTCGTAGGTGATCGAAAACCCTAGTTAGCCACTCCAAACCCTAGTACATTTCTTCCCCCACAAGTAATTTCTCTACTTTTCACCTAATATTACTTACTTCCCATGGCACCCATACTCATCGCTCGTATATTAAATTTCCACTCTTAACCCATTACTCTACTCTTCCTTAATTGTTCTTACTTCCACATTTCCCCCATTTTATCCTTTCACCCCACATCATATTATTAATATCCTAGCATGCATGTCCTAGAGGGTCACGTCATAAAATATCATAAACACAACCGAACAATCATTACACACATGTAATAAGGAATTCATATAAACATACCTCAACTCTAAGCTGCACTACAAGTAATTAGTCATTGAAAACATAAAGTACACAACATGGCATAACATATGATACACATGGCACATAACAGACACATAGTTGTTCTTAGCCACATCCTTACGAAACACCCATAAGTGGAGGTAAGTAGAGACTTACCTAAATCCGAAGCTAGATAAGTAAGATAAAAGGGAGAGAGAGATCACTAGCCCGAGGGTCCACAATAAAGCTTTCCTAGATCGCCGACAGAAATCGAAAACTAAGTTAGAAACTATCCTATCGATCAATAATTTAATTATTATAATTAAATCGACACAAAGAGACGCAAACAATTTTTCTTGGAAAACGTGTCCAAAACCTAGGACTCAAGAGCATAGCTCTATTAAGATTTAAGGTTAAATATTACTCAAATCGATTTAAATACATATCACTTAAAGTATTTTTAATTGATTTGGAAGCTAGGGAAATGACGATAGAAGATAAGTTATTTTTTTTCGAAAATGATTTACTAGTTAGGTTTTACAACCCAGAAGACAAACCAACCATTTGTATATAACCAAATCCAAACCGATTAGATTAAAACATAATTCAAATGATTTAAAACCCAAAGGCAGAAATTGATTAGATAAAAGACGCATAGAAAAAATCAATTTTATAAAACCGTCCCCCGAAGACTAGGGCTTTTTTAATGTCCGAACTATGAACCAACTAATTAACTTTTATTATCTCAATTTGATAGCTTAAGAGTATGATTAAACTGATTTTAAATAAATCTAGATAATCAACTTCAACAAAACAATATTCTGATTAGCCAATTCAAGACGATCCGTTTTTAAAATTAGGGTTTTAAAGCCCACGACACAAACTCATGTAATTCAAATAAATTGATTTCAATTAAAGGCATTAAAATGCAATTAGGATCATTTCAACTATTTCTATAAATTTAATTTTAGAAAAAAACAATTATATATATGATCAATTTCATAATTTCACTTGAAATCTAAGGTTTAGGTCCAAAAATGCAATTCGGTTGAATTCTATTAATTTAATCAATTTGAATGTTTAGAAATGCAATTAAACACATTTTATAACATATCAAATAATCAATTGATCAAAACCAATAAAAGAAATACCCAATTTAGCACAATTAAGTTTTTTAGCCCAGAACGCAAATCCGATCAATTCTTGCTAAAATATATAAATTGACGGTTCGAAAATGTAATTAAATATATTCTAATATAAATTATATAGTCAATTGAATAAAACAACCCGATTATACAATCTAATTTGGACCCGCAAGAGTTTTGACCTAAAAATCCAATTTCGATTAATTTCGCATAAATTTATCAAATTGACGGTTCCAACATGAAATTAGATACATTTAGAAACATATTGTATAATCAATTTATCCAAATTCACCAAATCGGGCGGATCCGAAAAATTCGGGCATAACCCGGCCAAAAATCCAATTTTCCGAAATTCCAACATAACTATACAATTAACTTATCCAAATCAATCTCACAGCACATATATACATAACCAAACAATTAATTTATCTTATCACAAGCTAAATCATACTCAATTAAATCAAATCGATAGTAGGGTTTTTCATAAATTTATACCAAACTAAAATCAACAAATCAGAGCAAAGGAAGGTTGGAGAAGATTCGTCGGAGGCCGAGGACAGCTCACCGGTGGTCAGCGACGCTCGACGGAGCTAGATGGTGGCGGCGCAGCCTGCGTTTGCTACTCTTGCGCGCAGTTGCTGTGGTGGCTCTGCTTCAGTTGTTGCTACGGCTGCTGCTTGTTGTGGCTGCCGACGGTCGACAAAGGAGGAGGGAGGAGCTGGGGAGGAGGCGGCGGCTGGGGTTACAGAGAACGGGACAGGGGAGTCGGGAAGCAGGGAAAGAGATGAGAAAGGAGAGAAGAGAGAAAAGAAAAAGAAAAGGGGGGCACCGGTCGGGGGTTGCGTTTTTTTTTAAATACAAGTACACATATAAAATAAAATACTAAATATTTAAGAATTATTATTGGAATATTTTATCTAAAATTTATTAGACGAAAATTATTTCGTAAGGTTCCAAAAGCTTAAAATTAATAAAAGAACTATATAAAGAATTTCAGAAATATTTTCGAAAGAATTTACCAACGAACGTAAATATCTATATTATTTACAGAAATACATTATAAGATCTCGAAATGATATTTAAAAATATATAATAAAATGTTTAAGTCAAATTCCAATAAACCGAGACTAATTTTAATAATTTCTTATATTGGTTTTCCGTAAACTAAAAAGCGTAAAACGAAAGAAAATTAATTTCGGAAAGAAATTCGTAAATAAGCTCCGAAAATCTTTCTAATTTAAAACTTCTCAAAAATATTTACGATT
This sequence comes from Tamarix chinensis, assembly GCA_030549775.1. Lineage (NCBI taxonomy): Eukaryota > Viridiplantae > Streptophyta > Magnoliopsida > Caryophyllales > Tamaricaceae > Tamarix > Tamarix chinensis. Next base: position 75,655,989 of record CM060182.1, read on the forward strand.
TCCGGAAACGAATAAATTTAAAGTCGGAAATATTTTCTACAGATAAAATCATTAAAATAACTTTAACTATTCAAACAGAAATTCTATAATTTAAATACAATATTTCGTTAACGAAATATAACTTTAAAATAAAGCCGTAATCACATGACAAAGTTATAATCGAAAACGAATCTAAAATATTAAAAATCAAAATACGAGAAAGAACGGGTATACATATTTTCAACTGAAAATTGAAATCATAAGAATATAATAAAATCATAGTCGTGAACGGATTTATCTAGAATGGTCCGAATCGACAACGATTAATTAAATTCAAATATGAATTCAAAATCGTCGATAAATCCATAAAACGAAACAAAATTAAAACAATTAAATGTTTGCATCAAATTACGCAAATAAAATCATTAAGCTTAATAAAATTAGATTTTAAAAATACGGGGTATTACAGCCTGAGTCCCTCTTTCCCCTCTCGACCGCCCGATTCCCCCTCCCTTTTCTTTCTTTCTTTTCTTCCTAGACCGCCCGGTCCAACCTATTGTCTTCCCCCCCAATCTTGACCTGCAGACCTAAAATCTGTAGCCCTGGTCCACCAATAGCTACCGACTCCGTTCAGACGTCCTTTCCCCTCTCTCCCCCGTCGTTTTCTTCCCAAATTCGACCCAACCAGACCATCCTCCCTCCTCACGCACACTTGGCCTTTCCTTTTCTTCTCCCACCGACCAAAAGCCCCCAGCGATGGCAGAACTACACCGACCTGCCATCGCCTGCCGGTGGTCCTGCCTCACCTGCCCCCTCTTGTCATCTTCCTTCTCTGTCTTTTTCTCCCTCCATTTGGCCTATAAATACCCCATAGGCAGCCATAATTGAGCCTTTGTTTTCACAACCCATAAATTTCCCCTTTGCGCCATCGCCCGATCAGACGACCGCCCTGTTGCCGCTGCCCAACACAGCCTCCTGAGCCACCCACAAAATTGCCCCCTCTATCACCCTATACCCAAATACACTTCCCTCCTCCCTCGATTTCCCTACATGAGCCACCCTGGTCGTGCAAAGTTACCCTCCCGATCCATCCCCTCATCGATCCCTGCTACTAGGGCTGTAAACGAGCCGAGCCGAGCCGAATACCCCTAAGCTTGGGTTCGGCTCTTTTAGTTAAACGAGCCTAAAATGTTGTTTGGGCTCGGCTCATTTAACTAAACGAACGAACCGAACCGAGCCGAGCTCACGAGACAAAGCCAAAAAATGAACCGAGCCAGGCTTTTTCGAGCTCGATCTCGGCTCGTTTAATAAATGAGTTGAGCCCGTGCTTCACTTTGAGGCTCGTTTAATTAAACGAACGAGCCAAAATGAACTTTTAATGAGCCAAGCCGAGCCGAATACTGAACTGGCTCAGCTCATTTACAGCCCTACCCGCTACCAATTCCGCCCCAACTAACACCCTCTCTACCCTCCAAAACAACTGGGGGAGCTTCCTATACCTCCCCATACCTCCCTCTCTCCCTACCTCCCTCTCCTTCTCCCTTCTTCTCCCTCCACCCCTTCGGCCACCACACCCGTCGTCATGCCCCGCCACCTTTGGCGGCACCACCACCTTTATTCCACGCCTCTCCACCTAAGGCACCCTCCACCACCTCAATCACCCCCTCATTCCCTATCCTCTAGCCTATACCATCATCTCTCCCCTTCTCTTCTCCCTCCACCACTGCCGCCAGTGCTGCCACCATCTCTAGATGGTACTTTAACCCCCTAACCCCTAAACCTTTTTATAGAAGTGTTAGTATTTTTTTTATAGTAATCTTAATATTATTACTCTTATTATTATTATTATTATTATTATTATTATTATTAATGTTTTTGTTGTTGTTGTTATTTGTATTACCATTATTATTATTACTATTATATTATCTGTATCATTATTTAACCTAACTTCATAAATAATTCTAACTAATGTTATGATTATTAAAGGTCAATAACTTTATTATTATTATCATTATCATTATTTTTCTTACTAATACTATTAATACTAACTTTGGCCCATTATCACTTTTATTATTAGTGTAAATATTTGAACCCTTATATGAATATTACCATTTTGATTATTATTATTATGCTTAACATTATTATTATTATTACTATCATTACTAATATTACTATTATTATTATCATTATCATTATTATTATTACTTCCATCTCTACTACCATACTTGACCATATTATCACTAATGTTACTACCATTATGGTTATTAGGACCTTTGTTAGCCTTATCCTTAAGATTGGAACTATTATTAATATTACTACTACTATTATTATTAGTATTATTATTATTATTACCTTGTAATTATTGTTAATATTTCATAATCACTAACCTAATGCCACTACTAGCATTGTCATTATAAGTATCATTATAGTCACTACTTTTATATTACTAATATCACTACTATTATTATTACTAGGGTTTGGGTTGATATTAGTATTATCACTGCAACTATTATTATTATCATTATTGGTAATATTGAAAATATTACCTTTAATAATATGAATATTGATATGATTACTTTAACATAAACCGTGGTAGCTACTAAGACTTATTTTGGTTAGTAGGAGCATGATTAACTATTTTGAGAATAATAACCCTACTTTTACTTATAAAACTACTATTATCATCATTATCCCTAATAATAGATTATGATAAGGGTAGGATAAGAATAATGGTAATTTTGGTAAGAGGGAGATAAACTCATAGTACTTCTCTCTTATAGGTGAATCAAGTCAAAACCCTAAGGAGGTGTACGATCGTACTCCAAGCCCGGTGTCGTTTTAGGTAAGGATATAGCTATGGCCCTATGTGTTTTGTGTGTCTTTTATGCCTTGGATGTTATGTACCATGTTATGTTGTGTATCTTATGGTTATCATTAAACTTGTTTTATGAGTAGCGCAGCTTAGAGTTGAGGTATGTTCATGTGTTTTCTTACGGCATGAGTATAATATGTATATGTTGTGATTATGATGTAATATAATGTGATCCTCTAGGACATGCATTCTAGGATGTGTAATAATATGATATGAGGTGAAAGGATAAAAAATGGCAAACAAGAAGTGAGTTGGCTATGGGGACATGATGCTGACCTTATTACCTCATGATCTATGAGGAGGAAATAAAAGGAGGTTATGATCAAAATGAATGAGTGATGTGAATCTTTTATGGGAAATTTCTATGGTTTACATTGGTTGGATGGAGTTTGCATGGGGATGATATTTATGTGATATGGGGCATAAGTAAGGTAAGGGGAGAGTTGTGGAGTGATTAGAGACTTGGGATGAAAAATAATATGTAGGTTGGTGTAAGGTGTATAGGGGACCTGATTAGGGTTTTGGAAGGAAACCCTAATTTGGGAAAAGAGTGGGGTATGGGATTAGAGTGGAAACTAATCATATGAGGGATGAGTATGGGTGCCATAGGAAGGAAGAAATGTTAGGTGAAAAATAGAGAGGTGACTTATGGAGGAAGAAAGGTGTTAGGGTTTGGAGCGGCTAACTAGGGTTTTCCGGTCACATGTGAAATCGATGAGTAAAGTGATATGATTTGGGTTGAATCTAAATGAGATGAGATGTTGGGAGATAAATGAAATAATAGAAGTGTAAGTAAGAGGAAGTTGGGCCACATAGGTCCAATTAGGGTTTTTAAAGGAAAACCCTAGAGAGGGGTAGTAAGCAGATTTGGAGGTCATAAGGTGATGGGTCTTAAACCACACCCTTAGGAGTTGGGTTTTCATTATGGGTAAGTGGAAGGAGGAATGGATATCAAGGTGTGATAGGAGGTGCAGAAGTCTCGAGATATAGGACAGGCCCGCTTGAAATGATAGAAGTAGAAGGTTGGTGACATGCATGTTAAGGGTGAAATATTTATCAAATAAGACACGTGTAAGATACTAATCATTTAAAGAGGATGATTATTCGGTCGGGCCCAGACCGATCCATTGGCATATAATAGTGATCAGGATCATTATGCCCTGTATGTTTCCGATCCACCGAATATAATGGTGGGGGATTCCAAGCTCAATAAACTAAACCCTAAGTTACGATAAATCATGGGAAAAATACTATGTAATTATAGTGGAACACCAAGAGAGTCAGGGCCACACCGATCAACCGGCATAATAGTGTCCAGGAGCACCTTGCCTTGGAGACCAATCCACCGACTAAAATAGTGATCAAGAGCGTTCTACCCTATAAGTTTCTGATCCACCAACTATAATAGTAGGGTTTCCGCACTCGCATGGATTGATAAAGAAAATGGTGTGAAGTGATTATATTTACCAGAGATCTAAAGAACGAGCTTATCTGCACCATAGCCCGGCCTTCATTATCTATTCATTGTATGATGTTTATATGATCATGCTTTTGTTATATGCTTTATATGTTTAGCCTTAGCTGCATGGTTACCTTACTCAGTACGTAGCGTACTTACCACCTGTTTCATAGGTGTGGCTCATTCCCATGAGCAGATGATCCACCTGAGTTTGTGCAGGTAGGAGATGATGTCTTTGATGCCTACGACACTTACGAGGCATCGAGTGGGGCTGAGAGTTGAGGCTAGACTTGGCCTGGGGTTCGAGAGTGACTTAGCTGGATTCTATCTTATGTTTCTTTTTCCTTATACCGTTTTGATTTTAGTTTGTTTTGTTGTATGGTGATTTTTGTAATTGGGAACTTTAAATTCTCACTTCTTGGGTTGTAACTCTTTTAACCGCACTCTGATTTCTGTATGGTGACGATTCAGTTCTTTTATTAATTATCATTTTTAATTAATGACTTATGTTTGATGATAATCCTCCTCAGTCTGAGCACTTGGTAATTGAACGGTAGGAGTGAACCGGTCTAGTACTAAGTGTGGCGGTAACATTCCTAGAATTTACAGTTTTATTACGTCGCCTCCGTTAAACCTTTCCATTAAACAAACATTTTCAGTAGTAAATTTTTTGGGTATTATAAATAATAAAAATATGAACCCATCTAGAATACAACTTACAAGGAATAAGAAAAGTTAGGAATGGCAGAGTAACATATTTTGGACCACAATAAATAACTTTCCAGTAATCATCTTGTCATGAAAAGCTCTTGTCTTCTCTTTGTAGACTATGTCTATATCTGTAATACCCAAAAATTTTAGCTAACCTTAATTCTGGGTAATTAATATCGTAACCCAATTCTAACCTCAAGAAATTTTATTCTTTCTATTTTACCCTAACTCTCTAATCTTAAACCTTAGTCTAATTATTTTATTTACAATCTTGACCCGTAACCCAAACTAAATCCCTACAATTTATTCGTGATTATTTTATCTTTTTTTTCGTTCTATTAAACCTATATTTGTCCGAATTATTTTTCCCAGATAATTATTTAGGTAATGTATCCTAATACCTTAACCTAGATTATTTTAATCTAAACCCACTATATTTTCTTTTCATTTGTTTTTCTCTTCTTCCCTTCCCTTACCCTTGCATGCACACTTTATTTTTCTCTGCTATCTGTATCCATCATGTCCCAACCCTTGATATTGTGGGTTGGGGATTGATTTTTTTTTATCTTTTTCTTTTCTCTTTCCCTCACCCGGTTACAACCCCCTCCCCTGCTTGCATTTTTATTTTTTATTTTCTCTTTACCCAGTAGCAATAAATGCCCCTGCCCCTTTACTTACCTCTTTAACTTATGCAACTCGTGCACACTCTCCCCTACCACCTCCCATCTTCGTAGATGCCAACCACACCACCATTGCGACCTCTATCCACCTTTTTCGTCACCAACCGCAACCCACCTTTACACCACCTATCCCGATCATATCCTTCAACCCAACGCCCTTTCTCCTTCGTCCATCACGCCCTGCTTCTTTTTCCCAACCCTATTTCCTTCCCTGCCTCTATTTTCTTCAACCACGACCAACCCCAACCAACCCTTGCTAACCCTTCTCCATTCTGTCGCTACAGCCGTCCTCCTTCTTCCTCTTTTCCCCTTGTCCTTCTTAACTTCATTTGGTTTCATAGCCCTCCACCGCAAACTCCACCATTCTAGCACTAACTACCTCCCCCCTATTAGCTCCTCCTCCACCTTTCCCCTGCGTCTCTACCCTATTCCACTGTAGCCCGCCTACCCATGCTCCAGCCCCTTCTCCTCACCCCAACCAGCCCAGCAACTCCCGAGCCTAGCCCAGTCTTTTCCTGCCACCACCTTTGGCCACCCTCCCTCTCTACAGTACCCAGCCAACCGGCCTTTTTCTCCCTTCGCGTGTGCACGGCTCGCGCTGCATGCGTAGAGTGAGTTTGTGCTATCCTTAAGTGAGTGTAGTGTATTAATTTGGTAATTATGGTTTTGCAAATTGTTCTTAAGTGAATTACCGGGGGTACTAGAAGAGCAGAAATAGGATAAGCGTGCTTAGAGACCGAAGCCTTTTCTGTAAGGATACTAGTCGATGTTTAGGGATTTATGTTAAATTTTTTGAATGGATATATGTATTATCATGTTATCATTATTATATTTTTAAATGCATGTTGTTAACGATCTGTTATGATAATTTGGATTATATGCTAGAAAAGAGTAAGAACGATAAAAGCAGTGCAGATATGATATTGTTGCGCTATACCAAAGTTTTTGTGGAAAAATATAATTTGTGGGAGAATAATATGGGCCTAATAAATCATGATAAGTGGAAAATAATGATATAGAAAATATAAGTTTTTCGTAAAATAAGGGTTATCGGCTATCTTTAAGGGTATTTTGGTCAATATGGGTTAACATAAAAATTTTGGTATTTTAATGTGTTAGAAGGATTATAGTATGCTAATAATATCATATGAAGTGTTTGGGAGTGATTATGAATGTCATAAGTTCTTCGGATGAGATAATAGTCTAACTTAGGAATAATAACCTTAAAGCAATAATGTCATTATCATATGTGTAAAATATTATAGTTAGGCCATAAATTTTGGATATGTTGTTCATTTTGGTATTTCGGGGTTGTATACTTGTATATCAAATTTGGTAATTATATGAGCCTTCTGGGAAAAGTTATGACTAACTTGTGAAATTTGGGTTTTAGAAGCCTTATAAATAGTAACTTTTGAGATAGGGCTATTATGGCATATGCGAGACATGGGAGGTAGACTTTGAGTTTTGGGTATATTAATAATATTATTATTTGAGGAATATATACTAAATATGGTGGGTAAATGATCAATATGAGAGGAGTTACGCCTAAGGTGTGAAATTATTTTAAGGGGGTAAATAAGCTTATAGTCTTTGAGAAAGGCATTGTTATCTGTATGTTGATGTCTTGCTTACCTTAATTATGTTTTGTACTCATAAACCAATCATGAATAAGATACTAATTATTTAAAGTGAAAGATCATGTGAGTTGGGTCGAGATATTTATGGGTTCGTTCCATTAGACGATAATAGTGGCTCAGGTGTATTGTTCCCGAGAGGTGACTCAAACCGTTCCACTAGTTAAGAATAGTGGCTCAAAAGTGTTTTCCCTGAGAGGTGTTGGGTCCGTTCCACCGGACGATAATAGTGGCTCATGTGTCCTGTCTATGAGAGGTGCTTCAGTCCGTTCCATCGGATTAAGAATAGTGAGGCCATATACTCGACGTGAATAAGAATATAATATGAGATAAGTAATGAATAAGACACTAATTATTTAAAGTGGAAGGTTATGTAAGTTGGGACTAGGTGTAGGGTCTATTCCATAGGACAATAATAGTATCTTAGGTGTGTGATAAATGAGATTTATTGATTATTTTCATGTTTAAAAATATCATTTATCTCTCATTAATTCTATTGATTTAATCTTTTTGTCGAGTTTTTCTCATTTGAAAAGATTTTACAGGAAAGGAAAAAATTGAAGAAATTTAAGGAGAAATCATTGAAAAGAAGAAATCAAGTAGAGAACACTTCAATAAATGTTGAATCAAGGAGAGCGAAGTTGGAAAGGGAACAAATACATCCAGAGAAGCTAAGCTGAAACTCTCAAAGGAATTGAGTGGAAAGATAAAAAACACGGGGGTTTCGTGTTTCATAAACACGGGTCGTGTTATTTATCCCGAGCATCGATCTTTAAATCCTTGTCAGCAGAACAGTTGGAAGAAAACACAGGGGTCCCGTGTTTCCAAAACACGGACCGTGTTTCCATTTAAAAACGTGTAACTCTCCGCGCGACTTGTTTCTGATAAATTTTATCTGAGAACAGGGTTCGGGATAGAGAGTAGAGATCGAAAACAATTGGAATGTATTTTTCTTCCTTTATTCCTCTAGAACATACATGTAATGCACAATTCCAACTTTTTGATCTTCTTGAATTCTATTGATGATTTGACATTCTGCACTTCAATTGATAAGTCTTCTCTATTCCTTTATAAATTTCAGTATCTTTATTTTTGTTAAATCCAAGTAGATTTTCTGTAATTTTATTTGTGTTCACTATATTATCATCTAATTGTTGCAATAATAGAATTCGTGAATGTGTGTTGTTATTAATTTTCAGGATTTATATGTAATTGTATGAATTGTGAATATGCAGACATTTGAGTAATTTGAACAGGGTAGAATGATTTGAGGATAGAATTATATCCTAATTACCATTCCATATTTTAAATGTTTGATTCTAGATGAGGTTTAATTGAATTAATGGATTGAATTGAATGATTTCATATCATAGATTAAGATTCTTGAACTAATTAGATTGATCACCTATTTGGTTTGGAACTTGATCTTTGCTAAGACAACGAAATTAACCCGTATTTGTTAATTAATTTATCTATAGTAGCAAGAAGATTAATTATTAATCTTATCCATTAATTCGTGCAATTGCATAATCCGAGCTTGTGTGGTTATGATTGTAGTTGGATGCTTCCCGTTCATAATGATACCATTAATTGAATCTAGTGTTCGTAACCTAGGTTATTAAATGGGTATAAAATAAATTGAGAGCATATTCAATTTATTAAGGTTGAGAGGAAGTACGGGAATTTGTTATTCTGAATTTCCTAAGTCAACATTAAATTGTTTGGAATCATTCTTCTTATTTGAATGTATGGCATTTTAATTCCATCATCAAGTCATTCCTCCCCTATTTGTCGATTAGTGATTAAGATTCAGTACAATTAAGTTTAGGATAAGAATCAATGAAATTGTATAAACAGGGTTATAACATCAATAGCAAAATTAGTGATTAAAACGTCATTCCTTGTGGGTTCGACTCCTTCTTGCCATATACTACGTATTTGGGAATTAGGATTTATTTATTAAATTTGTTGTGCATACGACAGTGCATCAAATTTTTGGTGTCGTTGCCGGGGAATGGTAATTATAATCTTTATTTTTGTTTTTAATGTTGTTTCTATATATATAGTAATGTGTTTGCATACATGTATCTTGTTTTCTAATTATGTGATCTTGTGTTTGTTTGTTTTGTTCGTGTCTAGACAAGAAGTGTTGGATTTGCTTTATTTATTCATTGGGTAAGCAAAGTAATGGGACTAAATCTTTTTACAAAGGCTATTTTAAATCATAATAACTGATTTGATCACCATCTTTCTAAACCTTAAAAACAGAAATTGAGATTGTGATAGTGGTGAAGGAAAGAAAGTTAGAATGGTTAGGAATCAATCCATGCATTAATTATGAATGAGATGAAATAAAATTCAAAATTGGTGGATATAACATTGTGAGCACTTGAGCCTAATATTTGGATACATTGTTTATCCAAACGATATTGTTCTTTTGTGTGTGTTCTCCAATGATATGTGAAACTATAATTTGCCATTAGTTCTCTTCAAAACTGCATAGAACTTTAAGATATTTGAAAATGATAAAAGCACTCTTCGTTCTTTGTTAGCTACAAGACCAAATAGCCCACCTTGAAAATTATTATCCATTGCATAACCCCTTTGAGCCTAAAGACCTATTCTATTGATATAACATTTATTAACAACTAATATCCATATGCATTTTCTTTTCTTACTCTACGACTAGTGGAGCAAAACTATTTTCAAGGAGAACTTTTGTTTTGTTAATAAGGTGAAATCTAAGTATGGGGGTGTGAATATCATAAAAAAATGGAGGAAGTAGCTAAGCATTTTTCTTCTAAAAAAAAAAAAAAAAAAAAAAGAAGAAGAAGAAAAAGATAATAAAATTTCATGTCTTTTGATGTTATTTGGTCGAATGGAAGGGTGTGAAGATATAAAAAAAAAGTTAAATAAAAAGGGGGGAGGTGAAGTAAAGGAAAAGAGGAGGAATTGTTATTTAATTGAAATAAAGAAATTGCTTCTCTAGTTGGTAGAGTCAAGCTACAATACCAAAATTTCATCCCACCTTAGAACCCTAGCCCCATGACAACCAAATTTGAAGACCTTTTTTATTCTTATATACTTAAGTTCTTTTTAGCAGTGGCAAATTGAGAATAATGGCAAACATATGGGCGATCATTATCATTTGGAGAAGATTTGAGAGTAAACACACCATACCCTATACACATAAGAGTGAGCGTTTTCACATACCGAAAGTAAGAATCTACCAATTTAAATTTCATTAATCTTAATCTAAATTTTCATGGTGAGATACTAACTATATCAACTCTCATTCCCTAACCACTTAAGCATTTGATAAGACTGTTTATAAGGTGTGTTAGATGTGTGATCCAAAATATTTTCAACATTGTGATTTTATGATTCATAAGTGTTTTAAGTCCCAATGCATTGTTAAACTCTATGAATGAATAATCCAATCTTATATTTCTTGTAGTTTAGAACTTATCTCATTTGTAATCCTTGATGTTTCTTTTGTTCATGACATGATGTTTCTTGAGGACAAGCAACGATTTAAGCATGGGGGTATTTGATATATGATATTTATATGTTATTTTGCTAAGTAAAAATGTCATTTATTCCTCATTATTTTTATAACATGTAATCTTTTCTCGAGTTTTTTCTTTTGGATAGATTTTGCAGGAAAAGATAAAAATAAAGAAATTCAAAGGAGAAATCGATGGAAAGAGAAAAGCAACAAAGAACACATCAAGAGATATGGAATCAATGGAAGAAAAGACTAGAAATGAAGAATATATATCAAAGGGAAGATTGTGTTGAAATTTCATGAAGAAATAATGAAGGAACAAGAAACACGGGCCCCCCGTGTTTCCTAAACACGGCACATGTTTTTCTATCAGCACACAAAATTTTAGCATTTAAAATTCAGCATTTAACCGAGAGTTCAAGAAAAAACACGGGGGTCCTGTGTTTTCTAACACGGACCGTATTTTTCTCAAATTCTGTAACCGTTCGCGCAACGGTTCCCCGATATATTTCTAAAGTTTGAACATTCAAAAGGTGGTTTGGGGGGAGTTCGAGAAGGGGATTCTCTTCTTTCTCTCTATACTCTCTAGATACCACATGTAATTTGTAATTCCGATTCTCTTTCTCTCCATTGTATTCAATTGAACAATCAACACTCTATAATTCAATTCGATAAGTTCTTCTCCATTCCTCTTTTAATTGCAAGTTTTGATTTTTGATTGAATGCAATTCAATTCTCTTTGTTGCATTATTATTTTTCTTATGTTTGGTGTTTCATTGTTAATTCATTTGTAAGTATTGATGTTAATTATTGATTATTGCATTTAATTGTGTGTTATTGCAATTATGTATATAGTATAATGTAGGAGGATTTGATGAAGGAATTAGGGTTTTGGATATGATAATGTAATTTGAATTCATGACTCTAAATGAAATTGAATTGAATTGATGGATGGAATTGAATGATCTCGCATCATAGATTAAGAATTTAAACTAATTAGACTGATCACCTATCTAGTTTAGATCTTAATCTACGCTAGGATAACGGAATTAATACGTAATTGTTAATTAACGTTTCCAGAGTAGCAAAAGATTAACTATTAATCTTGTCTATTAGTTCATACAATTGCATGATCCGAGCTTATGTGGTTATGGTCATAGTTGACTACTTTCCATTCATAATGCTGCCATTAATTGAATCTAGCATTCTTAACCTAGGTTATTAATTGGTTAGGTGATAAATTGAGTGCTTATTCAATTTATTAGAATTGAGAGAAAGCAAATAGATGAATTATTATGAGTTTCTATAGGTCAACATTAAATCATTTGGAATCTTTCTTTTCTCCGTGATTATTTGATATCCTAATTCCATAATCAATACCTTCATATCCTTATTCATTAATTAGTGAGTACAGTGTTTTATTATTTATCCATAGTTTAGATGTTGATGATAGAATTATATGTTATTTCATAACCAGGGTTTTAACATCGATTACAGAATTATTGATTATATATCATTCCTTGTGGGTTCGACTCCTTCTTGCCATATACTACGTATTTGGGAATTATGATTTATTTATTAAATTTGTTGTGCATACGACAGCGCATCAGTGTGTTGTCCCTGAGAGGTGCTTCAGACCGTTCCACCAGTTTAAGAATAGTGAGGTCCCTGTATTCAACGTAAATAAAAGAACGGATCATGTTATTTTCTCTTAATACGAATCTAGACTAATAATCACCTCATATTGATTCTTGTACCTCACATGTATACTACTTTCTGCTGTGAATGCATGTAATTATATGTTCCCTGTTTTTGACTGTTTTGTGACCTTACTCTGTACGCAACGTAGTAATTATCCTTTTTATGGGTGATGTTGATTCCCATGAGTAGAAGACCCTGATAGTTTTGTGCAGGTCATTAAGGACCCAGTTGATGATTTCACTACCTTTGATACATTGTATGGGGGAAGAGTAACCTCTACCTATACTGGGTGTTGGGCAAAGAGTCATGTAATCTGGATTTTATTTTACCCGGATACATCATCTGTATTTTGGATATTGTACTCGGAGATAATCTCCAAACTCATATTTACATTATAAAGTTTATCTTATTTCTACTTACTCTATTTTACAAGTAACGATTTTAGCTTTGTGATTGATGTGAGGATGGTATGGTAAGCCAGACTTACATCAATTACGATGGTAACACCCAGTATTTTGGTTATAAACTTCCACTATAAAATGAAATTTTTTAGTAGTAAATTTTAGAAAATTACAATATCAATCTCAAACACATCATCCCTTATCTCTCAATGCTCATGAAATTGTAGATTCCTATTTATTTCAATGGAATATATACTCACATTTAGGTTCTTTATAGTCCTCCATGCCTTGTACTAAGCTCCACGAGTAGATGTCATGTTTTTCCATAAAAGCACTAAAATGGAAACATGTGTATGGGTATTTTATAGGCATTTATATATGCCCACAATGCATCACCCAACATTTGGCTCTAATCCTTTCAATTTGGGTTCAGGGTCCTCTTTAGTATCTTATTGATTTATCGGGTAGAGACTTTTGTTTAATCACTAGTTTGAGGGTTATAAAGTGTAGAAACTTTACGTGTAACTATAATCCCCAATTTTTTTAAGAATAAAAGATAAAATAATGAATTATTGAAGAAATTTTAAATATATGTACCCTTTTAATAAAATAACAATGATAATAATTATGACAATAAAAATGACACAAGAAAATTATTATTTGGAAGACACTTTAAGAAATCAACCTAAAATAAAATATAGATAAATTATAGCCATTTATAAATTAATAAAAAAAATTGTTACTATTTTTACTATTATTACTCATTAACCATAAACCCCCCAAAACCCAAAACACCCTAACATCCCTCTTTTCCTTTTTCTTTTTTCTTTCCTACTTTTATTTCCTTTTTTTTATCTCTTTTCTTTCTTCCTTTTTATTCCTTTCTTTTTTCTTTTTCTCCCGACCAACTGGGTTGTGCCTAATAAGCCCAATGGTGAGCCTGCTCCCCTCCTTCCCCCCTCCCTTCTCTCCTTGACCAACCCAAATCTTCTTTTTTTTTTCTTCTTCCTCGGGCGACTACCCAAACACGACTATCCCCTCTTTTTTCCCTCTCTTTCCCTCTCTTTTTCCTTCCTTTCCTTTTCTACCCTCAACCCAACCTCTTGCCCTTACACGCCTGCAAAACCCCTCCTCCACCACTACCATTTTCACTACAAGCCACAACTGCTCCCCCTATCCCTTTCCTCTTTCGACCATATAAGGCGTGTAACTAGCACATCCCCTACACAACCCCCTCTCTCCTACACGTCATTCTCCCTCACATGTCCCCTGCCTGTTGTGCCACCTACCATTAATAGCCGACAACCACCCACCCCTCCCCTCCTTGTCCTCTTCCTTCCTTTGTCTTCACCCTACCCTCCTATGCCTATATAAACCCCCTCACCCTCTTTTCTCTCCTTTCTCCTATCGATCTCCCTTATGCTCCTCTCTACCTTCCCACCTTCAAACACTGCAGCTGTCGCCACCAGGTCACACTGCTATCTCAGCTCCCTCCTAATATCTTCCCTACACCCACTGATCCCCTTCCCTTCCCTTCCATTCCTCTCCCATACCATGCAAATTGGGCGACTTGAACTGCCCTTTTGCATGACCACGCACCACCAACGTCGCCCTACGTCACCACCGTCGACGACCATACCACCCTCTCTACCACCCTTCCTGCACAGAAGAGCCTCCTCTGCCACAATAACACCCACACCACCCATTATTCCCCTTCCTTTCTTCCCTCTCTTCCTCCCTTCCTCTTGGGCATCACCATAGGCACCACTATCACCGCTATCGCGAGACCACTAGCTCCACCACTAGCTAGTAGTGTCAGCACCTCCACCATCCCTCCTCCTTCTGACCCTAAAAACCCCCTCTTTACATCACCACCGCCGCATAGTCACCGCCATCACCCTTGTATGTCTGGTCTATTCTGGTTACATCCTCCCCCTCCTTACTTGTTTTAAGCATTTTATTTTAATATCCATTATTATTAACATTATTATTTGTAGCAGTAGTATTTTAGTTAAGGAAAAAAGGAAAAAGGATAGGGAAGAAGTATAATGGCTAAGTTGATGTTCTTATTATAGGTATCGAACCAGTAATCCCCCGTGAGGAGGCGTAGGATCTCTTTGCTTCAAGACCGGAGCTAACTAGGTAAGGATATAGTTATGTTAGGGATGTGCTATGTGTTCTTGGTTGTGGAGTAAGTGTATTTGTACAACTTGGATTGTAAGGATCTAAGGTAATGGTATGCATAACTTTTATTGCTTGTTTTTCTATGTGATGCTAAGTCTTACCAGGGGTTAATGTAAGTCTTGCTTATGGTTAAAAAATGATGTGTTTATGCCAAGGTGTCTTAGGTGGGACTTGAGTGGCCAAGGTGAATGAGATAAAATAATGAAGGTAGAGTAAGTAAAGTGTTACTTGGGAAGTGTCCTAACTATCCCTTGAAATAATGTGGAGTAATAAAAAAGATAATGATAATCAGAGGGGATAGGGTGAAAACTTGAATGGAGAGTGTGAGCTTTGCATGAGGGCACGTTTTATGTGGTGGGGCCCTGTTTGGAGGTCAACCATGGGAAGGAAAGTGTGTTTTGAGTAGTAGGGGGACTTAGGAAAGTTTTGATACGTGGGGAAGATGGAAAAGTGCATGGGGGCACAAACTATCGTTTTGGGGGTCAACCCTAAGGATAGGGTATATCATGGGCAAAAGTTGAGAAAGTTGGTTGTACATGGGAGTTGTGATGAGGGGTATACCACGTGGACGATGTAGGTTGATTCAAATGGATGGTAGAGTTGTGTAAGAAAGGGGGTATGAAAATAAAAAGGGATAATAGGGTTTTAGGGGAGACCATTTAGGAGGTCATTATCATATGTGGGGAGTTGAGGGAGTTGGGCAGTAAGAATTGGAGTTAGGGTGAGAATGGTGATAGTACTTAGATCAAGGAAGTTTGGGGTTAACTAAGAAGAGGAGAGGAGTCTAGGGCCACATAAGCCAGATTAGGGTTTCAATGGGCAAATCCTAGTAGGCGATGGGGATCATAAATGGGGGGAAAAGGAGAGCAGACCATGAATATGAGGCTTTTAAGGTCACACTTAGGTCGGTGGAAATGTTGTAGGTCCTAATAGTTATTGGAGGGTGTGAATATCCTAGGTTAAAGGTTCGGGGTTTTTATGAGGTTAATTTTGGTCGGGGTGGTAGTAGGTTAGGTGTGTTACTTGGGTTGTGCATGGTTGGGTGAGTGAGATCTAACAGATAAGATACAAATAAGACACTAATCATTTAAAGTGGAAGATCATTAAGTTGGGCCTAGAAGTAGGATATTTACCGGTCCACTGGTTATAATAGTGGTTAAGTGCAGTTTGTCTTAGATAGTAGTACATTCCTAATCCAATAGTTATAATAGTGGTCAGGTGTGTTTTGCCCTAGAGTTTATATTCCCGGTCCATTAGTTATAATAGTGGAGGTCCTGAACTCAATAAATAAACCCTTAGATGATAATAACCTATGGAATAGAAACTAATCACTTACATTGGAACACCACGTGGGTCGGGACCATGTGTAGTATATATCTACCGGTCCACAGGTTTTAATAGTGGTCAGGTGCATTTTGCCCTAGAATATAGTATATTTATCGGTCCACCGGTTATAAGAGTGATTAGGTGCATTTTTCCATTGATGATATTAGGTTCATAGCTCCACTAGTCATAATAGGGGTCAGAAGCGTTCTACCTTAAATAATATAGTTATCGATCCATCGGTCATAATAATGGGGTCCTAGCACCCACATGGATATAATTCGAGAGATGTGTAAATATTGCACTAATGGCTTTAAACTCCGACAGGGATGAACGATCTAACATAATCCATTATGTTTATCATATATGTATTATGTGTTGTTATGCCCTAATTTAACTATATTATAATGTTACTCAATACGTGGTGTACTGATCACCCTTATTATGGGTGATAACCATTCCCATGAGTAGTGGCCCCTCATGAGGTTGTGAAGGCATGTGATCAGGCCTTAGAGGACTATACTGCGTATGATGACCTGATAGAGGTAGAGTGATGCCTTGGTATTCCTGGTAGGGTTCGGAGATAGTGTATTCCGGGCTACTTTTCCCTTAGCACCTTATGTTTTTCCCCAATAGTGGGACCTTGTCATGTATTTTCCATTCCTCTTATGTATTGACATTTGACTCTTACTTGTTCTAGTATTTCTATATTTCAATGTTGGACTCTTTCACACTTGAATCTATTTTTGTTATGGCTCTATATTTGTTTTGACCCTTTTATTCTTGTGGTTAGTATGAGACTGGCTAGTGGATAGTCTAATACTGATCATGGAGGCAGCACCCCCCCTTTTTGTGTGTGATTTTTAAAATAAACGAAAAAATTTCATTTTTGGGGTTACTAGTTTAGCAATACGTCAATCGTCATGTTGCAAAAGTGTGATCCTCCATCACTAATGATCACTCTAGGCATACCAAACCTGGAAAAGACATGAGAATTGAGGAAACTACACACGAATCAATAGTACAAATGGCAATTGCTTCCACCCATTTTGAAATATAATCTATAGTAAGAGGAAAATAGAAATATCCCTTAGAATATGGAAATGAACCCATAAAATCAATGCCCCACACATCAAAAAATTCTACAACTTTGATAGAGGTTAAGGGATTTTGATCTTGAGGACCAATGTTACTTGATCCTTGGCACCTATCACGTCTCATGCAATAATTGTTAGCGTCTTTAAGTAGCGTAGGATAATAAAAACTAGCTTCAAGAACCTTGAAGGAGGTATTTTTAGAACCAAAGTGTCCTCCACAATATAAAGTATGACAATGTGATAAAATATGTTAAAATTTTGAATCAACTACACATCTTCTCACTATACCATCAGTACCAAAATTTTATAGATAGGGGTCATCCCAAACATATTGATACGCCTCTTTTCTAATCTTAGCTCTCATGGATTGTGTCATTTTAGGAGTTAGTTTATGAGTAACAAGATAGATCGCAATATCAACAAACCATGGTGTCCTTATCTATATCTCGAAGAGTTGCTCATCCAAAAAAAATCTCAATCAATAATATGGGTCTACCATCTGCTACTATATTATCGATCCATTTCCTGTCCTTAATCTCCAAATCAAACTTTTGTAGCAAGAGAAACCATCTTATCAACCGAGGCTTTGCTTCCATTTTACACAATAGATACTTCAACATTGTATGATTGGTAAAAATGATAAGTTTAGTTTGAAGTAAATATGGTCTAAATTTTTAAAGTGCAAATACCACCATTGATAGTTCTTTCTTGGCAGTGGAGTAATTCAATAGTGTTATTAAGAGTCCTTACAGTGTTATAGGTGGCATATGGCTTTCAATCCTTCCAATACTGCACCAATTGTATAGTCAGAGGCGTCACAAATGATCTCAAAGGGTAGGGACCAATTTAAAGGTAGCATCATAAGGGTTGTTGTTAATAATTTTTTTTAGTTCATTAAATACTTTTCAAAACCCCTTAATCCAATAAAAATCTACATCATTTTATAAAAGTGTGTCAATTGTCATGTGGGCTAGAGAAATCCTTTATGAACCATCGATAGAAGCCCGTGTGTCATAGAAAAAAACACACATCTCTTCTGCAGGTGGAAGATGGTAAGTAGCGCACAAAATATATATATCAACCTCTAATCCCTTAGATGCAACAATATGACCAAGTAAAATTACTTCTATCACTATAAATTGTCACTTTTCTCAATTAAATATAATGTTGTAACTGCAATATATATTGTTATTGCATGTGGCTAATTATAATCATGCAAACAAATATTTTAGCCTCTTTATTGGTCTCTGTTTTTTCTTAGTACTTTGTTTTCCAACAAAAGTGAGGTGTGTTGTTCTACATAATCTCACTTTCTTGTTTATTTCTCAACTTAAACCTCACTATCTCCTTCTCTCACTATGTTACAACCACTAGCTACAACTGCAACCCCTACTTTCAAGTAAGTTTGACTTTCTAATTTATTGTTTGCTTCTATTTCTTTTTTGTATTATACTCTTATTATATATCTAAATGTGCTCTTATAGGTTTACAGAGGGATAAGCCACTAGTTTCTTGGTTGTGATAAGTTGAAAGAATTGATTTCATTTGTTTGTAATGACTTATAAAAAAAATAGTTATCCAATATAACTATTTTTTAAAAACTTAGCTTAATTTCCCCTAAAAAAGAAAAACTACGTTAGCTTTGAGAAAAGGGAATGAGGAATTATAACGGAAGCTTAATAACATGGCATCAACTTCTCAATTATTTATCCCCTAGCTGCTATAGGGTATTATGGTAGTTCTTTTGGGTAATAACATCATAAGTTTATTTATGCTAATGTCACTATAGTGGGTATTTTGATAACGTGTACTATGACGGGGGTGGAACTATAGTGTTGATGTAACACCCTAAAATTTACACTTTTTTTATTTAAATAAACCTTTAAATTTAAAATCGTAAATTCTAGGGATGCTACCGCCACACTTAGTACCATACCGGTTCACTCCTACCGTTCCTATACCAAGTGCTAAGGCTAAGAAAAACTACTCACAACATTATTAAATAATCTAAAGTTCATAAATATGGAAATCAGAGTACGCATAAGTTTTTACATAATTCGAAATAATGACTATAATTTTGCAGAGAAGAAAAATAGCGACAATAATAAAATTGTTTATGAAGTTTCAAATATAATTAAAAGAGAACAGGAATAATAATCTCATAATAGAAAACAGCCACGCCACTCCATGACCCGATCCAGCCGAAAATCATCATTCAATCCCACCTGATGTCCCATAGACATCAATAGCATCAAAGAAGGCATCACCAACCTGCAACACATCAGACGGGTCTTCTATTCGTGGAAATGAGCAACATCCATGAAAAGGGTGATTAGTACACTACGTACTGAGTAAGGTAAACAAGCACTAAGGCCAACACATAAGCATATAAAATCATGCAGGACAATATTCAACTTACACTTTCAAACCCACACATATAATACATAAGGCCATACACAAAATTATATAGCTTATAAATGATCAAGCCCACACATAAAGGCCCAAATGGTCCAAATTAATTATTTAATTAATCTTTTTATCGAAAGTCGATACGCATCATGCCATTTATCAAATACATGTAAGTACAAGAACACCCCACTATTTTAGCCGATGGGCCGGTCACTTGTAGGAAAATAGTCCACACCACTATTTTTCACCGGTGGATTGGTCACTTGCGGGACAATAGTCCACACCACTATTTCTGACCGATGGATTGGTCTGGTTCCTACTCACATGGTGTTCCATTGTAAGTAATTAGTATCTTTTAAGTGTCTTAGCAAACTCTGGTTTGGGTTTATTGAGCTCGAGGTTACCCAACTATTATTTCTGGTGGGTCGGTCATTTGTGGGACAATAGTCCACACCACTATTTTTCGCCGGTGGATCGGTCACTTGCGAGATAATAGTCCACACCACTATTTCTGACCGGTGGAAATGTCTGGACCCGGCTCAATAGTCTTTCACTTCAAATGATTAGTGTCTTAAATATTTTATTCAAAAAACTTTTGCCCAAACATGCTTGACTAACTCCTACTATTCTTATCCTTCAAACCCTAGTTGACCACACCAAACCATAGTAACCATAGCAAACCCTAACTCCCATGCAAACCCTAACTCTCATGCATCCCTAGCTCACGTAAACCCCAGCTCCCATGCAAACCATTCACTCTCATGCAAACCCTAACGCCTACCATGCACACCCTAACACCACCATGCATGCAAACATTAACTCTATGCGAACATTAACTCCATGCATACATTAACTCCATGCCAACCCCAATTCCATACAAACCCTAACACCATGCAACATTTACAACACTCCCATCATTATTTTACAAATCCTATCATGCATGTCTTATGGGCCACACCATACCACAATAATATCAAAACCCATACACATAATACTCATGCCACAATTTAATGCACGATCTTACCTTAACTTCATATCATATTGCACATATGATAGTTATACAAATACACATAAAATACATGATAGTTCACATCACATGGCATGCATGGCATATAAAACACATAACACACAAATGGCCTTAGCACTCCCTTACCTAAAATGTCACTGGTCTTGGAGCACGCTCTTATACCTCTTGAGAGCTTTGACTAGTCTCACCTATTATGAGGAAAAAACTAGAATTAGGTTCCCTCCTAAAAATACTATTACTTACTAACTTACCTAATAAAATCATACTATATTAGTAATAACTATACGAAATACTACTAAAAATACTAATAATAATATTAATGTAATTCAAAACGAATGGTGATATAAGGGTTTCTACCCACCACCCAAAATAATCCTAATAATGATAATAGTAATAATAAAAATACTAATACTAATAATAATAATAATAACTTAAGCCTAAATAAAACAAGATAGGGTTTTTGACCCTACCTCCAAATAATGAAGGTACTATTTAATAATATTAATAACACATATTACTTATAATAATATTAAAAATAATAAAGATAATAATAATAATAATAATAGTAGAAATAGTAATAGTAATAATAATAAAATACAAGTATGTGAATCATTAACCTAAAACAGGGCTTCGGCCCTCCTTAGATAAATAATAATAATAATAAATACTAACACTAATAATAATAATATTAATAAAACATATAATAATACAATTAATACCCATAATTCGAAACTAACAACTTAAATATTTTATTCCTACTCTCGACCCTGCGAAGAAAATATAACATTCATATTACATCCAATAATAACAATAATAATAATAATAATAATAATAATAATAATAATAATATCATTATTAATCGAATAAATGATAAAAATTGGAATAAAATAGAATAAACTTAAATAAATAGGGAAAAAGGGGTGAGAGGGTCTAGGGTTTTACCTTGAGTTGGCGAAGATGGGTGGCACTGGTGGTGGTGCACGGAGGTGGAGGCGGTGGCCGAAAAAGTGGTTAGAAAAGGGAAAAGTTGAGGTTTGAGAAGAAAGGGTGGATAATGAGGGTGGAGGTTGAGGTGTTGGTGGTAGCCTAGATTGAGAGGAGTAAAGTGAGGGTGGTGGCGTAGCAAGTGGTGGCGGCAGAGGTAGCGGCCGAAAGGAAAAGAAGAAGAAATAGAGGGAATGAGAATGAGAAAGGAGAAAATAAGGTTATAGCTAGGTGGAGGAAGATTAGTAGCAGCTTTTGGGTGGTGTAGGAGGCAGTGATAGTGGTAGATGTGGCGGCAGACGGTGGCTCGAGGGGTTGTAGGTGTAAAATTTTGGTTTGATGGGTAGGGATCTTCGCACGACTGTGGTGGCTCGTGCGAGAAGAATCGAGAGAGATGGGTGACTCAATTAGTTAGAGGGCGGTGCAGGAAGACTTTGGTAGGCAAAGGTGGTGGCATAGTTGGCTGACAGTGGAGGAAAGGTCGTCTAAAGTCACTGTGGTGTACAGGGTAGGCTCTTAGGGTTTCGGGGCAAAAGTTTCGAAAACAACCAAACAAGGGGTATTTATAAAGTTTAGAGGGAAAGTTACATAGGGCTTTGAATAGTAATAAATGGGTATATAATCTGCAAATGGGGGAAGGGAAATTTTGTCTACCACTATTATAGCTGATGGATCGGAAGGCACATAGGGAATCATACCCTAACCACTATTATAGCCAGTGGATCGGAGACACATAGGACTACGAGTCCTAACCACTATTCCTAACCGGTGGATCAGTTGGCCCCGGCTCGCATGTTGTTCCACTATAAGTAATTAGTGTATTTTAAGTGCTTTAGCAAAACTCTAGTTTGTGATCATTGAGTTTGGGAACCTCCACTATTATAACTGATGGATCGGTCACACATAGGACATCATGTCCTAACCACTATTATAACCAATGGATCGGTCGCACATAGGGTAAAAACCCTAACCAGCCACAACAAACCCTAATTGACCACAACAAAACATAGTTAACCACTCCAAACCCTATTTAACCATAACAACCATGATTAGCCATTCCAAACCTTAGTTAATCACAACAACCCATAGTTAATCACTCCAAACCCTAATTCAGTCTCCTCCATACCCTTATAATGTCCTACGTACTATTTTTCACCCAAAATTTCCAAACACCCAAATAACTCTTCTATTACCTTCCTTACATCCCAAGTCAACACTCCATACGTAAATTTCACTCCCATGCAAACTCTCGAACTTTTCATACAAACCCTAAATCCCATGACATCATTAACTCCCATGCAAAGCCCTAACTCCACCATGCAAACCCTAATACCACTATTCAACCATTAATACCACCGTACAAAACCCAAGATTTTGTCATACAAAACCCTAATTTTAATCTGCATAAAACCAAAGATTCATCCATACCAAACCCTACAATAGATCATCTCATACAAAACCATAAATTAGATTCTCTCATATAAAACCATAAATTATATCCTCCCCACAAAACCATAAATTTAGATTCTCCCAAATATAACCATAAATTATATTCTCCCACACAAAACCATAAATTAGATTCTCCCATATAAAACCATAAATTGTATTCTCCCATATAACACCATAAATTGGATTCCCCCATACAAAACCATAAATTAGATTCCCCCATATAAAACCATAAATTATATTCACCCACACAAAACTATAAAAATCATAAATCAAATTCTCCCACATGAAACCTTAAAATTCTCCATTTTATTCTTCCCCTCATGAACCATTAAAATAATTAGGTCAACTCACATCCCTTAATTAACTTCTTCCCCCATCCCCCTTTTTCATCCTTTCTCCCACTCAAACCACGCCAACACCCTTGCATGCATGTCTTACAAGCTCACAACACATATCATCATATATACATAATACACATGCCATGCAAATACACAAAAACATACTTCGACTCCACATCATACCATATACGACATAATAATGATAAATGTAGGATACATAGCATGCGAATCACATAATGCATATAAACACATAAAAGGCCTTAGTAACACCCTAAAACGATACCTGTCTTGGAGCACGCTCCTACGCCTCCTTAAGGCTTTGACTGGTTTTACCTATTATGAGGGAAAAGCTAAAATTAGACTTCCTCCTATCAAAAATACTATTAATCACTAACTTAATATAAGACTAGGCTTTTGATAAAATAATATCATATTAATAAAAATAACATTAACTAATTTCTAACTTTACTAAAGATATAAGAACTAATAGAAATATTATAAAAGTTGATAATATAGGGTTAAAGACTTTACCCTAATAATAATAATGATACTAAAATAATAATAGCAAAGATACTAAAAATAATATCAATGATAATATAAATAAGAATAATAATAAAGAGGACATTACTCAAAAACATAGTGAAATAAGGGCTTCAGCCCCTTTACTAAAATAATACTAATAATAATAATAATAATCATAATGGTAATAATAGTAAGGATAATATTTGAAGATAAAAAGAAGTAGGGTTTCCACCTTACATTGAGTAATAATAACTTAATAAATAATAATAATAACATTAATAAGAATAAATACTAATAATAATAAAAACACTAATAACCCTAATAATAATAAGACATAATATTTATAATACTACTACTAAAATTTAAAATAAGCATAATAAGGTTTCAGCCCTATATAAAATAATAATACTAACACTTGAAAATAATAATAATGATAGTAGTAGTAGTATTAGTAATAATAATAATAATAATAATAATAATAATAATAATAACAACAACAATAACAATAATAACATTATTAACAACACTAATGATAAAAAAAGTTGTATTAATAATAATGGAATAAGAATAATAGAAATTCGAATTAGGAAATAATAATAATAATAATTATACTTATAACATATTAATATTAATAATAGAAATAACAGAAATAATAAGGGGAATAATAATAAAATCAAATTAAAATACAACAGGACTTCAACCCTCAACATAAATAATAATAAAATAATAATACTAATAATAATACATATCAATAATAATAATAATAATAGTATTTATACGTAAATAATTGAAATAAAATGATTTAAGGGTTATAAAAATAGGGAAAAGGGGTGAGAGGGTCTATGGTTCAACCTTAGGCTGGTGGGGATAGGCGACACCAGCGGTGGCCAGAAAAAAGAGAAGAAAGAGGGGAAAGTTAAATGCTGGGAAAATTAGAGGCAGAAAGGAGGTGGGAGATGGGGTGTTTAAGAATGCCTAGAGGGAGAGGAACAGAATGGAGGTGGTGGCACAGTCAAAGGTGGCAAAGTACGGCGGCGATGGTGGTGGCCGAATGGAGGAGAAGAAGAGAAATAGAGGAGGAGAGGGAGGGAGAGGAAAAGAAAGGTAGGGGAAGGTAGAGGAGGGTCTGCAGAACATTTTGGAAGGTGAAAGAAGCGGCTGCAGCGGCGGAGGAGGTGGCTAAGGGTGGTTCGAAGGGCGGCGGTGGCAGAAAATTGTTTGGTTAAGAAGGGAAATTCGCACGGTTGATGTGGATTGTGCAGGAAGAATCGAAGGGTATGGGTGGTCTGGTTAGCTAGAGGGAGGTGCAAGGAAGAGTTTGGTGGCCACAGATGGCGGTGAAGTTGGTCAAAGGTGGCGTATGAGGCGTCAGAAGGGGTGGTGGCGACAAGGACGGGAAATTCTGGGTAGGAGACAAAAGCTCGATACAAGGCTATTATGGGGGTATTTATAGGCTTAGAAGGGAGGTTAGGGTTCTGTGGGTCGGCGTGCGAGTAAGGAAAGTAGGGTTAGGGTCACCGGCGGCGATGGTTGGCAGCTGGCAGCAATTTTCGGGGGAGGGGGTTGTACGCAGGAGAGAGAGAGAGAGGAAAACATGCAAGGAGGGGGAATTAGTGGGGTGAATGGGTTGCGAGTCAGAAGGGGAGAGGGAAACGAGTATCGGCCGGTCAACGACGTGATTGGCGGCAAAAAACCAGGGACGTGGCGGCGGCGACGTTGCAGGTGCTCGACGTCGGGGTAGGAGAAAGAAGGAGGAGGAAGAAAGGTGGGATGGACCGACGGTTCAGGGGAAAGAAAAGAAGGAAAAGAAAAGGGGGGAGACTGGGCCCGTCGGCGGCAACGGCTAAAAAAAAGGTCGAGACGCAGCGTTTAGGGGTGAAAATGGTAAAACGCGGCGCAAAGTTAAATGAAGAGGTTTTGGACCGCGGGAAAGAAATGACTCGCGCCGAAGGAGGGAAAGAAAGAAATTGGGCCACGCCAGGCCCAAGTCGGAGGGAAAGGAGAGGAAAAAGAAAAAAAATAATAATAATATTTATAAAATTCCTATTAATTTGAAACTATTTTCTTCCTCTTATTTTAAATAGAATAATTGATCTAATTAATTTTTAAAATAAAATCCTTAATTAGATAAAATACCAAAATTTCTCCAAATTAAAATACTTGTAATTTTGCCCTAACTAATTACCTTTTATTTTAATAAAAATAACTTATTTAATTAATGTTCATAGTAAAATCATATTTAATAATAAATAATAAAATTATAATTTTCAAGGCATTTTAGTTTTGGTATATGGGGTGACGGGGAGGTGCATGGGAGCATAAACTAGGCCTTTAGGGGAAACAACCCTGTGTGTTATGGGGAAAGGTTGAGGAATTTGGGTGGACAACGGAGTTAGGATAAGGGGTGTACCATATGGAGGGTGTGAGTCAAGCTAGATGAAGAGTAGAGTTGTGTAAGGGAATAGGTTATTAAAGAAAAATGGGGAATGTTAGGGTTTTTAGGGGTGACTGGCTAGGATGTCATTATCACTTGCATGAGTTGAGGAGTTTGAATGTGAGGTTTGGAGTTGGTGTGAGAATGGTGGTGGTGCTTGAATTAGGGGATATGTGGGCTAAGTAAGGATAGGGGAGGAGAGGTAAGGTCCACATAAGCCAAATTAGGGTTTTAAGGGGAAACCCTAATGGGTGCTGGTGAAAAAGAAAAGAGCGGGCCTTGACACATAAGTGTGAGGTTTCTAGGTTCACTATATGGTTAGTGGAAGAATGTTTGGGGGTCCCAGGATTCTTGGAGGGTTTGAATGTTCCAGGTTAAAGGAATAGGGTTTTCATGAAGTCTGGGTTGGTCGAGTGGTAGTAAGTCGGGAGTGTCCATTGGGTTGTGCATGGATGGATGTGTGTTACTTAGCAAATAAGACATGAATAAAATACTAATCACTTAAATTGGAAGATCATTAAGTTGGGTCCAGGTGTAGGATATTTACCGGTTCACCTATCATAATAGTGGCAAGGTACGTTTTTCCCTAGGGTTGTATATGTTTATTAGTCCACCTGTTATAAAAGTGGGGGTCCCAAACTCAATAAGTAAAACCCTTGGATGATGATAATCTATGGAAAAGACACTAACCACTTATAGTGGAACACCACCTAGCTCGGGACCAGATGTAGGATATTTACTGGTCCACTGGTCATAATTAGGGCTATTGACAAACCAAGTCGGCTCGCAAGCTTTTTGAGCTCGACTCGTTAACGGCTCGACTCGACTCGGCTCGCTTATTGAACAAGCTTAAAAATTAGGCTCGAGCTCGGCTCGATTATTAAACAAGTCAAGCTTGAGCATAGTAAATTTGGGCTCGAGCTCGTTTATAATGCAAAAGCTCGAGAGCTTGGCTCGTTTACCACCAAAGCTCGAAATTTGGCTCGTTAAAAGTTCGGCTCAACTCGTTAAAAGCTTGGCTCGTTTATAAACAAGCCTTTTTAGTCTTGTTTAGTAAATGAGCCAAGCCCAAACCTACCCCGGCTCGGCTCGATTCGGCTCGTCAACAGCCCTAGTCATAATAGTGGCTAGGTGCCTTTTGCCCTAAGGTTGTATATGTTTACCGGTCCACTGATTATAATAATGGTAAAGCACGTTCTGCCTTGGGGTAGTTATTCCCGATCCATCGGTCATAATAGTGGGGTTCCCGTACCTAATTGGATATAATTCAAGATATGTATAGATATGGTACTAATGGCCTAAACTTCAATAGGGGTAAATAATTTAACAAAACCTACCGTGTGCTTGTATATGTATTATGTGTTATTGTGCCCTATTTTTGACTATAGTGTTACCTTACTCACTACACAACGTACTTATAATACCCCGAAAATTTTTCTAGCCTAATCTTGTGTTATTAATACCCTAATTCGATCCTAATATCGAGAAATCATATTTTAGCCCTAACCCAATTTCTTAATCCCAAAACTTTAACCAAAACTGAAACCTTGACTCGGATAATTCATAAACCAAGATCAAAACCCACTAAAATTTCCACTAATCCTAAATACTTTTGGCTAATATAAAACTACCTAAACTATTTCCCCAATCCTTTCTCTTTTTTTCCTTTTTCTTTCTCCTTTTCGTTTCTTTCTTCTTCTTTCTCCCTCAAACTAAGTCGTAATATTTGAAATCCTTGCAACTTGCTTCTCCTTTTCTCACTTGCACCATTATCCATCACCTTTTCTACAATCATCCATCATCTCCACTGCTTTCTTTCTTCTACTTCTGCTTCTCTTATCCCTACCGATCTGCACCTTTTACACACCCTACACCCTTCCACTATTCTTCTTCTCCTTCCTCTTATCTTTACGCAACCTGTAGACAACCATCACCATCACTTACCATTGTTCCCAACACTCGGCCATATTTTTCCTCTTCACCACCCTACCATCCATCATGCTCTTCACACGCCTCCCTCTTCTGTCACTTTTCCTTTCCCGATTCACTCCACATGCACACCCTGTTTACACACACACACACACACATATATATATATATATACACTACACAATCTCCCTTCTTCCTCTTTGTTTTGGCCTCCACTTTATCATTTTTGTGTCAAAAATCCACTGCTCAAGCTCCCTCTTCTTTCTCATTTCTTTCTTCTATTTTCTTCTTCTTCCTCCTCCTTCTTTACCCTATTTTTGGCCTGCACACCACCCATCTCCACCACTCGTTGCCCATTAAATGAGGAATCGACCACTAAGGTCACCCCAACCTTCCCCAACACCATCACCGGCCATCGCCACCGATCATCATCCCTTTTCCCTTCTTCTTTATTCCGTCCGTCACATTTTTTCAAGGTACATAGACGTGCAACACTAAAATTTCCTATCATAAGTCTGTGTAACTGTAACACCCCCAAAATTCACTCCTGAAAAAAAAAATTTTGAAAGACTAAAGCGGAAGCTAGGAGAGAATTTGGGGAATGTTATCGCCACATCTAACACAAGATAAATGTCCACCATCTATCTTATGCTAGATGCAAGGCTAAAACCTGTCAAATAAAACTTCAAACATCAATGCCGTAAGGATAAACTCCACAAGGAGATATCCCAGAAAGATGGCAAGTGAATCAATTCACTAAATAAAATCATCGCTGAATTGATCAGCGGAACCTGTGAAATAAATCCGAATTTTAAAAGCTTATCAGAGTACGAGAAATTAAAAGTTAAATTACAATACCCTTAGAAATTTGAAAACAATACTTGCAATTTCCAAATGTGAATACAATTAAACAAAATAAATTCCGAAGGATAAATATCCGGACCGCCTACTCACTGGGTCAAGCCTTCCACCCCAAAACCGTATCTGATCTTAACCTGCACAAGAGGTCTGCTCCCCACCATCAGTGGATCATCACAGGACCCATTCAACCAGTGTAGTATCAGTACGGGTCCAATACTGAGTAAGTCTCGCTACCCTACCTTATAGGAGAGATATCGTCAAGTGCATATTAAATTATAGTACAATACGTTAATACAATAAATAACATACATATCACAACCCATAGCATGAATCTTGTCATACACTCATAGTAACATATAAAACATATGCAACATCCCATTTAACATATAAGCATAGTATAACCGAAATAACAAGTGACTCAATATGCACGTAAATAGCATGTGGTAATACATATAATAAAAGCTGGCTATGGTCCAATTAGACTTATTCTTTATTCTCATTAATAGTATATTCATTCCACACATATTCTGTAATGATCCATGTAAGCGCGGGGACCCCACTATTATAGCCGGTGGACCGGAAATCAACACTCAGGGCAGAACGCCTCTGACCACTATTATAGCCGGTGGACCGGAATCAACACCCAGGGCAGAACGCCTCTGGCCACTATTCTAACCGGTGGACCGGACTGGCCCCGAACTTACATGGTGTTTCGCTGTAAGTACTTAGTATTTTTCCCGTGGATTACTTCATTCAGATTCATTCAACACATTCTTTATTAGACCATGTGAGCGCGGGAGCCCCACTATTATAGCCGGTGGACCGGAAATAAACACACAGGGCAGAACGCCTCTGACCACTATTATAGCCGGTGGACCGGAATCAACACCCAGGGCGAGACACCTCTGGCCACTATTCTAACCGGTGGACCGGACTGGCCCCGACTCACATGGTGTTCCACTGTAAGTATTTAGTATTTTCCCTGTGAATTAACTTATTCGTTTGGGTCTGTCGAGCCCGAATCCCCCACTATTATAGCCGGTGGACGGAAATAAACACCCAGGGCAGAACGCCTCTGGCCACTATTATAGCGATGGACCGGAAATCAACACCAGGGCAAAACGCCTCTGGCCACTATTCTAACGGTGGACGGACTGGGTCGGGCTCATCAGTCTTTCGCTTTACGTAATTAATGCCTTATTTGTGTCTTATTAGGTCACATCACGTCCTTGACATACATATCCTAGAGGGTCGTATCATAACACATCATAAATATCGTACATAAACATATCACGCTCATGTCATAGAAAGCACACACGGCATACCTCAATTCCAAAGCTGCGCTACACATGAGACAAGTTAAACCACACATCATATAATACACATTAGCATGATGCACACAACAATCAACACATCACATCACACATAGGACAAGGCCATAGCTTCGTCCTTACTAAACAACCACAAGTAGAGGTAAGTAGAGACTTACCTGGATCCGAAGCTAGCTAAGCGACGTAAGAGGGAGAGAGATCCCTAGCTCGTGGATCCACGAGAAAGCTTTCCTAGATCCGATAGAAATCGAAAACTAAATTAGAAATTATCCTATCAATCAATAATTCACATACTCTAATTAAATACGCACAAACAACACAAATGATCTCTCTTAGAAAACGTGTCTAAAGCTTAGAACTTAAAAGCATAGCTTTGTTAAGATTTAAGGTTAAAACCAAATAAAAACGGATTAATACAAATATCCTTGGGACACTTCAACTTAATTTGGAAAGCCCGAAAAGAATAATCGATCATAAGTTAATTTATCGAAAATAACTTATTTTTTTGATTTTATAACTAAATAGGTAATCCAACCGTTTACATAGAACCAAATTCAAACGATTAGGTTAAAACAGAATTTAAATGGTTTTAAAGCCCAAAGATAGAATTCGATTAGATAAATACACGTAGCAAAAATCAATTTTATAAAATCATCCCAAAATTAGGGTTTTTAATACTTAAACCACAAATCGGCCAAGTCACTTTGATTACCTCAAATTGATAGTTTAAAACACAATTAAACTAATTTTAGATAAATCTAGACAATCAAATTCAACAAACGATATTCCGATAAATCAATTCCAAATGATCAATTTTCAAAATTAGGGTTTAGAGTCTACGACATAAACACAGGTAATTCAAATCAATTAATTATAATTAAAGGTATTAGAATACAATTAGGCTCATTTCAACTACTTTTATAAATTTAATTTTAGAAAACAACTATACAAATAACCAAATTTCATAATCTCACTTAAAAATCTAGGGTTTTAAGCCCGAAAATATGATTCAGTAAAATTCTATAAATTTAATCAAATTGAATGTTTAGAAATGCAATTAAACACATTTTATAACATATCAAATAACCAATTGCTCAAAAACGACAAAAGAGATACACAATTTAGCCCAATTAGGGTTTTTGAGCCCGGAACGCAAATCCGATTAATTGTTGCCAAAACATATCAATTGACGGCTCGAAAATGTAATTAAACATATTCTAATGTAATTTATATAGTCAATTGAATAAAATAACTCGATTACCCAAACCAATTTAAACCCGCGGGAGTTTTGACCTAAAAATCCAATTCCGGTCAATTACGCACAATTTTCCCAAATCAACACTTCCAATATAAAATTAAATACATTTTAAACGATACTATAAAATCAATTGAGCGGAATGGCTCAATTATACGACCAATTTCATTACACCCAAAATTTGACCTAGGAATCAAATTCCGACAAAACTGCATAAATTTCTCAAATTGACAGTTCCAAAACGAAATTGGATACATTTTAAAACATATTATAAAATCAATTTGTCCGGAATCGCAAAAACGGGCGGATCCGAAAAATTTGGGCATAACCCGGCTAAAAATCTAATTTTTCCAAAATCTCGACATAACCATACAATTAACCCGTCCAAATCATTCTTATAGCATATATATACATAATCAAACAACTAATTTAGCTTTTTATAAGCTAATTCATACCCAATAAATCAAAACAAGGGTTAGGGTTTTCGGAAATTTATACCAACAAAAATCAGCAAAGATCGGAGCAAGGGAAGGCCGGGAAGCTTCGTCGGAGGCTGGGGATGGCTCGCCGGTGGTCAGCAGGCGTCGACGGTGACCTGCGGCGGCGGCACGACCTGCGCGTTGCTGCTGCTGTGCTGCCGCAGGTTCGGCCGTTGCTGCTGCTACTACTTCGGCGGGCTGCTGCGCTGCTACTGCTGTGCGGCGTCGCCAGCGGTGGTCGGTCGTGGCCGGCGAAGGAAGCGCATGGAGGAGGCGGCTAGGGTAAGGGTTGCGGGAACGGGGCGCACCGGGTAGGGGAGTCGGGGAGTAGGGGCAGGGAAAGAGAAGAGAGAAAGAAAAAGAACGGATGGGGGTCGGGTACCGACGGGCTTTTTTTTTTTTTTTTTTTTTTACAAATGGACCTAAACCAAATACCTAAGTTTAAAAATTATTATCGGAATATTTTATCTCAAATTTATTAAACGAAAATTATTTCGAAACGATCCAAACACTTAAAATTAATAAAAAGCTATATAATAATTTCAGAAATATTTTCGGAATAATTTATCAATGAACGTAAAAAAAAATTATATTATTTATATAAATACATTATAAGATCCCGAAATAATATTTAAAAACATATAATAAAATATTTAAGTCGAATTCTAATAAACCGAGACTAATTTTTAATAATTTTTAAAATCAGTTTCCCGTAAATCCAAAAGGATAAAAGGAGGAAAATAAATTTCGAAAATAAATTCATAAATAAGTTCTAAAAACCTTTTTAATTTAAAACTTCCCAAAATCTTAATGATTTCCGAAAACGAATAATTTAAAGTCAGAAATATTTTCTACGGATAAAATCATTAAAATAAATTTAACTATTTAAATAGAAATTCTATAATTTAAATAATATATTTCGTTAACGAAATATAACTTCAAAACAAAGTCGTAATCACATGACGAAGATATAATCGAAAACGAATTAAAAATATTCAAAACCAAAATACGAGAAAGAACGGGAATATATATATTTTTAACCGAAGATCGAAATCATAAGAATATAATAAAAATCATTGTCGTGAACGAATTTGTCTAGAATGGTTCGCAACGACAATGATTAATTACATTCAATTATGAATTCGAAAACATCAATAAATCCGTAAAACGAATCGAAATTAAAATAATTAATTGTTTACATCAAATTACGCTAATAAAATCATTAAACTTAATAAATCTAGATTTTAAAAATACGGGGTATTACAGTAACCCAAAATAGTCTTCCCGTGCACCCTCGCACGCTATCCCACGACCCAAACACATGCTCGTGCGCATCTGTTCAACTTGCGACAAGTTTTCCCAGTGATCAAGCACGGTCATGCCACTTTACACTGCCTACAGCACAGTGGTGTAGCTTTCCATTTCAACCGTGCATCCCCATTTTCACCTCCAAACCTTGTCCAAACACCACTAAATTTTTACCATAGCTCCACCACATATTATACTACACATCCACACACCCCAAGCTTTCATTTAACTATAGTTATTTCTATTTTTAACCTCTTTACCTTAATTTATCCTTTCATTACACTCTTCGAGTCTAACCATGAATTTTGTGGTTTTTTGTAGGTGGCATTCTGGTAGATTTGGAGGAGGAAGTCTAGGATATTTGTACTTAGAGTCTGGTGCCCTAGTTGGTAATGATACTATTCGATGTTTAGGGTTTTTATGTTAATTTCTTGTATGGTTATATGTGTTTCATGATATTGTCAATTCATGCTTTAATATATGTTGGTTATGATATTTTATGATGATACTATGATATTATGGATATTATGTTATTAAAAGAAAGTAATAATGGGTGAGAGGTACCATTACGATTTTATTGTGGTAATGTCATATTTGTTGAAATATATCTTATGGTATAAAGTATGGGCTAAATAAGCTTTGATAAGTGGAAATAAGTATTTTTATGAAGTATGATGATAATTGGTGGATTTGGAAAATAATGTGTGTGTAAAGTATAAGATTTTATAAAATAAAGGTCATTGTTTATGCTTAAGGGTAATTTGGTCATTATGGGGTAATAAGGAGATTTAGGTATTTTATGTGTCAGGTGGATTAAAATATGATAGTGTTATCATGAAGAATGCTTGGAAGTATAATTGTTGTTTTGGTGTCTATGAATGAATTAATGGTTAACTTGGGCATAATAATCTTATAGTGATAATATCATTATTACATGTGCAAAATCTAGAGGTTATTCGGATTTTGAATACGTTATTAATGTTTGACCTTATGAGGTTATCTATTGAAATTTCATCATGTAAATTTCATGAGAGGTGTTATACAAAATATATGGAATTAGGGTTTTGGAGATTTATGTGAGTAATACATCGGGATAGGATTATTAATGTATGTGTATGAGAACTAGACTGTGCATTATAGGTATGATAATAATGATGATATTCAAGAGTGACTTATTGTAAAATATGGATGAATAATCAATACGGGATAATAATTGCTAAAGAAAGTGTAATTAGGGTTTGAAAAGGGCTTAAGGACTTGGACCTATGCTATGTGTATATCTATTTTAATGTGTTCGTTACCTGAGAAATTACCTTGAATAAGACACTAATTACTTAAAGTGAGAGAGCACATGAGTAGGGCCAAGGTGATCTATTTATATATGTATATGTGTGTGTGTGTGTACGTATTTTCGTTCCTCCGAGGAGAATAGTGGCTCGGGAGAGTTTTGCTCCGATTAGATGATGTTTTTAATCTCCATTCCACCGAAAAGAATAGTGGCTCAGGAGCATTTTGCCCCGAGGAGATGCTTCAGTCTGCTCCATTGGATTAAGAATAGCGGAGCCCCTACTTATCGTGAAATGAAAATGTAACAGAATAACCTATGGAAGATATACTAATGATTTAAAGTATAAGAGTACGTGAGTCAGGACCAATGTGTTGTTTTTATATGTATGTCTCATTCCACTGGGGAGAATAGTGGCTTAGAAGCATTTTGACACAAGAAGGTAATGTTTTCAGATCTGTTCCACTGGGTGATAATAGTGGCTCATTTGTGTTGTCTTTGAGAAGGTGCTTTAGATCGTTCCACCAATTTAAGAATAGTGGGTTCATGTACTCAACATATATAAAAGAATGAAAATAGATTATATCTAATAAAGAAATCTTTATCATTTTCTATCTTATGGTATGTTTCATTTATCTATTCATTCACTTATTATCTGTTGTGGAAGTATATGCTAATTATATCCTTGTTTTGATAATATTATTCCCTTAGTCGGTACGTAGGGTACTGACCACCTATTTTATGAGCGGTGCTCATTCCCACGATTAGGAGACCTCGATTCTTATGTAAAAGTCTCAGGAGATCCGCTAGATGATTATATTGGCTATGATGCCTTATGTGATGATGAGTGATTTCATCTGTATTAGAGGTTGGGTGAAGAGTAATGTTATCCAGTAGATGTATTTTAACCGGATACCTTTTTGGACTCATGATCTATGGTATCCCCTTCTTTTGTCTTTTTTGTTTTATGACTCAGAGTTAAACTCCAAATTCATTATTATATTATAAATGCTTATTTTGTTTCTAATTCCCTTGCTTTACTTTAAATGTTTTAGCCTTGTGATTTATATAATGATGGTTGCATAAGCCAGACTTATGTCAATTACGACAGTAACCCCCGATATTTTACTTATTTACTTCCGCTGTAAAAAAAAATTCAGTAGTAAAAATCGGGGTGTTACGGTATTAATCATCCTTATTATGGGTACTGCTCATTCCCATAAGCAGTGGTCTGTCATGAGTCTATGTAGGTAGGCGATGAGGCCTTAGAGGACTTTGGTGCTTACGATGAGCTAGTTGAGATAGAGTGATACCTTTGTGTCCTAGGGTCGGGGTCGAAGAGAGTGTATTCCAGATTGTTTTCCATTTGTACCCTTTGTTTTTATTCCCCTATAGTGGGATCCTACCTTGTAATTCATTTTTCTGTTGTACTCACTTTGATTCTTACGTATTCTAGCATTTTTTTGTATTTCAATGTTAGGCTCCTTCACATTTTAATCATTTTCTATTACGATTTCGTATTTATATTTTAGCCTTGTGAGTAGTATGAGGCCAGCCAAGGGCCAAACTTATACTAATCACAACAGTATCACCCCCTGTTTGGTGTGTGATTTTCCTTAAACAAATGAAATATTTTAAGTGTGATTTTTTAGGGTGTTACAGCGTGACCTTAAGCCATCCCATATCTAGACATAAACCTTACCATGGTCCGCACTCAAATTGACCAAAATTAAAAAGACTCAACTTGAAAGAACTCGATCAGTACCCATGACATAAATTGACAAAACCTTAGTCAATTTCTATGCCTCAATACATTTCTTGATGATTTAACTAACTCTACTCCACAAGATGTTAATAGTATATGAGAGAACCGGAGATTCAATCTCATAGTCTTTGATACATGTAAAGTCAATTTTGATCCACAAAAACAAAATTTTATTTTACATAAATTACTACATAAACATCAATAAATTATCTTCCTAATATAAATTTGTGCAAAAGATTATGATATGTAACCCATATAATAAAAAATAAAGCAAAAACAATATGGCTATATTTACCTATCATTATTTCATATCAAATTATCATCGATTATATTAGATTAGATTATACGAATTGTTGGCTCTAAAAAAAGTTATATTATATTGATTGTTATTATTGTTATTATTAAAAACATAGAAAATAAAATAATATTTATAATTAATGTAGTTATTATTATAATATACATACATACATACATATATATATATATATATATAATATATATATATTATAATAATTATTTATATATTTATAATAATTATTATTATTATTATATTTTTAAATGTAATACTAATAATAATAATTATCACAGTTATTATTATTATTATTATTTTATTATTATTATTATAACAACATAAAAATAATTATACCTACAATAATAGCAGCTACAATAACAATGACGACAACAAAAATAATAACAATAAATTATTATTAATATTGCATATAGTAAAATAACAATAATAATTTTTTATTATCACTTACATTAAGATGATAGTTATTATAATAGGCATAATAATACCATCAAATAATAAAATTAAATTTATTGGTTATATCAAATAAATAAGAACAAACAATGCTAATTTAAATTCTCAATTAAATTTACTAATTTTTAGATTAAAATCAAACTTATGATATAAAAGAATGTAGATCCGAATATAAAAAAGTAAATGGAATAGACCCAAACATAATCTAAGCTGACATATAATAAAACTGACCTAATATAAACTCAATATGTATCACCGTAGGTCCAAATCTAAACAAAACCTGAAACAAGCTTGATCTAACTAAATTGTATGGTGGACTTTAATTTTACCGCGTACCTTTTATTAGAAAAACTATAAATTACTTAGTAGAAAACATTTAACAGTGAAATACCAAACTACCCTTACCATACAACTTACTCACTATCGAACCATATCAATATCCACTACAGCAACCGAAATCTAAGCTCTCCTTCTCTTCCTCATTCTCTTCACTTCTATTATTAGACATACTAATTTCTTTTCATCAGTTCTTTTCAGTGATAGATTAATATAATCCATATATAGATTTGACAAAATCGAATGCTAATCTATCAAAATTAATATATAATATATTGCGGATGCGTACCTGAATCCATAATGAAGAAATTATCAATGGATTCGAGACAAGGGTGGTACTGTAGTCTCCTAATTCAGGCCTATTGACAAATAGGAATTGAATATGACAAAGTGTGTGTGACCTAGGGACCACGACCTTATATATAGACATTTGACATATTATCTATCGGGTTATTCTAGTTCGGTCCATCAACAAACTAAAATACCCAATGTCTCCACGCATACAAGCCCACATCTAATTAGATATATTAAGCCCAATAATTTATACATAAATATGATCACTTATATATGGGATTAATATATACAAGACAACCCATAATTCGTATCGTTCACATATGATCCCAACTATTGGATAAAAATTCAACAATCTCCCACTTAGGCTATATGTGTGACCTTATAACCACGAATTGCCAAATAACCGAATGAGCTCAATATTGTTGTCGTAATTAAATGTATCTATAACTAATCTGGTCCATTAGTCACACCAACATATGATCAAAGCCTCTTTCGTCATATTTCTTCACAACTAAACCTTTAATGGCCACATATGCAGATATAACTAAACGACATGGATCAAGATGTGGATGTGCAACATAGAAATTTAATGTAATGTGATATTTAACATGCCTATTCCCAACTGATCCACCTTAAAACTTTGTGAGATCAAATCATAAACAAAGATAGAAAATAAATAAACTGAAACTTATTTCTGCAGAAAGCATATGGTCAAAAAATATCCATAAGCTAAAACAAAGTGTCCATACATAGAGCAAACAAAGTGAGAGACTCCTACTAAAACTAAACATTATCAGCTGATATAACATCCATATGAGCAACATGCTCGATGAACTGTTTGGGTGGTAAAGCCTTAGTGAGTGGATCTGCTATCATGGAGTCTATATTAATATGTTCTATAGACAATTCTCCATACTTTCTCTTTAACAACCAAGTATTTGATATTGATACTTGTTGATTTGTAGAACTTAGGTTATTATTAGAATACTGAACTGTGGCCTTATTGTCACACAGAATATTGAGTGGTTTCTCAATATCATCAAGTATACGCAACCCTGTGATAAAATTTCACAGCCATATACCGCAAGTGGAAGCCATATAACATGCTACAAATTCCATTATCATAGTGGAAGAGGCCACAATGGTTTGCTTAGCACTCTTCCAAGAAACAACACCTCCAACCATTAGGAAAATAAAACCTGATGTAGAATTCATGTTATCTTGGCATCCCGCAAAATTAGAGTCAAAATATCCTATAATCTCAAGCTTGTCTAACCTTCGATATGTGAGCATGTAATCTTTTGTTTTCTGTAAATACCGCATGACTCGTTTGGCTATTGTCCAATGGTCGAGTCTTGGATTACTCTCATATTTGTCTAGCATCCCAGTAATGTATGCAATATCCAGAAGCGTACACACTTGATCATGCATTAGATTTCCCACTACTAAAGCATAGGGAACACTTTGCATTTTCTTTTGTTCAAATTCATTTTTAGGGCACTAACTAAGACTAAATTTGTCTCCTTTAGCAACATGGGTGTTTCCTCATTTACAATTCTGCATGACATACCGCTTGAGAGCCCTTTGGACATAATCCTTTTTGTGACAACCTTAGGATACCTCGAGAATGATCCTAATGTATCTCTATGCCCAATACAAAAGAAGCATTACCAAGATCTTTCATCTCAAAATTATTAGCTAGAAATTTCTTGGTTTCATGCAACAAACTTATATCATTACATGCCACCAGTATATCATCAACATACAGAACCAGAAAAATATATTTACTCATAGAACTTATGGTATACACATTCATCTACTAAATTCATCTCAAAACCAAAAGAGGTAATAACTTGTTGAAATTTAAAACATCATTGTCGAGACGCTTGCTTGAGCTCGTAGATGGATTTCTTAAGTTTGCAAACCATATTCGTTGGGCCTCCTGACACAAATTTTTCTAGTTGCACCATATAGATTATTTCCTCAATGTCACCAATTAAGAAAAGTGGTATTAATATCCATTTGATGTAACTCAAGATTAAAATGTGCCACTAATACCATGATCACCCTCAATGAATCTTTATAAGGACCAGAGAAAATGTCTCTTTAAAATCCTTTCCTTCCTTTTGTGTAAATCCCTTGGTGATAATATGTGTCTTATATCTCTCCGCATCGCCCTTTGAATCCCTTTTGGTCTTAAATATCCATTTGCAACCAATGGGTTTCTTTCCTTCAGGTAATGGGGACAAGATCACATACGTCATTATCCATCATGGACTTTATTTCATCATTCATGATATCAATCCACTTTTGAGAATTCAAACTCTCTATGGCATGACGAAAGCTAATTGGATCATCTTCCATCATCCCAATTCCTACCTCAAGTTCTAGGAGAAATACAATGTAATCATCCAAAATAACACTTCTCCTTTCTCTGGTGGATCTCCTTAGCTCTTGAGGTTGCTGAGCTTGTTCTTGTGGGACAATCACCTCATTCTCAATAGGTAGTTGTTCGACATTGTCTTGTAGAGGCTCTTGATTTGCCTCCTGATCAATGGAAGGTGCATATACTTGCACATTGTCATAAAAAAATAATAGGAATTATAATTGATTCCTCCTAAAAAAAATAATGTATCTAATATTATTTCTCCCCATAAGATCAATATTCTCAAAGAACGTGGCGGTTCCTATTTCAAAATTTGACCTGAGTGTGGAATTATAGAACTTATAGCCCCTTGATCGCTCAGAGTAACCAACAAAATAACTACTGATTGTTTTGGAATCCAATGTCCTTTCATGTGGCCTATATAGCCTAGCCTCAGCTAGATATCCCCAAATACGAAAAAACTTCAAACTTGGTTTTTTACCTATCTAAAGTTCATAAGATGTTTTAGTCGCTACTTTAGTTGGTACTCTAATAAGAATGTAAGTTGTTTTCTTTAGTACTTCCCCCCAGAGTGACTCTGGTAAGAAAGAATGACTAATCATACTTCTTACTATATCCTTAAGAGGTTGGTTTCGTCTTTCAGATACATCATTCATGCTATGAGAACCTGGCATGGTATTTTATGGGACAATTCCACGCTCCTCTAGAAATCTAGCAAAAGTTTTCGGACATTGTTCACCTGAACTGTTATATCTGTCATAGTATTCACCGCCACGATCATATATAATGCACTTGATTCTTTTGTTGAGTTGGTTCTCAACTTCAGGTTTAAAAGATTTGAACACGTCCAACGACTGTGATTTTTCATGAATGAGATACAGGTAGCCATAACGTGAGTAATCGTCTATGAATGATATAAAATACTATTGACAATTCAAAGAAGCCATAGGGAACGGTCTACAGATACATGTGTGAATCAATTCTAAGACGTATGAAGATCTATTTGCACATGTTCTATTTTTGTTTTTGGTTTTCCCTTAATGCATTCAACACAATTGTTTTAATCTATCAAGTTAAGGGAATCTAAAATGCTATCAGACACAAGCCTCTCAATTCTTCATTTTGAGATATGACCTAAGCGCCTATGTCATAATGACGCTGAATTATCTTTGCTTAATTTACGTTTAGTACCATGTGATTCTAGGTGTAAGGTTTCATGATATAAAGTGATGAAATCGAGTAAGTATAGGTTATCGTATGCATACAATGAACCAGTACCAACAACATTTGAATTTAATGAAAGACTAAATTTATTATTTTCGAATAAACAATAATAACTAGATTTGTCCAATAAGGAAGTAGAAACCAAATTCCGTCCAAAAGATTGTGCAACAAAAGTGTATTTCAAATCCAAATAATGACTTGATTCTAACAATAACCTAAAAGTGTCAATCGCTTCAACCGTAGCCGCCTTACCATCTCCTACATAGACGTGTCTTTCACCATCATTTGGCTTTCTGCAGCTCAAGCAACCCTGCATATAAATACTTATGTGAGTAGTAGTACGAGAATCTAGCCACCAAGTGTTTTTAGGTATTGAAGCTAAATTAAGCTCAGAACAAATCAAAGTAAGGATTGTACCTTTCTTCATGTGCCATGCATGATACTTTTGATAATCCTTCTTAACATGTCTAGTATTTTTGCAAAAGAAGTAGCTATCTTTTTACTTCTGCTGCTTCTTATAGACAGGACCCTTAGTAGCAGCTTCACTCTTTCTCTTCATGC
Organism: Tamarix chinensis; assembly: GCA_030549775.1. Lineage (NCBI taxonomy): Eukaryota > Viridiplantae > Streptophyta > Magnoliopsida > Caryophyllales > Tamaricaceae > Tamarix > Tamarix chinensis. Next base: position 75,698,478 of record CM060182.1, read on the forward strand.
CCTGACTTTTAGAGGTAAAAGTTAGATGAGCTCTTTCAGTTTTATCTTGCTTCAATCTCTCTTCCTCTTACACACAATATGATATAAGCTCGTTAAGATTCCATTTCTCCTTTTAGCAGTTATAACTAACATTAAATTGACTAAATCGTGTAGGAAGAGAAATCAATACTAAACGCACAAGTAATTCATTTGACAATTTGAGTTTTAGTGCCTTAAGTTTTGAAGCAATATTAGAAATCTCCATGATGTACTTCCTTATATTTCATTTACCATTATACTTTAATGAAATAAAGCGCTACAAAAGAGTACTTATTTTAGCCTTATCATTTTTTTTTGCAAAATATTTTTCAATTTCAGTAAGAAAATCTTTAACATCGGTGATCTTATTAGAGAATCCACCCCTAAAAGCCTCTGGAATGGTGTGCCTGATGATCATACGACCCATGCGATTAGAGCGATCCCACTTCTTAAAGTTCATTTTTTCATTAGATGAACTTTTGGCTATCAGATTAGTGGAATTTCGCTAACCGAAGTACATGGTCTAGATCCATGTAGCCAAGGACAAGTAAAACATTATCCTTTCATTCCTTAAAATTATTCCTGTTTAGTATGGGAATGGATTTCAAGTTGGCAGATATAGCAGTAGAAGACATAACTGTATAGAAAACACAATAACAACATAAATATACATACTCATAGAAAAATACATAATAAAAAATCAATAAATTTAAATAATGGCAATCCCATCACAAGAATCCGGTGTAACATTAATATCAAGTCTTTTGACAGTAATATTAACTACAAGTGGAGTTCTTGTTGTAATGATCAAATACTAATATTAAGGCCCGTCAGATAATGAGATCATCTTTAGATCAACTCATTATCCACATGACATCCAAATAATTATCACGTATTTATCACCACATATATATATAAAATTCTACCAAATATGTGTCTTCATTTGAGCCGACAAAATATTCGCATGAATAAATATATATACATAAACATCCAATAATTTCAATAAACTAATATTCCCAAAAGATGTCACTTTGGCGACATATTGTGTCAATTAGTCTATCTAATAATATTAGACAACCAAAATTTAAATAAATTGATCCTCAATTTTATTCAAAATTTTTGAACCTATAAAATCGAGACTAACTTTATTTAGAATTAATATCCACAAAAATGTATTAAATATAACCTTATCAGTATTTCAATAAAATTAATACTAAATAACACGCATAAAAGGCCCACATAACAATTTATCAGATAAGAATAAATTAAATATTTAATTAAATTAATTAGGTCAATTATATTTAATTAAAATTACTATTTCAATAATATAAAACAAACAAGTACGAAATTAATAGCCCAAAAGATACCAAAATTGTAAATCGAGCTAGAACAACCAATAAGTCAAAACCAGTCAAAACAATCTAATACACTTGAACGGAGTGCTACCCTAAATAGTATATCAATAACAACCAATAAGTTGCACAATATAGCAAGAAAATTAGGTAACATAATCGGTTTTGGAACACTTAATATTTATGGTCTGGTACTAGGTTTAATAATTAATTCTAAAATATCCTTAATTATTAATACTCTTAATTACTAACCATTTGTGTCTCTTACCCTAATCACCCTCTGACCCTTCATCTCCCACCCTTTGTCTCCCACCACCATTTGACACGGGTGAGAGAGAAACACCCGAAAACTAAAGAGAGATACATGTGAGAGAGAAAGCCAAACAGAATAAATAGTGTTGGATGAGAATAGTACTGATGGTGAATAGTACCAGACATGAATAATGACCAAACAAAGCAAAGCCTGAATCCATAAATAGTGACCATTTGAAACAAAGTATCAAATAAAAAATTGAGATTTGTAACAGATTATATCGATAAAAAATTTTCGAACAAAATTGAAATACATCAGAATAATAAATAGTACCAAAATATTATTTTCTTAATCTTGATAAATTTAGCAGAAGCTCTGATACCAATTGATAGATTAATATAATCTATATATAGATCTGATAGGATCGAATTCTAATCTACCAAGATTAATATATAATATATTGCGGAAGCGTACCTAAATCTATAATGAGGAAATTATCGATGGATTTGGGACAAGGGCAGTATTGAGGTATTCTGAGTCAGGCACACGCTCGTCGGTCTCTATTGACTGATGGGAATCGAATAGGACGAAGTATGTATGACACAGGAAGCACGACCCTATATATAGACAATTGACATATTGTCTATCGGGTTATTCTAGTCCGATCCATCAACAAAGTAAAATATCCAATGTTTCTACACATACAAGTCCACATCTAATTAGATACATTAAGCCCAATAATTTATATGTAAATACAATTACTTATATACGGGCTTAATATATATACGACAACCCACAATTTGTACCATTTACATATGTGCCCAATTATTGGATAAAAACCCAACATTTAGTTTTTAGATCAAAAACTCAATGATCAATTAAGGTTTTTCCCCCCGAGATTGTCGTGCAATAGTGGAGGCACAGGAACAACATTAGGTGTCGTGGCCCATGCTCTCCTCTGGTAATATCCATCGTAGCCCTTACCTAAGAACTATCAATTATTGTCGATGCGCCCATACAAGGAATGACATACAATATCGCCCTAATCCCATTTTCAAATCCCACCTAACATTTGAGTAAATGCATGCATTCCTAGCTTTCCAAATCTCATAAAAGGTTATAGCATAAAAACCCCATCTAAACTGTGCTTTAGTTACACCTTTGCCTTGTGTACTGGACATAGATCTTAATAATGTCTGCCATGATCTATGCCTCCTCCTTTCTCTGAAAGTCATGCTAATTGATACCCACAGATGTTTCAACACAAAACAATGAATGAAAACATGATTAATACTTTCCTCTTGCAAATAGAAATAGCACTAAAGGTTAATGGAAGGAAGAAATTTGGCTAGAGACTCCTTTGTAGGGAGTCTTGAATGAGCAGCCAGCCAAAAAATAAACTTGTGCTTTGGAGCAGCAGGGCTGCACCAGACATATTTCCACCAAAACACTTTAGGAGCTATAAATCTAATGGCTTCATAGACATCTGAGATTTTATAGAGATAATCAGGCTGCAACTACTGGAAAACTAGGAGCAAATGAGACCTTAAGGCAAAAATGTTATTTAGGATCCAAGAGGTTGTACTGGGTGGATGAAAAGATTCCACAACCTGTTGTTTAATGAAATGGGAATGAATCCATTTTATCCATAAGGAATCCTTTTCCTGACATAAATTCCATATATGTTTCCCTACGGCAGAAACATTCCAAGTAAACAAATCAATAATTCCCAGACCTCCCTCCTTCTTAGGCAGACAAACCACTCTCCAAGCCAATAAAGCTCTTTTACTAGGAGAAGCCTTCCCTGCCGAGAGGAAAGACCAATAATCTTCTGGATCAAGGAAAGACCAGATCTCCTCTCTTATATATTTTCTTCTTATGTGTTGTGTGTTAATGTTGGGATGATTTAGATCTATAATGTTATATTAGCATATTTTGAATTAGATTATACAACATACATGTACTCTCCTCCGGTAGTACCGACCATAGCTTCCCCCTTTGCATATGTAAATATTTTCGTTGCACTCGCATAAGGATTGACAGTTAATGTCATTGCCTTTTTCCATAAAGCAACACTTATTGTTGTCAGCCCATCCAAGGAATGACATATATTGTCGTTGTCCAGTCCCAAGGAATGACAAATTGTACCATTACATCCCCTTCCTTGTATCTATTTAAAAATAAATATATACATTATAATTATTATTTCATTTTTATACAAGTTTCGACAATTCTATAACTATAAATTGATAGAAAATCTATCAAATATATAATTTTTGAGAACGATTTATAATTCTCCATTTATCTATGATCTATAATCATGATTAGCATATCTTTTTCCAATAATTTTATTAATAACTTGATTGTTATTTTAATTAATATAAATAGGTGATTTATTTATTATAATATACAACTTTTCTTAAATCTTTAAACATTTTTGGAGACTTATAAAATAAATTAAACTTTGTTGTGAAAATTTGTGTAAAATGAAATGAATCAAATACGTCTATTAGGCTATTATAATATGGTTGATATCATAATATCCAATGATTTACATTATCTAAACCTATATTTACCTTTTGTTTCTATCATGACTATTTACCCGTCATTCATGTAATTACTTATAATTAACTTGGTCTTGTTATTGAAATCTAAATGAGTTGTAAACAATACATGGTACTAAATAAGACAGATGGTCATCTTGTTACTGTTTCCTCACGACATAATAAAAATTGCTACTATAAACATACTCTAATGTATCATTTAAAAAGTATTAAAAAACTTCTGGTCAGAGGGTTATAACGAAGTAAAAAAGCTACCCAATAATAACCGAAATAAACTGTAAAATGATAAGAATACGACAACCAAGGTCTAGTCATTAGGCTCCTACCATTCTAAAATTTATAGACTATATTGGTCGTCCATCATTTATGACTGATGTAGGCATTTCAGAGTATGAAGCTTTATACGAAGATTTAGGGTACGGATATAACATCTCCATTTTTTACTACTGAAAAATTTTGTTTTAAAAATTTACAAGAGTGGAAAATACCAAACACCTAAGAAAAAATAGATGCTACCACCACACCTAATAGAAGATAGATGATTGCTGCTCATCCCATGTTAGATATAGTGCTAAGAAAAATCAGTAAATACAAATACCATTGTAGAATGTACAAGGGTAAGATATATAGATGCTATGATAAAACGTTTACAAACAACGCCTCAATGACTCCCCAAAATGTTCAAATGTATAACAGGGAGTAAACTAAAAGTAGTAAAATACAAGAGGGATAGAACAAGAAAAGGGAATTTCCCCAAACCTTGGTTTATTAAGGACCTGCAAATGATCTTCAAATGTCCAAACTCTCAAGATCCTAAGCTCGAAATGAGGTAGGCTGCTACTAGCCAATCTTAAAACCCTACACATGGCCTTACGTTCATGGGATTGAATAAGTGACCAAATAAACCGGCAAACCAGCCAAAATCTAAAGTTCCCTCAAATCAGTTAATCAGTATGGTCAGGCCAGTTGACTATTCTACAACCAGTCGATCGGTAATGACAAACAGGTTGCTGGATTTAAGTAGAGAGCAATCAAAGTCACCAGGCTCACCATAAACAATCTAGTTGATCGATTTGGCTTAAACAATCGATCAGTTTTCTCCCACACAGTAAATAACAACAATTTAACATGATTCAAACTCTAAAATCTTACCACATCCAATCTATAACACTGTCATGGCATAAGATTGAGATATAACATGCTCATATACATAATCATGCTTCATTTACAAGAAATCTACCATATTTCTCATGATTCATGCCCATTTTATTAAGAACCTTCAATAATTCATCATGCTTTATTAAAATACCAATATCTCATATAAGAATATAAGGATTAACATTTAACAGATTACACTAACATACTTATTCATGTCACATTTTAAAGGTAAGAATGACTTACTTGAATCTTAGCAAATTTTCCACCAAAGAGGGAAAACATTAAGTTGACAGCTTTCAACTTCTAAACCTAAAAAATGAAACATTAATAACTCAAAAATCATCTAAGAACTTTAAAAATTAGGAAACTTAATTTAGGGAGGAAGATAAACTTACCATCGCCAATATAAAATAGGAAAATAATCGAATAAAAACAAACTCAAATTTTTTTTTTCAAATCTAACTCTTTATTACTTATGAGTAAAATAATAGGGAGTTAGAGAAAGTATCAGAAGAGTGATTTGAATTAGAATGAAAGCTCAAAGTGGAGAAGAACTAGCATGAGTGTTTGAGAAGCTCAAGTATTTTGATGGTTGAAATAAAAGTAAGAAACTAGATTATTGGGGATATTTATAACTAATGACTCGGTTAAGGAATGAGTGAAGACATGCAACAGATCAAAAACCTTAGTTTTACAATTTGAATATGAATTGAACTGGTGAACTTATAAGAACAGGTTAACTTCCATTTTAGAGCTTAGATATTAATTTTCTAGAGAATGCGGGTCGAGTTTTCTAATAAAATATCGAATGCAATAAGGGATATGACAGATCTCCATGGGAGGCAAAAATATCCCAGTTGTGCGGTGATAATTTAGAATTGAAGCATATGTTCTAGATGTAATATCCCAAAAATTACTATTGAAAATTTTTGTTTCACGACGGAAGCTTATAATCAAAATATTGGGTGTTACCGCCATAATTAATGTAAGTCGGATTTACCATACTATCCTCACACCAACCACAAGGCTAAAACCATTAAAGTAAACACATATCAACTCAAAATGAGAGTAAATTTCTAAATACAAATATGAGTTTGAAGATTAACTCTATAATGCAATAACATAATACAACAAAAGGGATACCATGGATAAAAGAATCCGAAAGGGATACAGGTAAACACACAATCTGTATAATATAACTCTTTGCCCAAACACACACTACAGATAAAAGTCCCTCCTCCTCATACAACGTATCAAAGGCACCAAAATCACCCAACTGGTTCTCAAAGACCCATACAAAAGCATTAGGGTCTTCTGCTAATGGGAATGAGCAACACTCATGAAAAGGATGGTCAATTCGCTATGTACCAAGCAATATAATAATACTATCGAGTCAAGGATACAATTATATACAAACATTTATAGCTAATAATAATTACACATACAAAACACATAACGTCTCACAAGGTAAATATTGATCATTGCATCTTTATTAGATATAGCCATTTTTATTAAAAAAAATTTACATTGAGTGAGTTCAGGAACCCTACTATTCTTAAACCAATGGAACAGTTTGAAGAACCTCTCAAGGACAACACACATGAGCCACTATTATCATTTAGTGGAATGGATCCAACACATATTAGGACAGAACATTCCCAAGCCACTATTAGTAAACCAGTGGAACGGTCTAAGACACCTCTCATGGATAACACACCTGAGCTATTATTATCATCTGGTGGAACAAATCCAAAAACACATTACCCAAACTCATGTGATATTTCACTTTAAATGATTAATGTCTTATTCATGTTTGATTCAAATGCACCAAACACATTTAAAATAGACAAGTACATCACAAAGATCATAAGATCGTTCTCTAGGGTTAATATCCGTATAGTTCCCTAAAACTATAATTTCACACTTTTATCATTACTATTTTTTTATTACTCTTTTAATCATCAAACTTAGTACCTATTCCTTAATTATTATCATCATCATCATCAACAACAACAACAACAACAACACGCTCAAATTTCAAGTCCTAACTCTAAGGTCTTGCATATTCGATAATAACCCTATCCCAAAAGTTATTATTTCCAAGGCTTATAAGCCTTAATTTCACAAAATGACCATAAATTTTCGTGTAGGGCTCAAGTACTTATCAAATTCAATAAACATTCCTAGAACACTAATATTAACATCATATCCTAACTTCGTGGTCTAACTCTACCATTTTACACATGTGATAATAGACTCTTCATTTTAGCATTATTATTCCCAAATCAAACCATTCATACTTTATTAATCTCATGTCATTCACAGCTCATCCAAACACTCCATATAAATTCCTTAGTAGATTTTGGGATGATATAACACCTTAAAATACCGTGATTCTCATATTTAACCCATGTTGACCAAAATGTCCTTACAGGTAATGAAACCCTTATTCCATGCGAATCTTATGTGTTTAATGACATTATTTCAAAATCCACATTTTTCACCATATACTTTATCATACTCATTTCACATTCATTATACCATTAACAAAACCCATGACACATCCATATTTCACATAGAGGATTTTTCCGCATAAAATAACAATACCGCATGATCTTTACTTTCTCATTTTCTATCATATAACATCAACCACATATCATAACATTAATGATCATACATTAATTCACATGATAATAATAACATGTTATAACATAAAAACATGCATAACACTTAGCAATCAAAAATCATATACTACAACAAGTATTCGTATGAAAACGACTTCGGTCTCTAAGCACACAAAGTTTTAATTTACCTCTTTCGGCACCTAATAAATAATAATAAGATATAATTAGGATTAAACAATACAACTAAGGAATGTTAAGGAAAAGGAAAGGGTGAAAGAAGGGAGAGCAAAACTAAAACAAACCAGAAAAACTCATGCAACCAAGGATAGGAGAGAGGACAAGTTAAGCCGAGCTAAGGGGTGATAGAAACGACACAAGTTGTCATTGCTATAGGGTGATTAAAGGCTAAAGGAGCCGAATTTGGAGGGAAACAACGGTGATCTAGGCTAAAGAATGGAGGTGGATACCTGTCGTTTTGACCGAAGCAAGGTGGTGTGGTGTGACGTAGTGCATTTTGTTCAAGGGTGGAAGGGAGGTTGTGATTGAAGTTGCTGAAGATGAGGGAGGTGCACCGGCTGTTGGTGTCGCAACCAAGGAATGAAAAGAAAGAAACTACCAAAAGGAGGGAGATGGCGTGGTGGTTTTTGCCACAAGCAAGGAGGAAGAATAAAAATATGGGGTTGCGGTGTGTTTAGTAGAAGGTGGAGGTTGAGGTGCAATGGAATTGACCATTGGTTGTGGGGGGGTTTTCGGTGCCGGTGGTGGAGGTGCCTTGGTTAGGTTCGCCGGTGGGTTTTTTTTAGGTTGTTTTTACATTAGTAAGGAGGTGGTGAAGGAGGGGAAATGGTGGTGCGTTGTTTGGAAGAAACGAGAAGAGAGGTGGTAGGAGCATTTAATGTTGGGTTTATATATACACACATATACATCAGAATGAGGGTAGCGATCGTCCAAAAATTTCAATGCATACCCTCGAGCAAAGGAGGGGGAGTTGATGGGGTAGAGGGTAGGACTGGCAGAGAGAGTCGTGCATGCAAGTGGAAGGGAAGATAATAGGGAAAAATATGAGGGAGAGGAGAAGAAAAATAAAAAGAAGAAAAGGGAGTTGTTGAGGGTTTATACTAAAAATAATTAAGGTTAGGGTATTAGGATCATAGTATTAAAAATCGGACCGAACCAGCCAGGTGAACCGATAAACCAGTGAACCAGTTAAAAATCTGATCTAAATGTCAATTAAACCATATTTTGTCAAAAAACTAATGAGTATGGTAAAAATCGGCAGAATTTTTAAAAAATTGGGAACCACCGGTTTATTAGTGAACCGCTTTGGTTTTGTTAGTAAACGTCACAATTACTTTTTTACCCTCAAATCAAAATTTGAGTGTCGTATATCTGTAGGGGTAATTGTATCTTTTTCACCCTCAAACTGATTTTCCTAAGCCTCAACCCTGAAAACAACAAAACAAACAGACTCCTCGCTCCTCTCATCTTCTCTCGCTTGAACAAGCAATTTTGAGTTCCTTGCTACTATTCTTCTTCTTCTTCTTCAATAGCTTGACTTTACCTTGTTACTCAAGGCTGAGGAGGTCGACTCTCGAGCAAGTAGTTTCATCCATTAGCAATCGTCTTCCTGCCATTGTCTTCAACTTGGATGCAAGGAGTATAACATTGCTTCGTCGAGCATCTGGAAGCACAAGCACGCTGTCCATCAGTAATCTATTTTCGTAGCACAATCGCCCTTCTTTGTCTAGTTCGCACCAATCCATTGCCATCCATTTTCATAGATCAGCCTTCCTTCAATCTAAGGTGAATGAATTTCATAACTTTTTATTTTTTTATGTTGATTTTGAAGTCTGAACCATGTTTAAATGTAAAATTTTAATCGGTCATCCGTTGATTCTGTTATTGATTCTCAATGAATTTGAATATGAAATTTCTATTATTGATTCCGCCAATGTTCTTATCCGGGCTAAATACATCATTCTCTTGATTCCGTGGTGTATTTTGTATGTATAATTTAGTAGGAGAAATGTTATCAAAAATTTTTATTCTATAATCCTTTGATTTCCCCTATATTTACCTTATCTGCAACAATCCTTTGTATGTTGTTATGAATCGTTTGTTCGATCAAAGAAGTGACATGATGTTTTGTAATTCATACATATCCAGAAAGTTTGTGTATTTTGCTGTGATTTCCCCTCTATTTACCTCATTTACAATAGTCCTTTGTATTCTCCAATCCTTTGTATGATGTTCTGAATCATTTGTTCGATCTAAGAAGTGACTTGATATTTTGTAATTCATACATGTTCGGAGAGTTTGTGTATTTTGTTGTGTATTCTACTATGTATTCTGCATAATCCAGAGAGTTTGTTTTAGGCTTGAATTTGATCATCCAGCTTCATCCAACATATTTTAATTATTTGTCTATTTTGAAAGATTCTATTGTGTAATTTAGTAGGAGAAGAGGGTACTTGATGTTGTGTAAGAAAAATGTCATGATAAGAATATATGTTTAGGATGCTAAGGACATATGTTGTGTATATCCAAATTTAAGGGATTAAGGCAATATTTAAGCTTCATTACAGGTGATGCGCTATCGTATGCACGACAAATTTAATAAATAAATCATAATTTCCAAATACGTAGTAGATGGCAAGAAGGAGTCGAACCCACAAGGAATGTTGTATAATCAATAATTCTATAATCAATGTTAAAACTCCGGTTATATAGTAACATTTATTTCTATCACTAATTTCTATACTATGGATAAATAATAAAACACTTTACTCACTAATTAATGAATAAGGATAGGAAGATGTTGATTATGGAGCTAGGATATCAAATAATCATGGAGAAAAGAATGATTCTAAATGATTTAACGTTGACCTTTAGAAACTCATAATAATTCATCTATTTGATGTCTCTTAATTCTAATAAATTGAATAAGCTCTCAATTTATCATCTAACCAATTAATAACATGGGTTAAGAATGCTGGATTCAATTAATGGCAGCTTTACAAATAGAAAGCAGTAATCACATAAGCTTGAATCATGCAATAGTACGAATTAATAGACAATATTATAAATTAATCTTTTGCTACTCTGGAAATGTTAATTAATAATTACGTATTAATTATGTTATCCTAACGTACATTAAGATCTAAACTAAATAGGTTATCAATCTGATTAGTTTAAATTCTTAATATATGACGCGAGATCATTCAATTCCATCTGTTAATTCAATTAAATTTCATCTATAATCAGAAATTCAAATTACGTTATCATATTTGAAACCTAATTTCGTCATCAAATCCCCTACCCTATAATATCTATGGTACTATATTCATAATTGCAACAACACACAATTAAATGCAATAATCTATAATTGATACTAATTATTACTAATAAATAAACAATGAAATGATAAAAATAAGAGAAATAATAATGTAATGAAGATAATTGAAATACCCCAAAAATTCTAATTTAGGAATTATGGCAAATAATAATTTATTAGAGAAAGATTAAGAAAATAGGTGAATTTATTAAATAAAGAGGAAATTTATTAAGGAAAAATACGGAGAAAATAATAAATAAGTTATTAGAAAATTTTGGACATTTTACTAATTAAAATAGAAGTTAAGGACAATTTATCCAAAATAGGCTAACTAATTTAAAAATGGATTTAATTATTATAATTAAAATAATAATTATTAAAATTAAATATATAAATTAATTATATAAATAAATAAATACCCAAATATCCCCAACCATTTTATCATTTTCCATTTTCCTTTTTCCTTTTTCTCCTTTCTTTTCTTTTTCTTTCTTCCTCCTTTATTTTTTTCTTCTTCTTCCCCGGTTTGGGCCAGCCGTCGGCCCAAATCTTCTTTCTCCCCCCCGTCTCGCGCGCCAGGTCTGCCAGCCTGCGTCGCCCGTTGCCCAGCCGGCCGAACCGCCCCCTCTCTCCTTTCTTTCTTTTCCCTGGACCGACCGGTCCACCCCGCCCTGTCTTCTTCCCCGACCTGCAGATCGACCTGCAACAGGATCTTCGCCGGCAGCCACCAGCGCCGACCGTCCTCCCCTGCCTCCCTGTCATTTTCTTTCCTCTTTTCGACCCCAACAGCCCCTGCAGCTCCCTCCCCACGTGCCCATCTTCTTTCCTCTTTCTCCCCCTTCCCGACCTAACCTGCCATGGCAGGACCTGCACCACCTGCCACCGGCCGGCCACCTGCACACCTGCCCCGCACGCCTCTTTCTTCCTTTGTCGTCTTCCACCTCCCAATCGCCTATAAATACCCTCTTTCGGCAGCCATAATCAGCCCTTCCTTCGATTTTGCCCCGAAACCCTGCCTCGCCGCCGCCCCATCAGACGCGTCGACCGCCGCCCTCCCCCAACGCCGCCGGTCGAGCGCTGCCCAGAACCCCACCTTGCACCACCCTCCACCTAACCAAGCCCTCCTCAGCCCTCGATTCGCCTTGCACGAGCCACCCTAGGCCATGCAAAATCGCCACCCCCAGCAGCCCCTTCCACCGCAGCCCGTCGCCGCCTTGCGCCACCTTCTGCCGCCTCCTCCGCCGCTACCAGCCACCCTGCCACCTCCCAAAATAACCGCAGGTCCTCCCCTACCTGCCCATAACATCCTTACCCCCTACCCCCTTCTCCACCAGCCTCCACCATCTCCCACCACCTTCTTCCACCTTCGGCCCGCCCGTCCGCCACCGCGCGCCGCCTCCTTTCTCACGCCACCACCCTCACTCCACTCCCCTTCACTTGCTTCTTCTCCCCCCACCTCAAACTTCTCTTTTCCTCCTGCCATCCAGCCCCCACCTTGATCTTTTCCCTTCCCTTCCTCCTCCACCGCCGCCGCCGTCGCCGCCACGCGCCGCCGCCGGACCACCACCAACCCTAGGTGGTTCTCCACCCATCCAAACCCTAACCCCCTTTTTATATAGCTGCTACTATTTTCTACTAATATTAATACTAATATACTTATTATTATTATTATTACTTTTATTATTGTTATTACTATTATTATTATTATTATTATTATCACTATTACCATTATTATTGTCTTTATTATTAATGTTCTTATTTTCTTACTAATACTAACATCCCTTTTAAACCCTAACCTATATTATACTTAACTTTGGTCTTATTTTTATAATTATTAGTATTGACATTTTTATTATTATTATTATTTCTATTATCCTTACTATGGTTATTATTATTATTGCTTAACCTTACTTGGTTGTACTATTGTTATTATTATTATTTTTTTTTACTATTATTAGTATTATTATTATTACTATTATTATTATTGTTATTGTTATTATTATTATACTCAACACATTGTCACCATTGTTAATAATAATACTACCTTGTCTTACCCATGTTACTTAACTCAAGCTAGTAAATATCATTTGGTTGTTAACTAATAAGAGTACTTGAACCTTATTACCATACCATTTAACATTAACCCTAACCTCATTACTATGACACTATTGTTAACTATTACTATTATTACTACTATCACAACCTCATTGTTGTAATCAAAAGCATTTGAACCCTTTTATTATTCAAGAATATACAACTATTATCATTATCACCCTTAGGAATAGTTTACTTGTAATCTTGTGACCTTATAATATTATTATTTCAAACCTAACACAATTGTTAGACTTAATCTTAAAAATGCCAGAGTTCTATTACTATACATAAATAAGTATCACTATATATTATTATTATATTATTATTATTATTATTACTTATTATATATATTACTATTTTACACTATTTACTATGACTAGTGAACACTAGTATTATAAGAATGGAACTAACGGGTCTAATAATATAAGTGTAACAATAGGTATTAAAAATAAACATATTTTGACTACTAATATTTAGTATACTAATTCTAAGGTAAAAACCCTAGTTTTTGTATAAAATCCTTTTTAGTAATAAAAACCTTAACCTTAAACTAGAATGAGGATTGATAGTAATTATAAGGGAAACTAATACTTAGCATTTTTCCCTTTTATAGGTAACCCCGACCAAAGCCCTAAGGAGTTAGAGGAGCGTGCTCCAAGCCCGGCGTCACCTTAGGTAAGGACGAAGCTATGGCCTTTGTGTGATGTGTGACCTGTATGTTTTGAATGTTGTATATGCCATGCTATGTCGTGTATTATATGATTGTGGGCAACTTGTCTTATGTAGCACAACTTGGAAATTGAGGTATGTTTGTATGTGTTTCCTATGACGTGAGCATGACATGTATACGTATGATGTTTATGAGGTGATATGATATAACCCTCTAGGACATGCATGCTAGGGTGATTGTTATGATGATATGGGAATGAAAGGATAAAAAGGAAATAAATGGGAAGTGAGTTCACTAAGGGGGATATGAGGTTGACCTAAGTACCTCATGATCTATGAGAAAAGATTTAATAAGGGAGGAATGACCTAAACAAATGAGAGTTGGGGAAACCACGCATGGGAATCGTAAAATTTGCATGATGACTTGGGGTGTTTGCATGAGGTGACTAACTCTTGCACGGGGGTGTGTCTTACGTGAGAAAAGTTGAATTTGGGTGTAAGTAAGAGAATGTGAGAGTCTTGGAATGATTGGAGACTTAGTATGAAAAATAATACGTAAGTTGGCGCATAAGAGACCTTATTAGGGTTTTGTGTGTAAGCAGGTGTTGGAGAGTCTGCATGGAGTGTTTAAATTAAGCGTGGGGATGAATCGTACTTGAGGAAAGTTGATTTAGGGCGTAAATGAGATAATGTCAAAGTTATGGGTCCATTGGAGACTTTGATGTAAAATAGTATGTAGGCGGATGTAAGGGTGTATAAGGAATCCGATTAGGGTTTTTGGGAGAAAATGGAAATTTGGGAAGTACAAAAGTAGGAATGATTAAGGAAGGGTGGAGTATGGGTTAGAGTGAGATTTCATTTATATAAAAGGTGAGTATGGGTTCCCATGTGGAAGAAGAGACCTTGGGATGAAAAGATGGAGGTTACTTGTGGGAGAAGAAAGGTACTAAGGTTGAGGTGATCAACTAGGGTTTTCATGGTTATGTGCTGAATCGAAAGGTAAAGTGATATGTTTTGGGAGAGGATCTAATTGAGGTAAGATGTGGGGCGTTGAATGAGGTAAAGGTAGCGTAAGTAGGAGAAGGTTGGGCCACCTCAACCCAATTAGGGTTTTCAAGGGAAAACCCTAGGGGGTGATGGGAGGTGGAGTTGATGTCATGAGTGTAGGGCCTAACCCACACCCGTAGGGGTTGACTCTTTCGTCTAAGGGTAAGTGTAAAGGGGATGGATGTCGGGTGTGAGAAGGGGAGAACAGTCTTAAGATATGGGACGGGCCTCCTCGAAGAATAGAATAGAGAGTAGTAGACATGCATGTCAAGGGTGGAACCTTATTTAATAATACATGAATAAGACATTAACTACTTAAAGAGTAAGATTGTTGAGCCGGGCCCAGACCGATCCACCGACATAATAGTGGCCAGGTGCCGGGGTGCCCTGGAGACCGATCCACCGGCATAAAATAGTGGTTAGGAGCGTTCTGCCCTATACGTGACCGATCCACCGGCTATAATAGTGGGGGATCCCGAGCTCAACAAACCAAACAGTATGTTGTAATTAAACCATGGGAAAGATACTATATACTTACAGTGGAACACCATGAGAGTCGGGGCCAGACCGATCCACCGGCATAATAGTGGCCAGGAGCGTTGTGCCCTGGAGACCGATCCACCGACGTATAATAGTGGTTAGGTGCGTTCTGCCCTATAAGTGACCGATCCACCGGCTATAATAGTGGGGTTCTCGTACTCGCATGGATTAACAAAGATTATGGTGTGAAATGACTTGCAAATAAATCATGGAAAGATACGTTATAATCACATAGAAACACTATGAGAGTCGAGGCCAGACCGATCCACCGGCATAATAGTGGCCAGTAGCGTTCTGCCCTGGAGACCGATCCACCGGCATAAAATAGTGGTTAGGTGAGTTCTGCCCTATAAGTGACCGATCCACCGGCTATAATAGTGGGGTTTCCGCACTCTCATGGACTCATAACGATTATGATGTGAATCGACTATAATTATCAGAGTTATGAAAGAAGAAGTTGGATTGGACCATAACCGATCTACATCATCCATAGTATTACATGTTGCTTATGTGTTTGTGCTGTGCATGTTATGTTGTATGATGGTATGCTTGGCCTTAGCGCACCTGCGCCCTTACTCAGTATTGGACCCATACTGATACTACCTTGATTGAATGGGTCCTGTGATGATCCACCGATGGTGGGGAGCAGACTTCCTGTGCAGGTTTATGATCGGTTACTAATTCGGGGTGGAAGGCTTGACTTGAGTGAGTAGGCGATCCGGATTCTGATCCTTTTTGGGGATTGTTTTGTTAGCTATATTTTGTATTACGTTTCCCGTTTTTAAAGAAAAAGCATTATGGGGTTGTAATTCTAAATTGTATTCAAACTTTTGTTTGACTTATATCTTATTAATGATTTATGCTAAATGTCATCTTGCGTTTTATGATAATTCGTACTTATTGATGATCGGATTTAGCCTTAGCACTTAGTACTAGAACGGTAGGAATGAACCGGTCTGGTACTAAGTGTGGCGGTAATACCCCCAATTTTACGGTTTTAATTCTCTCGCTTCCGCTAAACCTTTTGATATAAACGAAATTTTTCAGTAGTGAATTTGAGGGTGTTACAATAATTTACTTGTATTCAATCAAAAATCGGAACTTGCAATTAAGAAAAGAATTGAGAAGAACTTATCAACTTGAACTGTAGAGTGTTAATTGTTTAATTGAATGCAATAGAGAGAAAAAGAATTGGAATTACGAAGTACATGTGTTTTCTAGAGAATATAGAGAAAAAGAGAGAATTTAACTCTTGAACCACAAAAAATTGGCTTCCCCAAACTCTAGAATTGTTAGAGAATATAACATGAAAAGTTCGTATGAGCGGTTACAAAAATTAAGAAAAACAAGGTCCGTGTTTTGGGAAACACGGGACCTCCATGTTTTTCTTTGAATTCTTTGCCAACTGCTGGATTTTGAAAACTGACATTTTTGTCTTATAGTGGAATAATACGGCTCGTATTTAGGAAACACGAGGGTACAATGTTCTTTGTTCCTTCGTCATTTTTCTATGAAATTTCAACACAGGCTTCCTTTTGATATATATTCTTCATTTTTGGTCTTTTCTTCCATTGATTCAATATCTCTTGATGTGTTTTTTGTTTCATTCCCTCTTTCTTTCGATTTCTCCTTTGAATTTCTTCATTTTTATCTTTTTTTTTCTCTGTAAAATTCATTTGAAAGAGAAAAACTCAAGAAAATATTAAATCTTAGAAAAATAATGAGGAATAAATGATATTTTTACTTAAGAAAATAACATATATATCCCATATGTCAACAGGGGTACCTATTTTGTATTTGCTACTGTTAATGTGCCTCTTAAGTTGGGTTTTTGATATTTAGTTTGTAACTTGTGATATTATGCCTACCTAATTTTGCATTTGTTGTTGTTAATGTGTCTACTTTAAGTTAAGTTCTAGATATTTAGTTTGTAACTTATAATTTATTCTTAATTTCTTATAGATTTATATGAAGGCTAGTAATGCCAACTCTACGTTGAATTATTCTCAAAGTAATTCCAGAGGGAAGAAGGATCCGACATAGGGTCATTGTAGGAAGGTCGATGATGCTAATAACAGAAAAAAAATTATGATATTTATATTATTCTAAAATTATTTATAGGAGTGGAATCCATCATGTCAAACAACATTTACCTTGTGTTAAAGGTCGAGTAGAGAGGCGTCAGAGAGTTCCTCCTGGAGTTGTTTTTTAGATGAATCGAAGTATCGAAGAGTTTGCTAGCAAAAAAAGAAAGACACAAGAGCTTTTAGTTGACATAACCCATGTTGTTTGATGGATTTCCTTCATGCCAAGAACCATATTTGATACCTCCTATTGGGGTAACCAGTGGTTCCAAATTAAGAGATAAGACGAGGGTTTTAGACAAGGAAAAAATATACCATAGGGTATCATTTCATGCCAATAACAACTGCAAGTGCACAACCAACACACAAAAGTGTGTTACAAAGCAAATATTTTGTTGAGAAAGATGAGATTTTCATTTCTAAGTGGATGATTGATTCATGTATTCCATTCAATGCTACAAATTCTAATTATTATAGGCCTGCTATTAATTGTATAACCCATACTGGTCCTGGTTATAAGGGGCCAACTGTTTATGTTCTTCATGGTTACTTGTTAATGAAAAATGTTAAAGACATGAAGAATTATGTTGACTTTTTGTTCTCATTAGAAGGAAACTAGTTGTACTATTATGGAAAATGGGTGGACGGATCAACATAATCGTACTTTAATTAACTTTTTAGTTTATTCTCCAAAGGTTATTATGTTTTAAAAGTCTGTTGATGCTTCTAATGCTTCAAAAACTGCCGAACCATTGCATAAGTTATTCAGAGATATTATTCTCTATGTTGGTGCTGAAAATGTTATATGTATGGCGACTGATAATGTTGCAAATTATATTGCCGCATGAAGGTTGTTAGAATATGCATTTAAGTCACTTTATTGGTATCCTTGTGTTGCACATTGTGTTAATTTGATGCTTAGAGATATGGGTAAGTTAGATGAGGTGGAAGACATTTTAAAACATGTACGTCTATTACCATTGTTATGCATTGCATCTGATGAGGAAGTTCACCGAAGGTAGGGAGATCATTTGTCCAGCTCCTACTCGGTTTGCTACTATTTTCATTAAGTTGCATAGTATTTTGGTACATAAGAATGCTCTTAGGGAGATGGTTGTGTATAGGGAGTGGACATATTGTGTTTATGCTAGAGATGGGGGAGGGTAAGAAGTTTGTAAAGAATGTGTTGGATATCACATTGTGGAAGGAGTGTGCTATAATTTTGCAACTTACCGAGTCTCTTGTATGTGTTTTACGATTGATGGATAGCGGGAAGAAACTATGTATGGGTTATTTGTATCAAGCATTTCACAAGGCTAGAGATGATATGATTGCTATAATTCATAGAAGGAAAAAAAAAGTGCAGTCCTGTCTTCAAATTAGTTATTCTCATTGGAATAATAAACTACTAAGGAACTTACAAGCAACCGGTTATTGGTTTAATCCTCATTTTCAGTACTCATTTGAAATTTCTCAACATCAAAGTATCGTGTCTTCTATTATTGATGTCATTGAGAGATATACAAATAAAAATTTCACACTGAGGTCAAAATTAATGAGGGAGATGAGTTCTTTTAGAAAAGTAGAAGGTTATTTTGAAAGATGGTATGTTATACAAGATCGTCGTGTTTTTGCTTCAGGTATAATTTTGTTACTTATTTCAGAGTATTATCAAAAATTTATATCTATTTACTTTTTTTTAGTTTGTCTGGTAAATTATTCTAATGATTTTGTAGATGGTGGTGGGAATTATACGAATGTGGTGCTCCAAATCTACAAAAGCTTGCCAAATGTGAAAGAAATTAGAGCATATTTGAGCATATCCATTCGAAGAAAATGAATAGACTTGAGCACCAAAGACTCAATGATTTAGTCTTTGTGGACTCTAACTTGAGATTACAACAAAGGTATGAACTTAAGTTGTTATTGTCTTACTATTGTAAATCATGTCTAAAGTTATTTATTTTATATGATAATATTACAGAGCTTGTCTAATTTTATTTTCTTTTGTGTAGAAATCGATTTAAGACAAGTTATGACCCAATTAATTTTGAATAATGAAGATAAGGCTCAAATATGATCATCTGAACATAAGGGATTACGATACTTTCTTCCATACAAGGTATCAAAAGGTGCCATTTTGATACTTTTGTGGTAACTATTGTTACAGGATAACTCGATCAAGTTCGAATGTTCCTCCCAACTGCCTACAAAGTCTAACACACATGCTCAAAGCACGTTCTCTAATGTTTGAATGGTTATCTCCGCCTGACAATCTATAATTGGGTGAAAAGTAGTACTCATCTTAAGCTTGTGTGGTTGATGAACTACTACCCATCATAAATCTTCAGACCACACAAATAATAGTAGCAAAACTACTACCCATACTGGAGTAGACCTACTGCCTATACTTGTGTGGAACTAGTACATCATATTCAATAAAAATCACCATTAACTAGTACCCATACTCGTTCGTAAAACTTATATCTTAACAAGTGCAACTAAGAATCACCGCCAATTGTAATTGGATATAGGGCAATGATGCCGGAAGCCTGAGTGTGTGGGCTTCGGCATCGTGTGTTGGTGGGTCGGGGACCTTGGCAATCTGTATCGGTGGGAAAGGGGTAAGAGATTCAACATTTTGTGTCGGTGCAGAGTAAGAGATTTGATATTATATGTCGGTGAAGGATAGAAAATTTTGACATTTTATACCGATAGGGGAGAGCTAAGTTATTTTAAGCCCATAGAAAGTGTGAAGCTTGGGTATTTTGTACTGTTGGAAGGTAAAAGCTCTACCTTTTTCTGCCCATGGATTAGAAAATTTGAGAAAATATTTTACATAGAGGAAAAATGTATTTTTTGAATAACAACACCCGTTTTACCCTAGCCTGAACAATCGGACACACGCTCAATACTTATCATTCGTTTGTCACCTGGCTCACCTCCTTCGACCCGCCTCGGCTTTTGCAAGGTTTCGGCGTAGCCGGAAAGAGACGAAGCAAAACAAAAACCTGGGCTGCGCGCCTGCCCCTTAAACCCTTCTCTGTTCGTCACTTGTCTGTGTAAAGCCAATCTGTCCCGAGAGGCGCAAGATATCTGGCAAAGCAAGTGAAGGAAAATCCTTTCCTGATTTTAGCATGTGAATTTGCAACGGAGTGTGTTTTTGTTTGTTTGGTTAATCAAACCTATACGCTCTTCCACCAAATATTTGATAATTCCTATTCCTATTTCAGTTAAAGAATCTTCACAGGCAGAGTTAGCAAAGTTCAAGAGGTTGCTTTTGCTTGGAACTAAGAAGAGGCAAGAGATACCTTACGACTGGCGCTAAGCCCTTTAGGCCTGGAAGTGACAGAACTTATAGTTAGAAAACGAAGAAGCTTTCGGGAGGTATTATTTGATTGTTTACGGGTTGTTTTAGCTATTTGATCAGTCTCTTCAAAGTCAGGAACCAATATATTACTAATGGCGACGGCGAAAGAAGCTCAGGCGGTCAAGTCTCTAAATTTAAATCCCGGCCGCCGTAATCGTCGGTTTGTGGTAAGTTTTTACCTCCCCCTCACCTGAAACCCTATTTTCAATAATAATTGTCTCAATCGTCCATATTAGCAAAACAAGTAAAGTATGAAATTCTTCAGTTTGCTTATCTCTTTGTCTGCTGTCGTTGGCTATTATGACCCCCTTTTTTTGGGCTACTTGTAGTTTAAATCAGTGGCGGAAAGAATTGAGGAAATCGACATTGATGTGTTCCGGAGCCTTGATCCCGTGAAGCCTGAGCCTGTTTCTGGCTCTTTCATATTGGATTGCCTACTCGAATGGAGGGTAAGTGACGAACGTTAAGCTGGAGATAGCTTCTTGCTTAAGGTCTGTGATGCGTAGAAGAAGCTCACACACCCAAAATAGATCAATTGAAAACAAACTAGGTGAAAATCGAACAAGAACAAACAAAAACAAGTGGATAGCAATGGTGAAATTGCTAATTAGGATTAGGGTTTTAGGGTTTGGATTTGTGGATGGCTAATTATGGTGATGGATTGGTGTTTTAATGGCGTGGTTTAAGGTCTGGATTAATGAAGGAAAATATGGCTTAATCGCGGTGTTAACTAGATGTGGTAATCATGTCGGATGGGTCGGGTTGTAGCGGGTTGGGTTGAGTTGGGTTATTTTGAGTCATTTTATTATTTTGGTCGGTTTGAATCTGGGTCGTTGTAGATTAGGGTTGTACGTGGTTAATTTGTTGGGTTTGGGCTAAATTAGATTTTGTTCGAGTGATTTGGGGGGTTTGGGTTGGGTTCAGATTAACTTGACTCGGGTCTCTTCAGGTTTTGATGCGTCCGGTTGGGTTTGGGCTAAGCTTATCTGAATTATACCACTTCAAGTTTGGGTTGAATTGGACATTGACCATCAAAATTAATCAAACTCATTAACCTCGTAAGTAAGTATTAAGTCTGACATTATGTGAGCATGTAATTAAAAATGGGTTATTAACTGCTATATGTTTACTATTTATACTTTTTAATGTCATGTTTTTATATGAAAAAATGTGCGAAATTAGATTATTGTTGGTGAATAATATGTCCATGGTAAAAGTAAGAAAAATAAGGAAAATTTATGAAACAATATATTTTAAAACCTTTAAATAAATGATAAAACATGTGTAATTCTTTATTATCACAATTGGTTAATATGGAATTTGATCTTTTCGAGTTGGTTGATATGCATTTTAACACTTGGTTAGGTTGATGTTGGGTTAGCTCGGGTCGGGTCAATTATATTCATGGCAGTGTTATGTCGGGTTATTTCGAGTCAAGGTTTGACGTGTCGGGTTGGACGGGGTGGGTCGACTTTTGTGGGCTCTAGTGTTAATGAACATTGCTAGATGCTAGGGTTTGGGTTTCAAACAAATGTTGGTGGTGTTATGAACTTATGAGGATGTGTGTGTATGGGAGTGGCTATGGCGATGAAATCAATTGTGCAACTTTGTGATAGAACTCTGTATCAATATCAACTCGCAAAGGAAAAGCATTGAGATTGCTAAATTTTTACTCACATAATTAATAAAAGTAAAGAAAAACTTACACAGAATTCAACTGATAATTCAACTTCTGATTTTTATTCAACTCATGTAAAACCAACGTGATTACTTGGAGCATTTTATACTTGGTTTATGCCGAATCTTTCACACCAATGATAAGCTAAAAACTAAAAGGAAAACTGCTCAACATCTCAGCTAAATCACGTCACACTCATGCATGCACAAAAGGTAAAAATTACATTCTAAAAGATAGAATCATATCTAATCTTAATTACTCTTCTATTTAGCTAGCTATTTAATGATTAAGAAACAAACTAAATATAATTAGGAGGGTTAGACCAAATAGAGCTTAGGGACGTCCTCATCATGTGCATGACACATGGTTTGATTAAACTTCTCATAATTCCCTCCATGTCTTCTTATGATCCATGCTGCCTCCTTATTTGACCCATGTGGATTCTTTTAATCCAAATTTTCAACTGCGCTTCTTCTAATAGGTCCAATAGCTTCATTAGCTTCCCCTTTAAGTGTAGGACAATTTGCAGGACATGCCACTGCATCAATCCCCCCTTTCCTCTCTTGCACTTTCAATGATATCATGAAAATAAGGAGCACCCCTAGAGTATCATGACACACGAGCAACACTTTTCTGCTTATGAATTTGACTGCCATCTGAATTATAGAAGTTTTTTCCTCTCTTATTCGGTGGGTTGGTTTTGGTGGGCACCTATCCTGCTTTATACGTGATGCCTGCTCTGAGAAATGGACCCATAAGTGTTAGTGTATTGAGAATAGAAAAAAGAGTGAAGAATCGGTTAAGAACATCCTTGTACCTAAGCTGCAGCAGCCCTCCCTCTGGGAAAACTCAAAGTGGCCACCTTAAGAAATCGAACCGGACTCTTGGTCGAACCAAATGTGGGGATTATGATCTTTGTCAAAAATTCAAATATTTCGGATAAACTACACACACTTGGACTCATAGTAAGAACAGCACATCTGTGTAACATATCTCCTTGTTTGCTACCACGAAAACTGTAATTATCGAAAGGAAATCCTACTTTTTGGATGAACTATCTAATGCTGCCTATTGCTCTGGAAATGATTAGGTGACAAAATCTTGGCAAACTCATAGTGCAAGTCTGCAAGAAGTGTGTGTTAGTGTCATTAAGTATGGCATATTGCTTTGGTATGACCTGCTTTTCTACAACAAATCATAAGTTAGTTTTAGATAGTGCAGTAGATCGAAGGAATACTTTATTTATGGAAGAGGCCTTAGCCAAGCAATATTGGCTATTTGAATTTTGAAGGGCGGCTTGATACCACTTGATGAGATTTATTGCAACAACTCATTTGATGAACACTTGCTCATTGATCGAATTACAATGGCAGAAAGGTGATATTGGGTTTTTAATTTCATATGGAGTTTACATATTGAGGGGGAGGTATTTCGGCATGTATGAATCTGTTTAGTGGGCCAAGTACTATTCTTCAAGATGCTCTATTGTCAAGTCAAATAATATATTTTTTTCTGTTATCAATTTATTTGAATTCATTGTACTGCAAATCCTGTCATAATTGGGAACTCAACCGCCACCTCCCCCAAGGAAATGCCATCTTAAGTGCAACATTCTTTTCAGAGTTCTGCTAGGCTTCTGGCAAAGCAAGCACATGAATTAAAATTAAATGAGAAGATTTGAGACAAACATGTTATGTAGTTCATAATTGATAGCTCATTTGCTACTGAAGCTGTTATGCAACATTTTTACCCTTCTTTGTTTCCCCTCTTGTTTATTTGTGCACGCGTAACTTCTGGTATTTCCATAATGTTGTTCGCTGAAATTGATTTCATATCTTAATGTACAACCAAACTTTTAACTAATTGTAGTATTTTTTTAAATATAGTAATAAACTAAAAATAATAATATTGTTATTGTTTTTTTAAATAATACCACTTCAAGCTTTTCGTAACTCCTTTCTTATTTTTAATTTTGTGATTGTGTTGTATATGTGCAAATTTTTGTATGCATCCTAATAAAAAATTATATAACCTTACGTACATGAATATTACATTATAAGTTAATTTCATTAAGTGCAGTAGTGCACAATTCAATTTTCTATACATACATTCACAATTTCACATGAACATGTGGTTTTATAGTAATATTTAAAATAAGGTGAGTGTTGCATTCGTCCAAAAAAGTTGTGAGTCCCATTTACTTTCAGCTAGTTAAAAATATTTTTCAGATTTTTTAGGTTTTTCACCAGTTCACGCTTGCTCAATAAACTGGACCTTTCGAGGCTGATGGATAGATTAATATTTGATCTACCATATGAATCCTTAATTTACAAACATCAGGCAGGAAGCTCTGTTCTTCTGAAGCAAACATTGGTATCAATTGGATCGATCACCTAGTTGGGCTGCTAGATTTCATGTTGCATACCTATGAGAGTCTTCTGAGCAATGTGTTCATTGCTAGTAGTGATTTCCCATTATTCTCTTTCAGGAATTAAACACCGCTGAGGATTTCATTTCGTTTTATAAAGAAGCTATGCCACTTGTACAAACCTACCCCCTGGTGCTGTTGCACAAGGAGTTACTAATGTCTAAGTTGCTTTCAAGACTGCAAACAAAAGCACGACTTTCGTTGGAACCTATTCTCAGGTGTGCCCTCCTATGAGCTGCCAATTGCTCCAGCAACAGTACATTTACCTGCCGCTTACTTTAGATTTTACTAAGTACACTTCATGGTTTCTTCGTGGATCTCTTTTTCTTTGTATGCTACTGTCTCGTATATTTTAGTCTATCGTATTTGTCGTATCATATTATGAAGAGAAGATAGAATCTAAAAATTTAGAAAGTGGTATATTGCCCTTTTTCATTATGTTTTCGCTGACAGTCTCTTAGTCAGAAGCAACTAATTTTTATTCTTTCCCAGAGCTCCATTCAGAAGCCATATTTACATGGTATAATATTGTATGATGTAAAAATATCACGGGTATAAAAAAAGAGAAACTACAATGTTTAAATTCTGTTGATTTTTTTCCCTTTTTCTTCTTTTTTCAATGCCTCAAGATGACAAATTTAGGACTTACTCAAACATTAGATGCTTGCTCATATTTGGCTATACACTTCCACATGCTCTATCATGAGCCAACCTCTTTTTCCAGGAATAAACGTTGAGCTTGCTTTCTCATTTGAATATTGATAAAATGGTTTCTTTTTCTCCGTGACATTCTAAATATGGATAGCTTATGCTTGAGTTTCAAGGGGATGATCTTTTGTTGTTCTTTGTTTCCAACTTTCCATCACTAGTGTTAATGTAGGTATATCCTCGTATTTATATTCTCACAAATTAACTAGAAGCAGGTTTCTGTAAGTCAGCAGAAATTGTGCTGATACATGTAGCAGGTAAAAAGTCCTTTAGATAGGCAATTTCACAGAAAAATGGTCATGTAAAAAGGAAAAAGAAAAAAAGAAAAAAAACATTTAATGGTCTTTGTAGAAAAGCATTTAACGGTCTCTGTGAACTTTCGATTGGAAGAGAGTTACACCCATGCAAGCCCTAGTTAGTTTTTGCTTACTATCCAAACACCAATTGACAATAGGTGGTGTATAGCACTTGGCTTATATGTCAGTCTTTATCCTCCCTCCAACCTCTTCTTTAACTTGGGCCAACTCTCATGTGGGTTCTTAGCACTCTGCTTTGATGAGGGTTGTTACTATTGTGATGTGTTGCTGTTTATGCAACAAGTATGATTGATTATAGAGAACCTTGATTCTCCAGGTTGATTGCAGAGTTATCTAGAGATCTCCAAGAGGACTTTTTCATGTAAGTTCCTTTGCCATTTTGTTACTTACCATCCTGTGTGATGTATTTAATTCTGGTTATTTGAGCTCTTATTTATATACTGGTATCTGTTTTATCTTGCTGGTGTATTACTTTGTTATTAGAATCATTTTTGAATAACAATAATATCATGCTGTAAATGATTCCTATCAGATGTTGGTCTGATACATTTACAATTCCTAAGGGATTTAGTCATCATGATTATAATGGTTGAGATGTGTGACGTATGCTGATCGCCATGTTGCAATTAATGGGGAATTGGGTGTTGTTATTTGCAAGGAAGTCGATTACTAATTGGCTCACATATTAGCATGATTTTTCCTTTTTTTTTAATCTCTCTCTTTAACAAGGGGGTTCTTGAGCTGGACATATCCCATGCAATGGCACTGCTTGAGTTGCATGTGATTCATGTGCAACTTGTCTCTGTAGCATGAGTTGCACACAAATCTTATGCTGTGCGTGTGGATTTCATTCTAAAGATGTCAGATCTGGCTACAATGGAGTGAAGAAAGAAGATTTAAACAGTGAAATCATGGAGAAATTTGAGCCACTTAGTAATTTTCTTTGTGCCACATAGCTCTTCTGCTGTGAATTTTTTGACCCATGGAGATGGGTGTCAAATTCCAGCGATATAAACATCTTTCAAAGTTCCTCTTCTCTGGGCTGTGTTTTACTCTCTCACGTTATGTTTCTTCTTTTTCTCATCTGTTATGTCTTAGATGAATCATGGTTCTTTTATGCCTGTAGGAATCATGACTGATCAAAGCTTTGAACCATGTACGGGCCCTTGTTAGTTTAGGGACCCAGATAATTAGTTCAGGTTCAATATGGAAATAGAAAAGGGAGTTCTATTATTTTTTGTTGGTTTCATGAGAGAGATCTATTACTGGTCATGTACCTTGCATATGTTCCATAATGATCCTATGCTCAAAGTTTTTTGCGTTATCATAAAAAATGTTTTTAGACTGTGGATGTGTTCCTTAGTCTTCAAAGACTGCCATTTACTTGTGGAGGTGAATCAGGAATGGTTTATGTTTAGTGTCTAGGCTGTTTTAGCTATGTTGCTTTATTCTTTACTCTTTGTATCTGCTGTTTAAGTGCTTGCCTGAATCTTTGGAGCTTAATTTTTGTAGTTTCCTTCCGGACCTTGTTAAATCTTTGCTGGCTCTTCTGAAAAGTGGTGCTGACAGAGAACCAGACACCATAAAACAGGTGTGGACTTTAGGCCTTGCCAATACTGGTCTCAATGTTTTATTTACAGGATTACAATGATAATATGCTCTGAATCAATGCTTATTTTGCCATGCAGATTTTTACTTCATGGTCGTATATTATGATGTACTTGCGGAATCCTTCTTTAGATGTGGTTCATATTTTGAAGTAAGTGATTTTGTAATTGATATTCTCTTTGCTTTTGCAGCCATTGTATGATGGTGTTTGAGGGAAGAATTTTATAGTCAAAATTTATGATTTTTGAAGGGCTTTTGTGATTTAGACTTGTAGAAACAACTATTGTAGACATGGGTTCTTAACATTATTTTATCTCTCGATCATTTGAAGGGTTACATTGAAATTTAGATACTACCCAAAAGATTATATTGAAGAGTTAATGGCGAAATCCCTGTCATTCTTGCTGAGAAATACATCTATTCAACAACTTGAGAAAGGTATCATTTCATGTATCTCTTTTGCGGTTTTGTTGGTACTTTCACTAAATTTGTGTTGGTGGCTAATCTGTTATGCTTTGTAGTTATTGTCTTTGTTTGTTCTTTGTTCTTGTATTTGTTTCATGCTTTTCCCTGCATTTTACTATGTGTGAAAACATCCAATCTTTCACTATGCTGGATGTCAGACATATATCTTCCATTGTTTGGTGTGTTTGCCAGGGCTCATACCTGGATGTATCTTTTCAGAGTTTGGTACTTAAGCCTTATCGGAAACAATACTGTATCTCCAGGTGCATCCTTTGTGAACAAATGACAGTATGTTAACTGAAAGGTGCAATTGGATGGAAACCCTGGCCTATTTAATATTAAGCAGACCTTATGAAGTATGGCGTATTGATCTAGGATTTCACTGTATAGTGTTTCTCTCTCTCTCTCTCTCTCTCTGAGTAGAGAGTGAATGTATACCATTTTTGGTACAAAATGTCCCGTATGCTATGAGTATATATTTAAAAATATTCATGCTTATGTGTTTGCTTCATACTCCTGTAACTGATGATTTCTCTGAATATGTGATCTTTATTGTTAGCGTTTGCTTTCTCAACTTTGGAATGGAGTGGACCTTTGTTCCCAGTATGAATAGGGGGCTCGTGCTAGGGTTAATAGTATTTTTCTCTTGTCAATACTAATGCACATCACCCTAATATTGCGGATCTATACATTTGAGGATTTAAGGGTATTAGCAGCTACTTTTTTCTGTGGAGTTCTAGAACTTCATCACTGAAAAAACTACATGGTTGTGCTCTCTATGGTGTCTATCCACTCACCGAAATTCTCTGTTCTATCAAAGCAACTTAAAAACTTGTATTCTAGAACGTGTTCAAGTTGCAGTATTGTTTATATAGATTCTTTCATGAAGTGGTATTAATATCCTTTATCTGACTATTAGAATATTTACTGTTCCCTCCTCCAAACTATTGTTATTGAGCAGGTATCAAGAAAATTGTGTGTGAAGTTGCCAGAAAACCAACTCATGTGAGAAAATTTGGAGCTAGTGCTTTGATGTATCATGTTTTGAGGGGAACATCATCACATCTTCATTCAAGGGCAGAGCAGATGTTCCTGTTTTTTATAGAGGACACTACCTTTAAATATGCTGAGAAGTTTACACAAGGTGAGGCCTGATTCTTTTTGGTGAGCGTGATTTCTACCCTCGTGAATTTTTGTTTCACGGTCTTAATAGTTGTAAATACCAGTACGATATTTACTTTCCACGTTCTTTATTCTGTCTACGTGCAGGACCATATGTGGTTGTTGAACTTGTGATTGGTGCACTTCAGAGAATTATGGAATCAAATCCTGAAGGACTGAAGTTACTACAAGATTGTTTGTATAGAGAAATCAGAGACTGTGCAACCAGGGGGAGCTTTCAGCATTTAACTCGTTTATTGGAAGTGCTCATATCAACTGTATCTGCAGAGAAAGGGTGTAAATCTTGTGGTGAGCTCTGAAGTTCCTCCGGTTTATTGGCCTTATTATTTATTATAATTCTTTATGTCTATAGGACCTTAGCTCTGAGCATAAACGATGTGGGAAATATATTTGAAATGTAGATCACAAGCAATTACTGGAGCACATTATTTTGCTACACAAAATGTTTTTCATCCCTACTAGTGATGGAAAAGTGGATGATCTATCAACTGAAATTGCTGATAAGATTCTGCAACTAACATTGTGCACTCTGGATGGCGTTCATAGTAGCTGTGATTTCCTCTCTATATCTGATATTAATTTGCAATGGGCACCGCCATTCATGCTGGAGAACCTGAGGTATCTTGTTTATTTTGGGCACTGGACATTTTGAACTTCTGGTGTTGTGTAAGTTTTTCATGGAAGTAAATCTGATGGTTGACATGTATGTAGATTTAGATCCAGTTTGGTGACATTTCTTAAAGAATTTGTTCGGAAGGACCCAGATGTCTTATCTGCATTCCGGAATAACTTTTTCAGGTATACTACTACACATGTAAGTGCATACATTGTTTTTGCTGTGGTTCTTATTTTTGATTCTTACGGGTCTGGCAATATGCAGTTCAGTAAGACATTTGATGGAGACATCACCAGTAGAAGCTACATATTTAGTACTTGCATTCATTGAGAGGTTAGGATTTAAAGCAGAAAGCTCTGATATATTGGAAGGCATATCAGAAGAAGTGGTTTCCAGAATTTGCCAATATTTCCAGGGTAAAGTTAGCTATTTCATTGAGTTGATGAAAGAGAGGAATTCTAGGTTTGCATCTCGTGATCAGTTGGATGAGGCTGAAGTGGCTTTGTTGTGGGGTATCGTTTGCTGCTATCCATACTTCGTACATAGAGAAGGAAATGCATCTTATCTGTTGGACTTGGTAAATGCTGTTGATCAATATTTGAGTGTTGAATCAGGTATGACATTGTATAATATCATTGCATATGTGTCAGATGATTTTAGATGATCACAGGAAATTCTAGTGTCTATTGATTCTCAGAAAGCTTCAACTATGGGAAGCTAAAGAGATATACATTGCATATTTTGTGGAATGTGGATGCTAAATGTTCTGTGTCAGGTGACATTGCTGCTGGTCCTTCTATGGTGATATTTGAGAGCATTATTGGCACTGCTCTAAGAAGTTATCACAAATTGACTATGAGTCATATAAATGAGCTTGAACATACCAGCAGAGTCTTGTCTCTTGCTAAAAAAGAAAGATATCGGTCATCGTCACAAATATTGTCTGCTGTGGCTGATTATTTGAACTCCAGGTCTGGGTGAGTAATTTTTTTTACAATGATAGTATCATATAGCCTTTGGATGATTTTTTTCTACATGATCCGTCAATACTAGTGCACCTGTAAATGGTATAAGTTGCTTGTAATTTTCATGATGCAATGTGAATGCAGGCGTGCAACTTCTGCTAGCTCTCCCTCAATGATGAAGCATCCAAAACTTGAGGACATTAAAGTTATGGAGGCAATGAAGATATTTGAAAAGAATTTGTGCAATGCAGATAGGGGGATCCGCATTTCGACTTTAAGAGTATTGTCCTACTATGAGCCTCTTACCTGTGAAAATTTGACATCGGAGCACTCTATTACGCAATATATGGAGCCAGAAGATTCTAATGATCTACAAACCAACAGAGAATATTGTAATGTACGCATGTTCTTTTGATTTTTGCGCATTTTTTTGGCAAATATACTTGTCCTTGTCCTACCTCTGCCTACTCATTTTGTCTGTTTGGTGAATTTTATTTCTTATATTTGAAAATAGGTGATTGAACTGCTGCTATCAATCGAGGAAACTACAATATCCATCACTACCAGCAAGAAACTTACTTTATCAGTTTCTAAAATACAGAACACAGTATCTACAGGCAGGCTGCCAGAAGCTTATATATCCGTTTTATTGCATGGAATTATAGGGCTCTTCTATAATCATTTTACTGATCTATCTAATTCAGCTTTGGAGTGCTTATCCATTTTGTTGGACAAGTATTCTGGTCTGGTTTGGGATAGATTTGTCAATATATTTGAGCAATGCCTGAGGAATGTCTTGAATGATCACAGTGAAGATTGTGGAACAAATGACAAATTGCTAAATTATTCCAATGGTATGTGCTGCCATGCTGATAGTCACTCCTAGTTGTTGGTTTAACATTATGATCATTACCAACATGCATTTGGCTCTCTAGGTGATGTATAGCGCACATGGACTGGTTGCATGCACAATTCCTTCTTCTGTTCTCTCTGAATTGTGTATTATCACAGACACTTGAAGCTATATCTGTCGTATCTCTGCCTAGTAGATTTGGTCAATTCCATGTTAATTGTGGGTGCTTGTATTTCTGGCTGTCTAATTTGAATTGGATCTTAATTTCAGATTTGGTGGAACATTTTCATATGATGTGTCGGACTTCATTTTGTAGCAGACCTCACACATCAATATTAGTCTGTTTCCTTCAAGCTTTGCAGAGAATTCCAAGGATTTCAGAGTCCCGTTCTCATCAAATTGTACCTTTGTTCTTAAGGTTCATGGGTTATAAAGATGTTCACCCTTTTAGGTAGCATATTTGTATGTCTTATACTTATTGGAGTGTTTTTTCACATCACACATTAACATTTATTGAAAGGTCATATGTGAATTGTCTTATCTGTTCTTTGGTTGTAGTGTAAGATTGTTTAACCCACAAAGTTCTAAAGTGAGGGGCTATAAGGGAGTTCTCCTGGAGTGGTTAAGCCTTTTAAGATCAATGAGGAATGCTCGATCTATTTATTGTAGTCAATTTCTCAGAGATGTCTTGACGATTAGGTTTGTTTTCGACTCTTTATCTCTCTTATAGATGATTTACTCATCCTTTTGTTATTCTTCCAACATATTTATGAAGTGTACGTTTTTTTTTTTCAGCACGTGACAGTATGAATTTTGATCTTATGCATTTTTCAGGCTTCTTGATGAAAATGATTCCGACATTCAGATTAAAGTTCTGGAATGTCTATTGAACTGGAAAGATGAGTGTTTAGCTCCATATGGTGAGCATATAAAAAACCTAATCAGTTCAAAAACCTTTCGGGAAGAGCTCACAACCTGGAGTTTGTCCAAAGAATCCAATTTAATTGAGGAAGGTCATAGAGAGGAACTTGTGCCTTTCATTATTCGGTTACTAATGCCGAAAGTTCGTAACCTGAAGACGCTTGCCTCTCGAAAGGTAAATATGAAATTTAGAAGTGTAGTAGGCTACATTTTTAACATCCACTAAGCTGATCTCTTTTGCTGTGACTCCTTGTCTTGCCCTTATGCCTCTATCAGCATGCCAGCATGAGTAATCGGAAGGCTGTTCTTGGATTTGTGGCTCAACTGGACTTTGATGAACTCCCTCTTTTCTTTGCAATGTTGATAAAACCCTTACTGGTCAAGGAACACGATAGTGATCCTACCGCTGAGAGTTTTTGGTGTTCAGTGGGCATCACCATAAAAGACATTCAGTTGATTGATTTCTGGAAGCTTTTGACAACAGAGAATTTATTGGCCCTGCCCTGGAAAAAGCGATATGGTTTCTTGCATGTGATTGAAGACATACTTGGAATTTTCAATCAGTTTCAGATCAGGCCATTCCTTGATCTCTTGTCTGGATGTGTAGTGCGAATACTAGGTAGTTGTGCGACTACCCTGATCAGTGGAGATCATGTTTTAGTTCCCAACTTACCCATCTTTGATAAGGATGCTGATGCTGTAAGTCCTAATCATAAGCCATATTGTCTTAAATTCCCATAATTTCATTCTTAATGCTTAATGACATCAATCAATTAGCTTTTAAGGTTTGTTTATACATTTTTTTTCCTGTTAAATGCATAATAGCATGAAATTCATGGCCGATTTATTTCCTCTATTTTATTGTGTTTACTCTTTTTATATATGTCAACATCAAGATGACAGATTTTCTTTTACCTGCCATTTACTGTAAACTCCCCCCCCCCCGACGGCCCAACCTCCAGATGATGCTGTCATTCTATCTGGAACTAACATAGTTAATCACACACTGTTTGCAGTCAACTTTGGCTGTGAAGCAGCTCAAGGATTTGAGATCTCTATGCCTAAGGATCATTTCTGTTATTCTTAATAAATACGAGGATCATGAGTTTGAAACTGAATTTTGGGACATATTCTTTGCTTCGGTGAAACCTTTGATTGATGGGTTCAAGCAAGAAGGCTCTACCAGTGGGAAGCCGAGTTCTTTGTTCTCTTGCTTTCTTGCTATGAGTAGGAGCAGGAATCTTGTATCACTCTTGTGCAGAGAAAGGAACCTTGTTCAAGATATTTTCTTACTTTTATCTGTTCCAAAAGCATCCGAGGCTGTCCGAAATTGTGTTCTGAATTTTACCGAAAATCTGCTGGATCTGGACATGGAGCTGGGAGATGCAAATAATGGTGCCAGGAAGGCATTATTACCAAATTTGAAGGCTCTTCTTGACAGCCTATGTCTTCTTTTTCACTCCAACCATGACCGAAAGAGGTATGCATTTTCTTTCTACTATGTACGAGCAGTGTTTGAAAAGGTGCTCCTAAGTTGCAAGGTGTAGAGGTTTTAGGGCATTTTTTATCCTATGCGGGTGACATTGAAAAGGCGCACTAAGGTGTTGAGGCTCACAAGGCTCTAAGGCACACATCTTTCTAAAAATCAGCTGCTTTTAGATTTTAATTTCATTCAAAAAAATACGCAATCAGTATGGTAATTAAACCTCATATTTGGATAAAAATGGAGAGGGACAAAGATCATGGAAAGACTAATAGGCATATTTTTTGGGTTGAAAAGGAAAGAAAAGTATTGAATGCAGAATAAAATTCACGTTTATAGGAAGACCAAAAGCAGTATAAGACTAGGCAATTTTGGTGCCATGCTTTGCTTAGCGCCTAAGTGAAAGGACTGCTATTGTCTTGGTGTGCCCTAGGCCTTTTAAAACACTGTTTATGAGCTGTAAATTCTTCTATTTGGACACACGGTGATGCTTATGGTCTACTTATTATGTTTGATTTGCTACTTGTTGATTTGAACTTTATGTTATAGTACCACATATTGTTGCGAAGACTTTTTCCACCTAGATGTGATGACATTTCCAATTACGGGCATGAGGATTTGATAGGCTTCATTTGTCATTTGTTTTCTTATTTGCTATCTATACTTGTCTGCATAAGTTTGACTGTCTAAGAGGTAACTGTCATGATTCTTGATCAGGAAAAGAGAAGGTAAAAAGGACATTTTTACCATGGTTTTATGGAGACAAAATATTGAATATCACAAGCTGACAGCTTGATTATAAAATCACTTTGGTCTCAGCAAGACTACCACCACATAGTACATAAATACAGGACTTATATAACCCAATGATGTGCACACATGTATCATTTTATGGGCTATTTTGTTATCATTTTATACCATGTTCAATGTTTTGCATTTAGCTGTAATCAACCCAAACCAAGCCATAACCCCCCCCCCCCCAAAGTTGATCTTAGCTTCATGAATCCCTCATTATTGCAGTCTTATCAAAAGTTGGTTGCATATCAGTCACATTATCTCACAAAAATTCAAATCATTTCCTTAGGATTCGTGAACTTTATTAATGAAGTGAGTTAGAAAACGATGAGATTCTTAAAGTGATTCATTTTTAAGTTTCTTTAGCTTTGAAATTCCTTCTAAAATTACTCTATCCATACAAAGCCTTATTGGTCTTACCACACCCTTTTGATGAGGCGATCCTTGTGATGCATCCTGAGCGATGCATTTGCCTGTTCCTTTTTGACTTGGTTGTGCCATAATCACTATTCTATTTCACCCGACTTTTGCATGCTTTAAAAATAAGATTTATTTAATAGTATTGAAGCTGTATTATTTTTTGGCTGACATCTTCAAGCAAATTCTTATGCTTGGGCATATTTACAATCATGTCGTCTCTTTTCCCT
Source organism: Tamarix chinensis (assembly GCA_030549775.1). Lineage (NCBI taxonomy): Eukaryota > Viridiplantae > Streptophyta > Magnoliopsida > Caryophyllales > Tamaricaceae > Tamarix > Tamarix chinensis. The sequence continues at coordinate 75,734,251 of CM060182.1, forward strand.
GCTACATGTGTCACAAAGATGTTCCAGGGGTGTCAATGAGTTGATTTAGCTACTCTGCTATTGGAGTATCAATCTGAACACACTATCTTCACTTGAATAAAGCTTGAGCTGCTCAAACAGGCGACTCCTTTAAGTATGAGATTCCCAATTCTCAACTTATGAACTTCCGACCTTCCTTTTTGTGTTTTTTGTGAATAAACTTAAGATCAAAACTGATCATAATATTCAGAAATGATTCTGAAATCAATTGCTGTCCAGGAAGTTACGTAGAAACTATCAATCATGTCAGTTTCTTAGTTAAAAGTATTTTTTTGTTTTTAAAGGAGGTTAGTAAAGCCTTGTTGACAATGCATCTTACTTTTCATAACCCTGCCTAAATCATTCCTCCCACAAAGACCAAACAATGGCTAGAAGTGCTCTCTGCAATTCTTCTGTTTGTATTTCCCTCCTAAGTATCCTGTGTGTACCAGTGACATTTAGACGACCTTATAAAGTCTTGGATTCGTATCTATCTTACATCTCAGATTCCATGTGAGAACCAAAATGTGAGACAGCTTTCTCTCAGTTAGCAGATCACTCCTTTTTTCATCTCCCCCCCCCCCCCCAAATAAAGGGAAGCACCTAGTTTCCTTTTTATTTGTTATATTTTCATCTACTGTTGGATTCTGAAGAGCAGGATGTGATTGAAGTGTAGAATTACTAATGGTTCTTACCTCTATTACAAGTTTTTTGAGAGATAGGCAGACCCCAAACTGAAGGACGTTAGCATGAAGGTACACAAGGAAGAGAGGGAGGTCAGGAGGGAGCCTTCTTATTACAAGTTTGTTGGGAGATGGGCAGACCCCCAAAATGAAGGAGGGTGGCATGAAGGTACAAAAGGAAGATAAAGGGAGGGATTACAAATTTGTTGGGAGATGGGAAGACCCCTAGGCTGAAGGAGGGTAGCATGAAGGTACAAAAGGAAGAGGGAGGTGATGATTTAGAATAAGTGTTTTGGAGATTGCTTCTGCATATTGTAAGGACCTGGTAGGGAATGTGGAATTCGAGTTCCGTAATCATTTTTTAGGGGCTTTGACTATTTCTTCAACTAATCATTTTTTGATGATGCACTTGTGCTCTTACTCATGGGGGCATAGTTACCAAGTGTAATATGAGATATGAACTTCTATGCCCGTGTGCTGCAGCAATGTTTGAAAAGGACTAAGATGCACCTCTAGGCGATAGGGGTCCTGGAGCCTAGGGGCTAGACGCAAGGCAAAGGCATGCGCCTAGGCGATTGAGGCGCCAAAATTACTCAAAAAAGATAAAAAATGATTAAATGACTAAGTTTTCAAAAAAAAAAAAATATACTATTACAAGAAAATACTTAGAAAAATAGCAACCTATGAGTTTAATACTACCAATTCTAGCAGATAGTGTGGACTGTAGACTAGGGTTGTTAACGAGCCGAGCTGAGCCTACCCCGACTCGGCTCGTTTAATAAACGAGTCTTAAAATGAAGCTTGATCTTGGCTTATTTATAAACGAGCCAAGCTTTTAACGAGCCGACTTGCGAGCTTTTGTGAACGAGCTGAGCTCACAAGCTTTTGTACTGTAAATGAGTTCGAGCCCAAATCTATTATGCTTAAGCTTGGCTCGTTTAATAACTGAGCAAGGTTCGAGCCTTATTTTAAAGCTCCTTTAGCTAAATAAGCGAGTCAAGCCGAGCCTTTAACATGTAGAGCCCAAAAAGCTTGCGAGTCGGCTCGACAGCTCGTTAATAGCTTCTCAGCTCTCTACGGTCTATCTCTGTCTTTGACTCCGTTTCTTTTTTATATGAGTTTAATACTACCTTTGTGTTTAAAAAATGAATTTTACTCTCTTTTTTATATTTCCCCGAGGACCTTGACTCTGCTTGTAGGCTTGCAGCTTGCGTTGATTGTAGAATGTGCATCTTTTCCAAAACAACTATTGCTTTCCAATCAAAACTATGATAGGCTTCTTCTTTTCCAAAAAATGTCTACTCCTCTCCCCTAAGTCCTTGGCTCCCTGCATGATTTTTCTTTCTGCCAAAAAGTATATGCATGTCTACTCCTCTCCCCTAAGTCTCTAGCTTCCTGCATGATTTATTTATTTTTTTCTGTTGAAAGGCATGTGCATATCTACTCCTCTCCGCTAAGTCCCTGCTTGGTATTTCCAAAACAACTATTGCTCTCCCAACTCAAGACTATAAATAGGCTTTCCTTTTTCCAAATAATGTCTACTCATCTCCCCTAAGTCCTTGGCTCCCTGTGTGATTTTTTTTCTGCTGAAAGGATATTTTGCTCAAAGGCGTGCTCCTCTGCGCCTAAGGCGCGCCTCAGCTGCCTTACATGCGCCTCACTCACATCGCCTCGCATGGGACCAGAAAAGCCCCCACCCCCCATTGCCTTGTGCTTTAGGTGTGCATTTTTTAACACTGTGCTGCAGCATTAGATAATTTCCCCCTAGTTTATGCTTGAACTGGGATATAATGCTGCCTGTGTTTATTGTCTTGACCCCTGGATCAGCTGCTTGTATATCTACATTCCCATTGAACGGTTATCTTATTTTTCATTTCATGTTTGGTGATTACACATGTAAGGTGGCATCTGTGAATGCATATGAAATTTACTTGCTTATCATATGGACATAGTGCTAAGGAAGTTTGCAGTCAGTGTATAATTCAATATTTAGACCCACTTGAACATTTACCTAAAGCAAAAATGGAAGTCTGTATATGAGTGATCGATGGAATGAGAAGAATCTTAGTATCTACTGAATTATGTGGATGACAGAAAGCTTGTCAAACATCCTGAGGAAACAATTTTAAGAGTTCTCAAGCTACTGTCCAAGTTTATGGGGAATCCTGCAGAAGCAGAGAAGTTTCTGGATATTCTGCTTCTACTTTTGCAGAGTGGAATGAAGAAAACTGGTTGGGATTTTATTTATCTATTTACTGAATTTTAGTTTTTTTTTTCTTTTTTATTTTATTTCAATTCTGTCTCCTGTACTTATTTTCTCATTGGACAGATGTGTGTCTTGAAGTTTTGTTGGTTCTTGAAGAAGTTATGCCTATGCTAGAGGTTACATGTACGGCCAAGATCTTGAAAGTTTTATCTCCGCTTCTTGTCCATGCTGGATTGGAGACGCGTTTATCTATATGTAAACTACTCACTTTTCTTGCTGAGAATGATTCATCCTTGTTTTCCACGGTAATTGATCACAACTATCATGCCACCTGTGCATCGTATATTTGTACTGCTTTTGGTGCTTATATTGCTTTCAGATGTCACCTATTTATACTCATGGCATTTTGCAGGCTAAACTTCTCACAGGTCTTAATGCAACCTCTGCAATGGAAATGGATGAACTTGATTATGACACTATCACCATGGCTTATGATAGAATCAGTGTGGAATACTTTTCTAGTGTCAGGGAGGATCATATCCTACTGGTATTGTCACAGCTTATTCATGACATGTCATCCAAAGAATTGATTTTGAGCCAGAATGCATATAGATCTTTGCGGTGCTTTGTGGAATTCTCTGCCAAAATTATTCAGCAAGAAGAGCACCAGGATGTTCATGATGTGATTATGAACTTCGGTGAGGATTCTTGGACTAAGGCTGGCATTCAACGTGTTGTAAACAAATTCTTCTTAAGGCACATGGGAGAGGCAATGAATGAAGGGAAGGATGTCCAAAAGGTGTCATTCTGTAATCTTTGTTATCCTTGCCATCTCAAATCAGATTTTCGTGAAGTTTTTAAAAAATTTTAAGTTGAGCTGCACTCTGATGTTGCTTGCCTTGCTGGTCAAATGATTTTAGGTATGGATTGATTTACTTTACGAGATGGCCTCCAAGCTTTCAGAGCTGCCCAACCTCAAAGCATTGAAGGCCCTCAGTAGTCAAGATGTTGAAGTGGATTTTTTCAAAAACCTTCTGCACATACAGGTATGCTTCTATCCTGCCAAGGCATGGCATGTTGAAGCTGATACGGCAATGAATCATTCATGTCATAGTTATATTTCTCTTACAGAAACACAGAAGAGCAAGGGCATTATTGCGTTTTACAAATGTTGCCCGAGAACGGAAGCTGCCGGAGGTAAAATATTTGTCTTGATTGAGTTGTTATCAATTGTCACTTAATTCCTTGATATATTAGATCACTGCTAAAGTCACACTTGCTCATTTTTAGGTCATTTTGAAGAGGGTGTTCATGCCTCTTTTCTTTAATATGTTGTTTGACCTTAAGGATGGTGGGGAAGAACATCTGAGAAGTGCTTGCTTGGATGCCCTTGCTTCAGTTTCCTCTCAAATGCAGTGGAAATCTTACTATGCGTTTTTAATGAAGTGTTTCCGTGATTTGGTGAAAAGGCCAGACAAAAAAAGGATCTTTTTGAGACTTATTTGCTCCATTCTTGATCAGTTTCATTTCTTTGAGGTTAGTGTCACACGAGACTCCTCAATTTCTATCCATAGTGCTGTAAATATTGGCACTGTTGGAAGAGTTCCATCTGTTGTGTCAGAAAAGTGGGCCAGTGGTGCTACTATCTCAGAGATTCAGTCATGTCTTAAGGCTGTGCTGCAGAAGTTGCAAAAGCTGCGTGTACCTGAATCAGAGAAGGTTAATGTACACATCAGCCTTGCTGCACTGAAGGTGCTTAAGTTGTTGCCTGCTGATGTCATGGATTCTCATCTTCTAAATGTTATTCAGCACATTACAAGATTATTAAAACATCGTCTAGAAAGTGTCCGTGATGAAGCAAGAGCTGTTTTGTCTGCTTGCTTAAAAGAAATTGGGTTTGCATACTTGCAAATTATTGTTAGAGATTTGAAAGCAATATTAAAACAGGGGTTCGAGCGGCATGTGCTGGGATACACCCTCTATTACATTATGTCCAAAGGTCTTGCTCATCCCCTGAGTGGGAAACTGGATTATTGTCTGGATGATCTTCTTCCTGTCGTGGAGGAAGACATTCTAGGTAATGTGTCTGAGCAAAAGGACGAGGAAAAGTTTGCTTCAAAAATGAAAGAAACTAGAAAGAGGATGTCCTTTGACACGCTGAAATTGATAGCTCAAGGTGTCACATTTAAGACCCATGCCTTGAAGTTGCTTTCACCTGTGCTGACTCATCTGCAGAGGCATTTGACACCAAAAGTGAAAGCAAACTTGGGGAATATGTTGAGTCATATAGCTGCTGGTATCGAACTCAATCCAACCGTTAATCAGAGAGATTTATTCATATTCATATATGGTCTTGTTGAGGATGGTATCTGTGAAGAAACCCATGTGAATGAAATTTCAGCTGTGAAAGTTGTTCAACTAAGACCTGATGGCGGAACCACTACTGTTGTTAAATCACGATGCTCTCATCTTATTACAGAGTTTGCCCTGGGGCTGTTTCATAACCGTTTAAAAACCAAAAAGTTAGACACAACTGAGATTCAGCTGATACCTATGTTGGACCCATTTGTTAAACTCTTGATTGCTTGCCTAAACTCCAGGTTTGAAGAGATTTCTTCTGCTGCTCTTAAGTGCATGGGTCATTTGATTAAGTTGCCTTTGCCATCTTTAGAAACACACGCAGACAAGATGAAGTTGACGTTGATGGACATTGCTCAGACTTCATCGAATGCTACTAGCCCTATTATGCAGTCCTGTTTTAAGTTACTGACAGAGCTTCTTCAGATCAATAAAGTTACCCTCTCTAAAGAGGAATTACTTGTCTTGATCAAGTTTCCGCTCTTCACTGATCTTGAGAGTAATCCCTCTTTTATTGCTCTTTCACTTTTCAAAGCTATCATTCGTCGCAGGCTGGTAGACCCTGAGGGTCTAGTATACAAGATTGTTGCGGATGTTGCAAATTTGATGGTAAATAGTCAGGAAGAACCCATGCGTAAGAGATGTAGTCAGATTTTGCTGCAGTTTTTGCTTAACTATCAACTTACGCAGAAGAGAATGCAGCAACATTTTGAGCACCTGATTACTAATTTAAGGCAAGCCCTGTTGTTTAGGATTGCATAATATCAATAGCTGATTTCCAGAAAGTGTTTCATGCTTTGATATATGTTTTATGCTTTCTTGACATTTTGTTAAGTTCACAGCCCTAGAATATTCTGGTAGATAGATTATGCAGATATGAAACTAATTCTAACTTTGCAGGGCAAAGAAAAATGGAATAGTAGCAATATTGGTGAGTATTTTATCAGTTCGATGGAAGCTGTCTTACACTTGATTTGTTTGGCAGTTATGAACATGCGTCTGGGAGAGAGGCTGTACTTGAAATGCTTAGAGTAATCATTGAGAAGTTCCCAAAAAGTTTCATTGATAAGCACTCTGGCACCCTGTTCATCCATCTGGCATATCATATGGCGAATGACTTGGACAACCATGTTCGTAAATTGATTGGCACAGCTATACAGCTTTTGATTAGCCGAATAAGCTCTGGTCATCTTGATGCCATACTGAACATCTGCCTTACTTGGTACTTGGGTGAGGAACAGCATCTATGGAGTACTGCCGCACAGGTAGGAATTGTTTTTCAAGTTGAAGATTAATGAACAATGTTATTATGCAAAACTTTACCCCTCACATTCTTCCATTAGATAAATTAAAAAAAGTCAATAATATTTTATTTTTTGTACATGGGATGCAGAATATGAACTTGTATTTGCGAGTGGAACCAACTCTTAGAATCATCATTTAATGTCAATGCACCTACGCCCCCCCCCAAAACCCAAAAAAAAAGGGTTCTTTTTGCTAATTGGTATGACTACTTGAGAGCAGTGGTTTGGAAGAGAATTTTCTGAATGGTTCATTTGGTGTCTTTTTTCCCCTCTGTCAGCCAATATATTGAACTTTGTTGATTGTTTGATCAGATACTAGGTTTACTTGTTGAGGCTATGAAGAAAGGTTTTCAAAAATATATCGGTAGTGGGAGTGGGGAATGGAGTCAAGAAAGAAGTGTGCTTTTAATGATGAAGCGAATTATGAAGTCTGCAATTGGTAATATGATGGGTAATGAGATTGAAGTTTCAAATCAAGGCACAGTTTATTTATGGAAGGAGACCTATTATTCATTAGTCCTGTTTCAGAAGATTCTTGTGCAGTTTCCTGGCCTATTCTACCAGAAAGATGTCGAGGTATAATTATACTGCTCTTATTCTCCTTGCTGATTTCTTTCATGCATATTGTCAGGGTAAAAAAAAAAAAAACTTCTCCTTATGTCATTTTTATATACTTGATCTTGCATGCTTGTTGGTTTTTTTGAATTCATTTGAAGGTAACAAATTGTATGGGAATGTTAATGAATATATATTGCTGGATGACTACTGAGTACTGAGTGCAGAGATCACAATAAATACTGATTCTATGCAAGAGCACGCTCTCCTGTCTTGAAGCAGAAACTTGGTTGAGAACACCATACATTCTTATTATGAGGAGTTTTGAAAATGTGAAGTCTGGCTATGATATCACCGCTCGGATGTTACAGTTGATTGAACTTGTGAACCTGGGATGCACTGTGCCATAAGTTGCAGAATGGTTGATGTAGTGTGATTGAAGGTGCTGTATGCGGTTGGTATCTCTGTGTTTAAGACAGGCCAGTAAAGGAGGAGCCTTTGAGTTGGCAACTGTTCATTCATGGAGAACCCCTCCATTTCTTGAAATATTTGTCACATCGATTGAAAAATGAGCGGGAGAACGCTGCAAAAGTCTTGTGTTAAAGTGATACAAACTGATTTAGTAAAATGAAAGCACGTGTTAAGATTGGTGAACGATTGGCTGTATTGTGAAGCATTTTTCTGATTGTCATGTGGGAGAGTCTGCATGATATGTCAAACTCTTTACATATTTTTCATATTGTACGGCCTTTTCTTGCCAACTACCTGATAATTTCACCAATATCAAACCGATGATTCACAATCTTTCTTTTGCAGGATATTTGGGAAGCTGTTTCTGAGTTCCTGATGCATCCACATGCATGGATACGCAGCATATCAAACCGTCTTGTTTCGTTGTATTTCCAACAGACATTGGTCCGAGGAAAGCAAGTAGGGACATGTTTTCTTACTCGGATAAGTAGGCTGCTCAAAGTAGCTGTGTTGCAGTGCTGCCAGTTGAAAGCTCAAGTTTCTGGTGATGGTGCTAGTGAAATTATTACGTTCAATCTCGTGTTTGCAATTTGTGGAATCTATGCTTTAATGGGGCAGCCAGAATGTAAGGACACTCATACGTTTTGGTCGACTGTTGATGCACATGAACAAGCCTGCTTCATTGGAGCTTGTCAGTTGCTTGATGCAAGAATAGCAAGAGATATTGCTGCGCCTATCGGGTCTACTTTGGGAAGTGAAAATGAAGGAGGAACTAGCTATGAGCTCCAACATCGGCTTGTTTCAAGCCTGATTGAGACAATGGGAAAAATTGCTATTCAATTGGAAGATACTCAGGTGGGTGCTCTCCTGTCCTGAGATTTATGGCAGCATTTGTCATGCTTTGATTTGGGACGCTAATGCTGTTTGATTTCTTGCTGCAGACGAAAATTGTTCTTAGTAGTTTCCAATTGATTGCATCAAAGATTGGACAGGAAGGCTGTCAGAACTTTTTGGTTCAGCTTTTCATGCCAATTTATAAAATTTGTGAGGGATTCACTGGTAGAATTGTTTCAGGTGAGCTATTTGTGTTGCTGCTTCATGGTGGGTTCGTCTTTAATACATCTTGCTGTTTTACCATACGGTCATCATGAGCTTTGGTTAGCCAAAGGTATATTTGTTTATATTTAGGACATGTCGGTTTGTCTTTCATGTCATTGTGTTGCCGTCCAGGACTTGTTGTATTTGGCTTTGAAAATAGCGAGAGTAGGTTCATGAGCCCAAGACTAACAGAATCTCTTTATGACTCGGTTTGTTCACGGCCCAACATCTGAGGGAAGTAAAAAAGGAGGAAGGAAACAAGAGAAAAGAAAAAGAAGAAGAATAAAAAGGAAGCGTTCTATAAGGAAATTAGGAGCTTGTAAAAGAGTTTTTGAGAACTGTGAAGGGTTGGTGGAACCTAGAGAAGAGAGCAGAATCGATAGGCTTGCTGTGGTTATGGCTCAACGAGCAAGTAGTTTATTCCAATTGATGCGATAGTCTCGTATTCATTGGATAGTTTGTGGAATGGTAGGGGGATATGCTCTCTCATTATGTAGCAGACCAGGTAGCGATGGAGCTGATGATCTTGAAAGTGAACTCCTTTTAGATGTATATTATTTCATTAAGAGGGGTTATCGATCTGAAATGCATCTGACATTATTCGATTGTCAACATAACCACCTCAGCTGTGTTTATTTGATGGAGGTTCCTTATTCTGTCTGGTCTGGTGCTCATGGCGGATGCTCCTTTATTTTTTATTTTTTATATTTTTTTCAAGCTTATGATTTATCTTTGCGTGGGTGCTATGTTTGTCTTTATGCAATCAGCAAGTTAATATTTTTGTCCGCACAGATGATGTAAAGCAGCATGCGGAGGAGGTTCGTCAGAGTATGCAGGAAACCCTGGGCAGCCAAAGCTTTATACAAACATATAATAAAATCAGGAACAAATTGAATGGGAGAAGGGATAAGAGGAAGCAAGAGGAAAAAGTGATGGCTGTGGTTGATCCTGTCCGGAATGCAAAGAGGAAGTTGAAGCTAGCTGAGAAAAGGAAATTCCACAAGAAGAGGAAGATAATTGGAATGAAGATGGGAAGATGGTTGTAAATGCTGTAAATTATTATTATTATTATTATTATTATTTTTTGTGGGGAAATTTTGGTCTATACTTTGTACTGCTAATATGAGAGTATGAGGCCTGCCTGCCTGCCGCTGCTTCTGAGCACGACATGAATGGAGCGGTTCATCTGCAAAGCTATAGTGAGTAGTACTTCACTTACTTTAGTGTGTATATCGTCCTAATCGGAGCATACGACGATGTGAGGAATCAGCTGACGCATGTATTTCTCTCTAGAGGATGCTGTGCAACTTCCTATTAATTTTATCATGAATGGAATTGAGCTCTTCTGTTGTTGTTGCTGGAGTGAATTTGTTTTGCTGAGGGGAGGAGGGCCATGGAATTGTGGCATGACTAGTGGGATATATATATTTAAATGCTTACCACTTGGTAGTACACTTCATTATATCCTTCTGATTAGTCTATTACGAGTAATAGGACTTTCCTGTATTTTCTGCCGGAGATATTTTGGGTTTTATTTATTTATCTATCCATCTATCTATCAATTACCGCCTTTTTCTTATCTTTGCTTCCTTTTTCTTTTTGTATGCTTTTTTAGCTATTTATTTATTTATTTTTTTCTTTCTCAGTTTAGGTAGGGGGGCTGCTCCGCTGAGACTGGGGGTTGCTTTTTCCATAGGGGTGGTGTGGTGGACCGGTGGTCACTCTTGACAAAATTGAGGTTGCTGATTTTCCTCTCTTCGCTTATCCCCCTTCCCAATCCCATAACGATGTGAATGATAAATGGGTGTCGTAGTAGCCTGTCTTTCAGTTTCTGTATTAACAAAGGATTGGTTGGTAACGAATCTAAACCCTTCATAAAAGGAAGGTGAGAGGTTCGGTTCATCATGATACTCAGTTTTATTATTATTATTATTATTATATATATAAAAAATCGTTAATAAACCTATAAGATAATTGTACTATGTACCTACGTACGTACCTCATTTTATTTCAGCAAATTATTTCCCAAATAAATCCCACTAAAGCTTTATAACGCACAACGCTTTTATTAGAAGATACTATCAGTATCAGTAAGTATGAACACAAAAAATAGAATATATATACTTGATTGAGGAAGACTTAATTTCTCAAACACATTACAATTACCGAGGGGCAATATCTTTTTTTATTATAATTTTGTATGCACTTGCATAAATTGATTTTTAAAAAATAAGATGAAAACAAACAACTAGGCCGACGACCTCGCTTTCCAAGACCATCTGAATCGGGTAAAAAATAGAGGGGTGGGCGAGAGCATTTTTGCTCTCCATAATGACAACCACATTTTCGAAGGGAAGAGGAGAAAGGCGACAAAATTTTTGCCACTCAAAATGAGAGAGGGTAAGGCAAGATGGGAGAGAGGAAAGTAAAAGGAGGGGTAGAGAGGGAAAAGGAAAAATAATTTCTGAAAGTAGAGTATGTATGGCGACTGGCGAGGGGGAAAGATACTATTTATCTTTAATTAAGTTTAATGTAAATAAAATAAATAATAATAATATTAATTTCTAAATAAAACATTGAAAATAATAATAATTTAAAATTTTCAATATTAATATTAACAATAATTTTAATATTTTAAATTAATATCAATTAACTACCTTAATATTTGATCTACTATATTTGTATGTTCCACTTTTTTAATAATTCTGTTTAAGTGTGTTCACATTCCAATTTTATTTCACTTAAATATCAAAATAATGAAAATAAATTATATTTTTATACCCATTTAAGTTATACGTAAAGATATTTTGGTAAAATTATTAAAAACTAAGGTTATCCAAAGAATATTAAACTAAATGTCGAAGTAGTCGGGAGGAAATTTATTCTTAATTTTTTTTTTAAATCAACATCAATAATAATCTTAATTTTGAAACTAAAATGTTACTTTTTGAATATTCAGAAAATATATTTTAAATTATATACTCCCTTATAATATCTGGAAGTCAGGAATGTAGAGTTAAGAAAATGACAAAAGATAAATAAGTATTACTATAACATTATTTAGTGCGGAGAGAGAGAGATTGCTGTTAAGCCTAACTCCTCCAAAACAGGCCACTTCCTCAAACTCAAAGACGAGGCCTTGTCATACGATACACGATATCATGTACTGTAATATATACACATACACAGTATGCCAAACCGCCTGACAGAGTAAAGCCAGCCAGCCAGCCAGCCAGCCGGCCTGAAACCAAATTACTTAGCCGGGAGATAATATGCGGAACGCGGGATCCGGACAAGAGGCCATCAAAATTAAATTGTGTGGCTCTCCCCTGCGTTCTGGAATTGGTTCTCAGCAGAAACGAAATTAGTCCTCCCTCTCTACGATCCTGCCCCCTCACCGCCGGCACGGCTCCACGCTGACGGAGAAGAATAGAGAGATATAGCGGGGTTATCTGTCCAAACACCGCGCATAACGTGCGAATCGCAGACAAGATACCAACCCCCGTCGTTCATTAAGAATCAGTATCGAGATCGGTTTCACGCGCGACATCTCATTGGATCTTTGCCGACGCACCCCAATTTCCTTTGTCTACCTCGAAATTGTAATGCACCTCCACGATATGTTTAGTATTGTGGGATTATTATGATTCGTGATTGTGTTAAGAGTATTCGACTTTCTTTTCCTCTTAACCCCAATACCAGAAGAAACCAAAAGGTTACTCTTCTTTCTATATATATATATATATCTTTATTTTATATATCGTCCATATACCTATTTCATATCTTTTATTATATGTGTGTTTATTCAATATATTATTCTTTTTCGTTCTTCTTCTTCTTCTTCTTCTTCTTCTTTATGCAGCTAGCGTATCCCTTCTGTAATGGGGAGCACTTCTGATAATGTCCGTGGATTGGTTTTGGCCGTCTCTTCGAGCATTTTCATCGGTTCTAGCTTCATCATTAAGAAAAAAGGCCTCATGAAAGCTGGGACGAACGGTACACGAGCAGGTTAATTGAAAATAATTATTGAATATCATCTCTGGTTTTATCTGATCGTCCGAAATTAATAGATTCGAACAAACTCAAAAGTTAACTTGTTTGAGTGAATTTGCCTTGCTTCAATAAAGGGATAGACAAGATCATGTAATCAATACTAAAAAAAAAGGGAAGAGAAAGATTAATCACGGGTCAAAAATTTCTGGGGCGTTCTTTCCCCTAATCGAAAGTCGACTTTTCTAATATTGATCGATTGAGAAAAAGTCCTTTCGTATTTTGTTGAATGTCAGGTTCAGGAGGGCATACGTACTTGTATGAACCTTGGTGGTGGGCCGGAATGCTAACAAGTAAGTTTTTTGGGAATAAATAATATTCTGAATGAATCTTTTATTTTATATCCTGCTGCTGCATGTAAATTAATGCTTTCCATTTGTCAATTATTATTGCCTATCTCTCTTACTCTCCATTAAAAATGACAGTCATGATCATGAATTGTTAATTTGGCGTGTATTTGGAGGCCTGAGTTGATTAAACTTGAATTTAAAAGGCGTGGTACATGTATATTCCTTTCTTAGACCGGGGCTTTGGCCCCATGTTCAGAATTAGAACGTAAGCAATTTGAAGGATACTATTGCGTTTCATTTGCTAATTGTTAATACTATTGGCTGTTTCTGAGAGGCCATGGACTTATTTATGACTTTGCCATGATTTTTTAATGTATGATGGTGAGTAACAACATGATTTGACATGTTCGAAATACCTGTCAGATGGCAATGGTCGTCCTTATATATATATATATACACTTTATTTTCCTTGTTGTAGATGAGGAAATTATATATATATGATTGATGACTCCATCTAAGTCAACGTTTCTGATTTTTTTGGCAAACAAGTGTGCATACATAACTGCAGTTGCTGTGCCAGGACTAAAATTCTAAGGTTTTCTTGTTTAAAATAATACTCTTAAGTAATAATAATAGATTGCAGTTAAATATAAATTTTTACATAGTTTTACAATAGTATTCATCGAGTTTTTATACTTTAAAAGCGATCCATAATAATGTCATTGCTAATTGGTGAATTAGGGTTTCTGCATTTTGATTTATATAAAATAGGAAATCTAATGAATTAATAAAATAATTAGTTATAGATGAATTAACTACCCACAATTTACCACTAATAAATTAACTAACCAAAGAATAAAGAAAATCTTATCTGACAAATTGAGGTCGTCAATTCAAATGTGCTTGTGCGGTGTGCCATAGGCAGGAGGTGGGGGCAGTGATGTTCATTGCCTGCGACAGCCAACGCTGAGCAACTAACGGCGAAAGATTAGAGAATGAGGCAACAACATTCGTATGTGCAACAAGCAGGAGGCAACGACATTCATTGTGTGCGACACAATGGCATGGAGGCAGTTGCCTAGTGCATCCAGTGGCGGAAGATCAGGGAATGAATAACATCTTTTTTGATAGAGTGCAGTGTAGTGGTGGTCTCCTGCAGAGGAAAACAATAAAGGATGTCTGAGAAGGAGGTTGAAGAAGAAGGATGAAGTCGAAGAGGAGGGTAGGAGCTAAGGTAGTAGCAGCGTCGTCGTTGACGGTAGGGCTATTCACGATTCAAATATATGATATTTTGGATATCTAAAATGATATTTGATATTTGATCTGAAACTTAGGATATTCGAATTTTCGGATCGGATATCAAATATAACCGATATTTTTCGATCTATTGAGCAAATATCCGATTTGCTCAACAAATACCTAATGTTAAAACTAAAATTAAAGCTACTACATCATAAGATTTAATTGAATTCTATTATATCAAATTCTTTAAACTACATTACACCACCAATTCAATAATTAATTTAACTTATCATAAGCTAATCATAGAAATTTAATCAAAATAAGAGTTAGGGTTTAGGAAAAATATACCTATTGAAATTAGTCAAAATAGAGCAGGTAAATGGCGGTGGAGCTTCACCGGAGGTCGGGGAACGTTTGCTGGTGGTAGACGCCGCTGAGGTAGCCGGTGGTGGTGAGGCGAGGTGGTATGGCATCCGGTGCCGTCCGCTGCTGCCATCTGTTGTCGTCTACTGGTGTGTTGGAGCTCGGAGATGGCGGCGGTTTGCTGTGGTGTGGTTGAGTGGCAGGGTGAGGTGGTATGGTGATGGTGTGGGTAGATCAAAAACAAAGAAAAGATAGGGGAGCACACACACACATCTAAAGTTATTTATATATAATTATATATATAAAAAATTATAAAAAATGTATAAATATTTTTCTTTGGATCGAATATTATTTGTATTTGTCGGATCAGATATCTAGTTTGTTTGACTTTTTGTTGACCGTATCGGATATTTGATTTGAAAAAAAAAATCGGATCAGTTATTTGCTTTTTCAAATCAGATCGCTTCGGATATCGGATCAAATAAATAAATATTGGATAGCATAAACAACCCTAGTTGATGGAGTGTAGCGTAGCGACAGTTTTTTGCCAGAGGAAAACAACACATCTGAGAAAGAGGTCAAAGAAGAAGGACGAGGTCGAAGAGGAGGGTAGGAGTGAAGGTAGTGGTCTAGTGCCTACCTGGTGGTCATGTGTTGAGGAGGGAAGATGATGGGTAAGAAGGGGAAAAAAATAAAAATAAAACAACGTCGTTTTAATTAGCAAAAAAAAAAAAGAACAACCAGACAGAGGAATCGATCCCTAGTCTTTGTAGTCGAAGAACACGGGACCCTAAGTAGTCTAATTGTTGCTCCATCATAAACTATTATCATGGTGTTCTTCATATATAATCTATGTTTACTGTGTGAAAATTAAATATAATTACTACCCGACCGTCAGGGCTCCTTGGTGTCCGAGACACCATGTGGAAGCCCTGGCTCCATCCTTGCATGACTATATATAAATGTATATTCTGTATGGTGAGAATTTAGAATTACTTCTAGTTTTTTATCTACTAACAATAGTTTTTTTTTCCACCCATTGATAATAGTTTCCTAATTTGAAATATGAATACACACCTTTTATAAAAATACTACTGCCTTTTTTTTTAGCTATCATTCAAATACTCTAGTTTTCTAAACTTTTTACGATAATTTTCTCCATTTATTGAGGACAATTTTTACCGGAGGGTAATTTTCTAATTTAAAATATAAATATACAATACTTGTAAAGATGACACCACCTTTTTTTAGACATTCAAATATTATAGTTTTTAAGTTACTTGTAGTAGTTTCTTCTACCTATTAAATTTAGTTTTCTTCCCCTACTGTTGGTAGTTTTCTTAACTGTTGCAATATTTTTTATCTCAACTTTTCAATTTTGATTGAATAGTTAAAATTAGAAGTTTTTAAGTTGTGGTTCTCATTATATATTCTACCTACCTATCTATATATATATATATATTGACCCATCTCCTGCTGACCTTTTCGTTCCATGCAAGCAGTAAGAAGTCTCCCTTTTTATCTTAAAGATTTACTTACTGAGTAATGTGTTTGATTTTCTGGCTGTGTACATGTTACTAATTTTTTTGTCGCTTGATCGAAGGTGTTCTTATTTTATTTAATTTTTTTTGGCTGCAGTGCTAGTTGGGGAGATAGCAAATTTTGCTGCATATGCATTTGCTCCTGCAATTCTTGTAACTCCATTGGGAGCATTGAGTATTATTTTCAGGTAGGAACAAGCTAGGCTACGTTTTCTTAATCTCTATATGTACATTATATACTTGCCCAAGAATGGAAGTTATACAAACAACTTTAATTAAGGTTAGTTTGTTGAATGCAGTGCAGTTCTCGCTCATTTCATCCTGAAGGAAAGATTGCACATCTTTGGTGTACTTGGATGCGTTCTTTGTGTGGTTGGATCTACGACTATCGTTCTGCATGCTCCGCATGAGAGACCTATTGAATCCGTGAAGCAAGTTTGGCATCTAGCTACTGAACCTGGTACTTAAAAAAATATTCACATGCATGCATATTATGTCGACTTTTGATCTGGCCAGATACCGTCCTAAATTTATTTTTTTATTTCATGGCTCATCGACACGATCAGTTTCTTAAGATGATAACGTGCCTTATGTTTTTGTGTTGAGTGGGTGTTGAATTTCCAATGGTCGGGGTACGCAGGTTTCATCATCTACGCTGTTATAACGACGACTCTGGTGGTTGTCCTCATTTTCTACTATGTGCCCCGTTATGGAAACACTCACTTGATAGTATATGTTGGGATTTGTTCCCTCATGGGCTCTCTCACGGTGCGTGCGTACATACACTACCGTTGATTATTATCTTTTCCGAATCAAATATTTTCGTGACTCTTGAGTTTCTTTTTATATCTCTTGCGTACATGTGCGCGAAGGTCATGTGCGTCAAAGCCGTAAGTATCGCTCTAAAACTCACATTCGGAGGGAAGAATCAGTTCATCTTCTTCTATACGTGGTTCTTCACCATTGTTCTGGTCATATGCTGTCTCTTGCAGATCAACTATCTGAACAAGGTAATGTACCAACTGGAATGTTCCTCTTAGTTAATTAATACTACTATGTAATTGATCATTCTTTGAATGGATGATTAATTACGTGATTATTTCTTTCCCAACGGATGGTCAGATTAATTTGACTTGAGCAATACGGGATATGATTAATTAAAGTCTCTTTTAACATTTTTCAAGTGATCATTCTAGCAGCTACTAACCTTTAATTTGTTTCCGCAATCAATTTCTGTTTGTTGTGTGAAGGTTAACCTTGTTAAATCATCTCTTTGCAGGCACTGGACAACTTCAACACTGCTGTCGTTTCTCCGGTCTATTACGTTATGTTTACTTCATTCACAATCCTCGCTAGTGTCATCATGTTTAAGGTAATCTAACTTAATGCTATCTACCTTGCCAAATTCATTCTCCCTCATTGCTGTACGTACTGCATACCCTGTGCTACATGCATGCGTGTGCTGATGCTGATGTCTGTGGGCATGCTTCACATTATTTGATCCGATTCCTAGCTAGTGTTTTCCTCTTGTCTTGGAAGCTTTGAGTCTAGCTAGCTATTAGCGTAATAGGAACTGAATCTTAATTGCTTTATTTTTTCTTTGCATCATCCTCTGAAATCTAGGACTGGGACTCCCAGAATGGATCACAAATTGCTACAGAACTGTGCGGCTTCGTCACCATTCTCTCTGGGACCTTTCTCCTTCATAAAACCAAGGATATGGGAAACCCTCCAATACCGTCAGAAGCCAATTCAAATGCTAACGGCATCAGTGTGTCTGCCAGATGATTGACACTACCAGCTATGGGATACCGGAAGAAAACGACACAGCCAATTTGTTGGGATGTGTTTCCGTGGCAGGCACTTTTACATCATGATCAATGATGTTGATGATTGAGGTCATGGGAAAGCAGTACCGTTTCGACTTCTAATTGAAAACTCTTGCTTACCGCTAGAACAGGGCACATAGGACAAGGATCGACGGCAATCTGATATCTTTGAGGACACGCACATAAAATGTAGAGATACAGCCATGTATCGTGGTAGCAGACTTATTTTATTTATCGGTCTACTCAAATCATTGTGTGAATATGGCTAACTCGGCCGCTGTTCTTCTTCCTGCATACAAGAAATTAAAGTGAAATTCAGTTGAAAGACAAATAGTTATAGATTACGAGAATTGATATGATAGTAGTATACTCCTACCTTTTTTTTTTTTTTGTTTTGTCTTCTCCTGCTTGTGCAATCTAGTGCTATATATAGAAAGTTGTTACGTTCAATATTTATTCTTCCTTCCGTTTCTAATAGAAAATATTTTTCAGTAGAAAAATTTATTTTATAAAAAGCTTTTTTCTTAAGTAAGTTAATGTTCTTTTTTTGTTCCTTTTTTTTTCTATATATTAATTATTACATTGTTCTAGATGAAGGATGTAATTAAAATATTAGAGGTATATTTATTGTCTTATCCTAAAATAGTGTAAATTACCAAGATAATTTTCTTTACTAGGAAATGGTTTGCATATTTGATGCGTATTGTTAAATAAATTGGATCATGCTAAGTGTTGATAATAGAACTGGGTGATATTTCAATAAAAATAGAAAATAAAGAAGAGATGAGAAATAGGATGAATATGACTTAATTTTGAAATCCCTCCAAGGTTAAGCACTTATACAAATCAATCAATGTTTCAACACTTGATATAAATTATGTTATATTTTGGATGATAAAATAAGACCATGCACTAAGGCTTGAGTAGGTGTGTGGTTTTCAAAAATAAAAAAATCATGTATATTGCCATTATCTATTTACTCCTATATAAAGAGTATTAGACTTAGAAAACTTACAAACTACACTACTAACCCTTAGAGGATTGACTTGGTTACATTATAATTATAGGACACATTAATACAAGCTAAACTAAAGTTGCAAAACTAATCAAACCCAATTGGCCATGGGAGCTAAATTTTCAAACTTCTTGCAACCTTCCCATCACAAAATAGCCAAAAAACTAGCCTTACAATCTATTACAAGTACTTAGGAAACATAAATTAGAATTTAGGAAAGTCTAACAATACACTCTAACAATGTTTAACTAAAAGAAGTAAATAACATGTCGGTTGAGTGACTAATTGGTAGCTGGTTTTAAGGTCTAAAAAGAGGGTTGCTTCCTCCATCAATTAATCCTAGTTTGAGATCTTAAAAAACCCCATAATACTCTTCCCAAAGTCCCTTTGAATTAAACCATAATCTGCAACTATAACAACCCCGATTTTCAGTGCTTTAGCAACTCCTCCGAGTCATTATAGCAACTAGTTGTAATGGTTCCTCTAGGCCATATTCAATCCATATTGAAGTCATAATAGGGTGGTGAGTTGATGGTTTTTAACTTGGTGTTGCATGACTTGCATAACTCTAACAATCTAACTCATTTATTAGTCAAGTAATAAGAGTTTTGAATTCTTATAACTTAGGAAAAATTAATAAGTAGATTATTATTGTTTATGGTGGATTCTTCTGCATCATTCTCCTCCTCTTGAAAAGACTCCTCTTCATCTTCATATGGCTTATCATATAAATAGGGAAGTAAATCTCTCACATTATTGTTAACCATATTCAAGCCATATTATTATTGTTTGAAATATTTCCCATTTATTGTGGAAGTTCAAGCATATATGCATTGTTACCAACCCTCTCAAGAATATTGAATGGTTCATCATTTATTGACATTATCTTTTTCTTACTTTTAGCAGGAAATATTTCCTTTCTAAGATGAAGCCAAACCAAATCCCCACACTCGAATAATTGCTCTTTTCTGTGCTTGTTTGCCTTATTTTTATTCATCTCATTAACCTTCTCAATCCTTGACCTTACTTGTGCATGAAACTTTTTGAATTCTTTGGCCCTGTGTTTGGCTTCAAAACTAGTTTCAGCTTTAATGGAGAGAGGAATGAGAACAATGGGAATGGTTGAATTCACTCCATACACCACTTCAAAAGGTGAATGACCAGTGGTATAAGTAGGAGACTGGTTATAGGCAAATTTGGCATAACTTAACTTGGTGTCCCAATTCTTCAAGGTTTTGTGAACCAAAATTCTCAAGAGCATAGCGATGGTGCAATTGGTAACCTCAGTTTTTTCATTAGTTGTGGGTGGTAGGCTATGATAAATTAAAGTTTAGTACCTACCAATCCTATTAAGGTCTTCTAGGAGTGGCTAAGAAATTTGGTATCCCTATTAGAAATAAATTTTTTTGGGGATACCATGCAACTGAATTGCCTCCTTGAAGTATAGAATATCAATATAAGAGGCATCATCTATCTTATGACATGGGATGAAATGAACCATATTAGAAAATCGATCTACCACCACCATAATGACATCATTTTTCCTTTGTGTCTTAGGCAATGCTACTATGAAGTCCATACTCACATGATCCTAAGGATGATGTGGGATAGGTAATGGAGTATAAAGTCCTTAATGGAAGTGACTCTTGGACCTCTAGAAAGTAGATAACTTTTCCATTAGATATTGTATATATCTTACCATCCTAGGCTAATAAAAATATTACTAGAGTACATCATAAGTTTTGTTAATGCCAAAATGACCTACTTGACCTCTTCCATGCACTTCTTGAATCAATAAATCTCCGATGGAACACTTTGGGATGCACAACTTATTTCCCTTGAAGAGAAATCATTCTTGAATTAGGGATGGAACATAAACCTTATCTTGATCTTCAAAGAAGCTTGCAAAGTCTTTGTCATTCCTATAAATCTCCTTCAAACATCCAAAATCAAGACTCTTTCCTCTAATAACGACAACATGCAATGCTTTTTGGAGATGGAATCCACTACAACATTTGTTTTGCCACTCTTATGCTTGCTATAAATGAGAAGGATTGCAAAAACTCTACCTATCTAGCATGACAATGCTTAAGTGTATGTTATCCATTTATGTATTTTAGGGACTCATGATTGGTATGTAATATAAATTATAATGGTATAAGGTAATGAGACCAATGATCTAATTCTCTAATAATAACATAAAGTTTTTTGTCATAGGTGCTATAGTTGGATCTTGATCCCTTAAGCTTTTCATTAAATAAGGCTGTTAGTTTCCCTTCTTGTTGTAAAACCGCTCCAATACCCACTTTGCTTGCATCACATTCTATCTTGAACACCTTGTCAAAGTTAGGCAATCTCAACACCGGGGCCTCACTTAATTTACTTTTAATCACCTCAAAGGCTTCGTATGCGGATTTGGTATATTTGAACTCTCCTTTCTTGAGGCATTTTAGTTTATTTAACAAAAGAACCATTCAAACATAAGAGGGATGTTACTATCATAATCGTTATAAGTCTATACACAAACCATACTCATAACAATTACAAAGGAAATGTAAAACAAAATACAACCCATGTTAAATATAGAAAAAGTACAATCCATATCATAAATTAGAGTCAGGTGTTCAATTTGAATTTAGAATTGAAATGCATAAATAAATTTTCAAATGAAAATAATGGGGAGAAAATTGGTTTAAAACAACAACTCTCCAGTCTCCAGCCTCGATCATAGAACAATATCACTCTGCTTCGATTAGAGCATCATATGCAGCGAAGTCATCTAGTTGTGGGAATGAGAAACACTCATAATAAGGATGATTAGTATACTACGTATTGAGTAAGGTAGCAATACAGTTAAGAAGGTCACATAAATATATAACACCACGATAAAAGATGACAAGTGCATAAGTTATTCTTGTTGACTTTTTTATTATTCTCCGAACATACGATAATAGTGCGATCATAACTATTTCATGATTTTATTAATGTTGGGTTCATGGATCTCACTATTCTTAGTCAGTGGAACAGTAATCAAGTACAACTTTTAGGGTAGGATGCTCCTGACCACTATTCTCACAGGTGGATCGGTAATTAGGAACCCTGTTTCCCTTTAGAAACCCTAATCTTACAAACCTAGCATATACTCTTCTCTTATTCCCCTTTAGTCCCCAATTTACCCAAAAAACCTCAAAATGTTATTAGGAACCACATATTCAAGATTCATGACCTATTACCCACATTTTATACATGTAATAATTACTAGCCTTTAGGGTTACTCCTCTAAAACACTAATTTCTATTGTTTAGCATAGTTCCTTCTTTGGTGCTTATCTAGTCCTCAAATTCCATACCCATGCATAGAATGATATTTTAAACCATTAAATTAAACATTATGGTCTAACTTCTACATTTTACACATATGATAATAACTATCCTCTAGGTTTACTCATCCAAAACCCTAATTTCTCTTTTTAGACTTAACTTCTTTCTTCTACCCCACATGGCTACCAAATTTGGTATATATTCCCAAAATAATATGTTTAAAATCACGTTCCAAGGTTGAATTCCAATTCCCCCATATTTCAAATGCAATAATAGCCTACCCCTGGGGTGTAATACCCTAAATTTTTATAACTCTAAATTAGAACGTTTGTATTTTTATTCAAAAAAATTAATCTTTAAATATTAATTTTGATTATTTTTCAACATTTGACATGAAAAAATAGATAAATTATTAAATAAATTAATATAATTATTTTATCTTACTCTTTTTATTTAAATAAATCCTAAACCCATAATTTTACCAAAATTATTTTTCTTAATTTGATACACTAATTATTGGATAAATTAATATAATATTATTCTAATAACCTAAATTTAATCTAGTTTTTAATTCTAACCCTAAACATAATTTCTTTTCCTTTTTGATTTTCTTTTTCTTCTCCCTTCTAGGGCTAGTATGTTCCCCCCTCTTTTTTTTCTTCCTGCGCTGGCCCAACGCCTTTCTTTCCTTCTTCTTCTTCTTCTTTTTCCAGCGTAGGCCATCCCTTCTCTTCTCATTTTCTTTCCTCGAGCCCCAAAAATCTAGGCCAATCTCCCTTCTTCTTCTTCTCCTTCCCCTTTCTACACCCGTACGCCCTTACCATCTCCCCCTACTAGTAGCGTGTCTATGCCCCTGCACACATACGTCACCCTCTTTCCATTCTCAGCCAAACCATGCCTGCACCACCTCCCTCCTCGTGCCCATTTCATTTCCTTTCCGCCCCTTGCATTACCATTTCCCGATGCTTGCACCAATTAGTCCTGCAAAGCCCCTACCATCCAATTGTCAACTCTTTTGTGCCCTTATCCTACTTGCTCGTCTCCCTACAACTCTCCCCTACCGTTTACGCGCCTAAGGCCCCCTTCCTCCTCTTCTTCTTCCCTTCTTCTCTTCTCCCTCATAACCTACCTCTTCTCTCCCTTGACCTCTTTTCTTTCTTTATTTCTTCTTCCTTGCCTCTATTTTGCCTCTCCATTACTTGTAATAACACCCATTGCCTCCATCACCAACCTAGCCTCCACTGTTGACCACCTCCCTCTTCCCTCTTCCCTCCTTTCCTTCTTTCCTCCTTCTCCTCTACCACCTATTTTCCTTTCTTTCCTCCCCTACGACGCTTCCTTCCAATCCCTGCTCCCTGTCACCAACCACAACCACCTACAACCACATCTAGGGCAACAAAAGTTTTTACTGTTGCCACCCCTTCCACTTGAATCCACAACTTCCACCTTGCAACCTCCCTACATGAACCAAACCGCCACCTCAATGCCACCAGATACCTTCCTACAACCTTGTAATTATCTCCTCCCCTCAACACACCACCCTACCTCCACCACCTTCTTTTAGCCGCCTCACCCCCCTCCATTTCCTCCACCATAATAACTCCTCCTAACCTACCTACCTCCAACCGCAACCACCATCTTCCTACATCGTCACCTTACAACCACCCCATCACCACCTCCCTCCTTCTCATCATCATCATCTTCTTTTTCTCCTTTCCCTTCTTTGCATCACCCCTTCGTACAGCTTGCATCACCGACGCCGTCGCCTTTGACCCTATTGCACAACACCACCCAACCACTACCATATCCACCTCCACCTTTTGCACCCAAAATCCAAATCAACACCACCCAACCATCACCTCCAATCACTTACCAACTGAGTCATTTCCCTCACCCTGCATGCATGGTTCATGCTGCACATGCTACGTAAGTTATGTTTTGGTTTTTAAATTAATTTGGTAATGTTAACATATAAGGATAATTTGGTAAATTTTTATTTAATAAATAATTTTAATAAAAAATATTATTTCATTGATTAAATATTAATATGGTATTTTTGATATTATTTTTAATTACAAAAATTTGATTAATGGAGCCTAATCATTTTTAGACGGTTATCGATAAATTTTTCTTTTGTTGGAAATCAGGCAACCTTTATACTCCACTAAAATATTTGGATATCGTATGATAGCTCATTAGGGTTTTGACACGCAATCTGTGATAGACATGATTTCTTACAAATAATTATGTGATTATTATTATTATCATGAAAAATCAAAAAAGAAGGTATGTTATCCTATGTAAAATATCATTTATACAAAAGTGTGATTAAAATGGGGCTAATGTTGGGAAGTGATGTTGTATGATATGTACATGTGAAAATGTTAGGTTAAGTATGTTTAGAAACATTTGTAGTAAAAATATTACTATCATGTATCCTAGGGGCAATTTGGTTATTTTAGCATATTATGCTATTTAACCTTAACTAGAATGCCTAATGTGTTATAAATATTTTTAAGAATGGTGGTAAGGTTTTGATAAGTATTATTTGGGGTTTTCTATCTTAAAAATGCATGTTGCAACATGATTATCGATATTATATGGTCTAGGGATATTTTGGTAATTTTAAATATACTATGTTGATTATTATAATAAACATGCATGATAAGTATTATTTGATATTAAGTATGAGAATAAGGGTCTTGCTGTATTAGATATACCTATTATTATTATTATTATTATTATTATTATTATTATTATTATTATTATTATTATTATTATTATTATTATATGATGTAGGTGTATTTTGGTAATTTGGGGTATTCCATGATGATTATTCTCATAAACATGTAGGATGTGTGTTATTTTTTGTTGATCATGAGAATATTTGTTTTGATATACTAGAAGCACATGTTAGGGTTTTATGTATAAAATTGTGTATAAAAGCAAAATGGTCATTTGATGTATTAGGTAAATTAATTACATGATAAATAATTTAATCATGATATGTTACCCTTTTTATGAAAAGTTGATAAATAAAATGGAATTTGTAATGGAAATAGATGGTAAAGTAGTAACTTTAGTCTCAGGGGTATTTTGATCATTTTTGACCTAAAGTACCTAAGTGTGGGTAATTGAGCCTAGGTAGGCCTTATTAGATTTTTGATGTTGACATTGATAATGATATTGATCATGGTTATCTCATAATGTTTGGAAATGAATAAAATTGGTTAAGTATGAAGAATTGAATATTTGTGATTAATATGTATTTTCGTGGTCATCCTTCTAAAAGACTAATACTTAAAGTGAAACACCTTAGGATTGGAAATGGTAGATCTTCAGGGGTTGCTATCCTAAAAACATGGTTTAACCCACAATTATTTATGGATTTTGCTGGTGTGCCTCAGTACCCCAACCACACTCTATATCTTACTCTATTTAGCTCTATGGACCTAAGTAGGGGGTATGCATACTTATGGACTAGGTGCCCTTGTTGGTTGGGTACTATGTACCAATACAACCGGGGTACTTTTGCATTCCCGGGTTGATAGTCAGTAGGAAATTGTGCAGCCCTTGTGCGCTAGTACGACTGGGGTACCTTAGTGTATCTAGATTTGTTTGATCTCTCCTCAAGTAACTAAAAATGGCAATGTTTGAAATTTGAATGGAAATGATTATTAGTTTGATAGAAGCCTTTGTACCTACCTGTGAGTTGGTAGCATCCTTTGTACCTACCTATAGTTGGATTGTAGCCTTGTGCCTTTTTGTGGTCTGGTAGCAGCCTTTATGCCTACCTGTGATGATGTGTGTTGTTATTGGTTGTGTTGATGGGATTACTTATGTTATGAGACATTGAGGGTTTGATAATGAGAATTGTGACTATGGTTATAACTTGAGAATGATGTGGCTTTCTAATTATACTACAAAGAGCATCTCTAGGATGCTCTATTAATAAGTTTTGGTTATTTCTAGATGAATGAGCACTGGTAGTATATAGCCTTGATGTTATGTGGTTGTATGCATAATTATTGTATTTTAGTTAATATATGCATAATTAAATATTCATGTATTGTTGTGATGCATTTTATGTTTTCCATGCGAACCTTACATATTAGTCTTGTATAATGAGTTACTCAGTATCGTTATACTGAAGGGTTACTCAATGGGTAGTGGCCTTTGCAGGTTAGCTTGTAGTACATGTTCATGGCTATCCTTCAATTTGAAAGTGTAGGGTTATTCGGAGTTCTGTTTGATGACTTTGAACCTGAAGTTTCTGTATTTCTTATAGTTCTTATGTATATCCTTTCAATGATTTTTTTTCGTAACCACTAATAGTGGGTTTTATTTTAAATGTTATTTAATTTCTTTAACTCTTTTGATATGATTTATTATTGTGTTCTTAATTTAAGTGAAATAATATTTTTAGCGTCAACGCTTGGTAATAGAAAGGTAAAGGAAGCTGGTTTGGTATTAATTGTGACGGTAGCATCCCGTGATTTACTGTCTTAGCTTCCGCATTTATCTTCTAAAAATAAATTTTTTATATAGTAAATTTTAGGGGTGTTGTATAGGGTTACTCCTCGGCCTCCCAAAACCCTAATTTTACACTTTGGTCATAACTCCTTCCTTAGTGCTAGGTCTTCCCAAATTTGCATGACTACCCAAGATGCCATCATTAGCCTCGTATCCACTACCTATTACCAATGCCCCACTTCACTCACATATGATTATAACTTCCCCCTAGGTTTTACTTAGGACATTTATGGTCTTTTTCCCATATATTGTATTTACCATAAACCTCTTTATATTTTTCCTAGTAATTTTATGTAGTATCTCCAACATATTATGTGCTAGTTAACACTCTAAAGTAACCAATATGCCACTTTTCCATAGTATTGACCAAAATACCCCTAGGTTACTAGAAACCCTAGTTCTACCATCCCCTAGTCACAAGACATCCAACATAAATGACTCTTTAACTTTACACATATGTAATATCATAAAAAATATGGACATAAATATACATAAACACTTGAAATCAACATAGTCATGACTACACAACTTTCTTACCTTCTACTATTGTCAAGTCAAACCTATATATACAACACCAAAGTCATTTATCATTTCATGCATGCCATCACATATCAACAAATCAAGGATGTATATTATAATACAACAAGACCCTATATATAATTGTACCCTTATTAAAGCGGATCCAGTCTCTTAGTATGCACAGCCTATTCCTCCTCTTCCTTATCGCCAACATAATACCTAGAAATAAGGATATACATATTTTAGAATTTTCTTTCTTTTTTTTAAAAAAAGAAAGAATTTAACCTAAAGAAAGATAAAAGAGGGGAAAGGAAATTGAGGTAACCAAAGTAGGAAGAAAATTATGTAGTGTGGTGCATGGCAGTGGCCACCATTTTAGAGAAGTGGGGGAGGGTCGATAGTTTAGGGTTGAAGTGGTGGTGGTATCGAGATTGGTTAGAGTTGGTGGTGGTTAGTGGTGGCGGAGCTAGCAGCCGATAGTGGTGCAGGGTGAGAATTAATTGAGAGGGAGAAAGAAGAAGGTGGGAGAAATGAGGGATTGTTGTGGTGGTTGCATTGGTTGGTGGTGGCAAGGAGGGAGAAGAAAGGGCTGGCAGTGGTAATGCAACTAGTTGTAGCTACAAGAGCAAGAGAAGAGATGATGAGGAGGAGGAAATGGTAAAAAAGTGGCACGACAGGTGTAGGCAAAGGGGGGAGGTGGCAGGGTGGTTAGTTGGATGACGATGGGTGGCGGCGGCACTAGAGCTGGCAAGGATGAAAGAGGGAAGAAAAATAGGGGGCGACAACAGGCTTGTAGGTGGAAGAGAAGATAAAATAGAGGCTAAGGGTATTTATAGATAGGGGAGGTTGAGGCAGAGGGGAAGACGATAGGGGAAGGGGTTGTTAGCTTTGATGTACATGACTATAGGGAGGGTGGTTGCAGCGGGTATAGGAAGGGTGTAGGGGTACGCTAATGTGGATGGCATTACATGGTCGAGAGAGAAAAGGTGAGGGAGATATGTGGTGTGTAGGGGATGGGACGGTTGGTGTAGAAATGGAAGGGGGAGGGTGATGCGAGGAAGAAGACGATCAGGGGAAGGAAGAAAAAAGGAAAAGAAATAAAAAGAAAGAAAAGAAAATAGAAAAAATAAAAAAAGGGAAGGACAAGCCTAGGCTTGCTCGGGGGAGGGGAAGAAAAAAAGAGGAAAGAGGTTAGGTTGGGACGGAACATCTTGGAAGGAAGGAGAAGAAAAAGAAAGTAGAGAAAAAGGAAAAGAAGGAAAATAATGGAAGGAAAAAAAAGAAAAAGGGAGAAAATAAAATTTTAGGTGTGGGAAAAAAGAGGCAAGATCATAAAAGGGCCTAACTTCAAGGGTTGATGTGGGTGTAGGCCATGTTCTTATCTCCTCCACCTTTTACTCATCGATGAAAATCCCATCTTTGAATATAAAAAACCCTAGAAATATGACTCTAGCCATAAAGAAGTTACATTTTTCTAGTTTACCATACAATTTATTGTTCCTAAGAGATAAGAATATAATATTCAAGCGTGATATAAGTTGACTTGTGCAAATTAAAGAACCCTATGAGTATACTTTTTTGTATGATTCTTGATGCATTTGGAATTTTTAAGGTGTGTTCTTAACAAATTTTCCACCATTTGAGCTTTCACATGACTCACATGAACTTAATCTAAAAAGTGTCTGAATATCCTATGAAATGATAGTGTTACTCGTACTCTCATGTCAACTCATAGACCTGTATGCCTTTACTCAACTTAGTTGCAAAGCATGTGTAGGTGCGGTATGAGGAGAAGCCACAACTCAGCAGAGTCAAGTGACATTTATACCCTGCCAAGACTGCAGAAGTATTCTTCACAGAATTTGTTATTCACATCCCAATCAATTGCAAACTCAGCCGCCAAAGAGAATAACCAAATTCCCATTTTTGGCTATATTCACTAGGGGGCCATCGGAGGGTGAAACCATCTGAAGCAGCTCAACAATATCACCAACCTCTTCCCCAACACAATAAATTCAACTCTCTTGAAAATTTTCTCAAGGAGTATATGTAGAAACCCAAATGTAACCTCCTAGCAAAAACTGATGTAGAAATCCAAAGCAATATAACCTCCCTACATATACTAGAAACCTAAATGGGATATCTAGCTACAACCCTGAGTAGCAGGCCTCAGGACACTTTGCCCAGTGATACTGAAAACCCAAGAAGAGACGGTAAGGAGCAGTGTAAAACTATCACTCTCAGATCAGGTAAATAAATTAAATCTCCCATACCAAAAGGTTGTGACTAAGGAAGAACACCACCCTATCAAATAGGTAGAAGACATGGAACCCACAGATGAAAAGTCAATTTGTACACCATCACAACAACAAAATAGTCCTATCAAAAGGTTAAAATTAGAAACCACTCCATTTCCCGAGCCACAAAAGAGCATTAAGCCATCGTTGACCATCATTCCTAAAACCTTTATACCAACACCACCTTTCCCTCAGTGCCTTAAGCAACATCAATAGGGAAAATAGTCTGATAAGTCCCTTGAGATTCTAAGACAGTTGCACATAATAATTCTGTTGGTAGAAGCACTCCAACAAATTCCAAATTACGTAAAGTTCTTAAAGGACATCTTGACACAGAAAAGAAGACTATATGAATATGAGATGGTGGCAATGGCCTAGGGATGTAGTTTGATTTTTCAATATAAATTACCTATAAAATTGTAAGACCCTGGCATTTTCACCATCCTATGTTCCATAGGAGATAAGTACTACGATAATACCCTTTATGACCTTGGTGCTAGTATTAATCTTATGCCTATGTCCATTTTTAGGAAGCTAAGCATTGATGAAATAAGGCCTACCATTGTCACTCTACAATTAGCTGACCGATCATATGTTCACCTTGAAGGAAATGTTGAAGATGTGTTAGTGAAGGTAGACAGGTTCATTTTCTTGGTAGATTTCAATGTCTTTGACCATGAAGCAAAAAAGGAGGTTCCTATCATTTTGGGTAGGCCTTTCTTAGCTACTGGTAAGACCCTAATAGATTTGTAGAAAGGGGAACTGACAATTAGGGTTAAAGAGGGATCATATAACTTTTAATGTTTTTAATTTAATGAAACTACAGGAAGAGGACCTCGATGAATGTTCATAAATTGATAGTGTTGATTTGGCTATCTTTGATGAGTTTGGTGCAAGTACATCTGATGAGGAATCTAGATTTTTCGAGACAAATCACTTAACTAGTAGTTACCCTACTTATTAATCCATTTGGTAGGATGATAACAAAGTGGCAGGATGTAGCTAGATGAATTACTCAATACCTTAGAAACCTCTTGGTTTGAGTAATAGAGAAGCGAAGCCTATCAACCTGTAAATTGAAGAGCCTCTCAATATGGAACTCAAACCCTTACTAAATCACTTAAAATATGCATATTTAGGTGAGGAAGACACCCTTCCAGTTATTATCTCGTCTACCTTGCCTGATTCTCAGTAAGAATAGCTAGTCATCTTGCTCCAGAAGCACAAATAGGCAATAGGATGGACCATGGTAGATATCCAGGGAATCAACCCAACATTATGTATGCACAAGATTCTGCTAGAGGACTCCTCAAGTTCATCTATCGAGCAGTAAAGAAGTCTCAACCCAGCAATGAAGGAGTTAGTAAAAAAGGAAATCATTAAATGACTTGATGTAGGAATCATATACCCCATATCTGATAGCAATTGGGTAAGCCCCGTCCAATGTGTCATAAAGAAAGGATGTATGATTGTCATTTAAAATTATTAAAATAAATTGATCCTAAATAGGATAGTCACAGGGCAACATATTTGCATAGTCTATAGGAAACTCAATAAAGCCACTCAAAAGGACCGTTTTCCTCTTCTCTTTATTGATCAAATGCTTGATAGATTGGTAGGGAGAGCTTTTTATTAATTTTTGGATGGATACTTAGGTTATAACCAAATAGCCATTGCACTGGATGATCAACATAAAACCACATTCGCATGCCCCTATGGCACATTTTCCTTTCGACAAATTCCCTTTGGCCTTTGTAATGCCCCTGCAACTTTTCAACAGTGCATGATGGCTATATTCACAAACATAGTATAAGAGAATATAGGAATTTTTATGGATGATTTCTCTATTTTTGGTGACATCTTTGATGATTGCCTGGAAAATCTAGAGAGGGTATTGATAAGGAGTGAAGGTACGAACTTAGTCCTCAATTGGAAAAAATTTCATTTTATGGTTCAAGAGAGAGTTGTTCTAGGACATAGGGTCTCTTCTAAAGGATTGCAGGTTGATAAAGCAAAAATTGAGGTTATTGAAAAATTACCTCCTCCAATCACTGTCAAAGATGTGAGAATTTTTTAAGGACATATAAGATTTTACCCAAGATTTATCAAGGATTTCTCAAAATTTGTTAAACCCCTTTGTCATTTGTTAGAACATGATAGAAAATCTGAGTTTGATGACCTTTGTAGGGAAGCTTTTGAGTGAATTAAGTTAGCACTCACCAAATCCCCCATTATCATAAGATCTAACTAGACTTTACCCTTTGAACTTATGTGCGATGCAAGTGATTATGCTATAAGAGCAGTCCTATGGCAGCGAAAGTAAAATACCCCAAAACTCTAATTTTAAGAATTATAGCTAATTAAGAATTTTTTGGAAAAATTAATTAAGTAAATTATTTTATTAAAATAGAAGGGAATTAATTAAGGCAAATAAAAAAGAAAATAACAAATATTTTAATTAGGAAAATTTGGGTGTTTTGCTAATTAAAATGATATTTAGGAAAAATCTTTCAAAAATCTCAAATTAGCCTAAAAAAAAATTAAATATTATTTTATTAAAATATTATTATTTTTAAATATCCCAAAATACCAAAATATTCCAAATACCCTAACCAACCTATTTTCCCGTTTCCTTTTTCTTTTCTTTCCTTTTTTTTCTTCCTTTTCCCTTTTTCTTTCTTTCTCTCCTTTCTCATTTTCTTTTTCTCATTTTCCCTGATTTAGGCCAACTCCCCCGCAGCCCAATCCCCTTCCTCCTTTCTTCTCCTTCGGCGTGGCCCAAGCCTCGTGCACCGTGTTTTCCTTCTTTTTCCCAGCCGTCCGGCCAGTTCCCTCCTTTTCTTTCTTTTCTTTTTCTCGGACCGCCCGATCCACTCCCCTCCCTCTTCTTCCTTCTTCTTCCTCCCCAGTCGCGACCTACAACCTCCCCCAACCTACGCCGTGAATCTCGCTGCCGACCATGCTTATTGACTGGCCATCTCTCCTCTCTCTTCCCTGCTGATCCGCCTGCCGTTTCAACCCAACCAACCCTCTCCTCTTCTTGCGCGCCATTTCTTCCTCCCTAGCCAATCGCAGCCTGCCATGACGGACCTGCGCCAGCAGTGTGCCCTCACTTACCTGACCCTATTCTCCCATTTTCCTCTAACCTTATCCCCCTTCGTTGGCCCTATAAATACCCCATAACCAGCCCCAGACTCAACTCTTTCCTGCAACCTAGAAAATCCCTTCCGTGCGCCACCGCCCTATCAGATGCCCTCGCCGTCGCCGTTGTCCAGTGCCATTGTTCAAGCCACCCACAACACACCCTCTACCAAACTATGCCACCCTTCGCCCTCGATTTGCCTTGCACGAGCCATCCCAATCGTGCAAAGTTTCCTTCCCGAGTAGCTACACTTCCACCTTTACCGCCCTTCGTACCACAGTTTGCCACCACTCCCATCACAACCACCTCCCAAATTTCCCTGCAAACCTTCATCTACTTCCTCTACCCTCCTTTTCCCCTTCCTCCCTCTCCTCATCCCTTCCTCCCTTTCCACCACTCTCGACCACCATAACACCATATCCTTTGGCCACACCACTACCCTCATTCCAACCCTCTCAACTTGGGAAACCTCAACCACCCCAACTTACACCCTCATTCCCCTTATCCTATTCCCAACACTCAACTAACCTTCTCTTTTCCCTCTTTCCCCGCCACCACCAGTGCCACCAGTCACCGCCATCGGTGCTGCCAGTCACCACCAACCCTAAGTGGTACCCTAAACCCTCTCAACCCTTAAACCCTAATTATGTAAGCCTTATTCATTTTAATTGTATTATTATTATTATTATTATTATTATTATTATTATTATTATTATTATTAATACTATGAAGGGTCAAAACCCTATTTTACCATTATTTTGGTTATTATTATTATTGGTAATTATTTAAGACTTTATTACCAAAAGGAAAGAGGTACAAAGAGTTTCAACTACAAAATCCAAGGGGCATACCCCTCAAAAACTCATACAATCCATCTATCAAGAATACTTAGGTATTTTTTAATATGAATATTTCTTGCATCATTGAAGCTAACAAAGATCTCAGAGATAATCTGCTTGATATTAGCCATAGGATTCCTTTGGACAAGCTGGA
Source organism: Tamarix chinensis (assembly GCA_030549775.1). NCBI lineage: Eukaryota > Viridiplantae > Streptophyta > Magnoliopsida > Caryophyllales > Tamaricaceae > Tamarix > Tamarix chinensis. The sequence continues at coordinate 75,768,078 of CM060182.1, forward strand.
AAACAACCTTGTTTTGATTGATCCAAATATGGTAAAGAAGGGCATTGAAAATGGCTCTCCAAACAATATTTTTTTCCTTTTCCTCTCATTCTTCTAATCATCCAGTCCTTATAGCTATTCTAATCAATGGTATTTCTCACCAAGTTCAACCATCTTAAGACATAATTCCATAGGACTCTAGCCCCATGATAGTATAAAAACATATGGCTGATATCTTCTTCATCATCCCTGCACACCTCACATATGTTTTTTAAGGCCACTGTGATTCCAAACAAAAGCCTTCCACCCAACCATTGGCATAGAGTTATTGATCAAGTGATACATCAATTTGGTGCTGAAATCCCCATAAACACAACACCTTTTATAGCACACTTTAATATTTTCTCTGACTTTTAAAAGCTGCTTGAAAGTCCAAGAGTGATCAACTCTTTCCTTCACCTGCCAAACATCATTCCCTCTGATATATCTTTCATGCATCCACTTAGCCCATAGGCTTTCCTTAAATTCAATGAGTTTCCAAAGATATTTGGTCATACAAGCTGAGTTCCAATGGAGGAGTTGCTTTAAACCCAGGCCCCCTCTTCTTTTGGAAGATATATTTTCGACCAAGCAATAGGTGTTTTATGCCTCTGATAATCCATATTATTCCAAATGAAATCATTGCAAAGGCTATCAAGATGATGAATAATAGCCTTAGGTAAGAGAAACATTTGCATACAAAAATTTTCAATGCTAAAAATAACAGATTTGAGCAACTGTATTCTCCCAGCAAAACTCAGAAGTTTAGTAGTCCAGGATTTAAGTTTGTGAGTGATTCTGTCAGTCATAGGTTGATAGTGAGTGATCTTGGATTAAGAGGAATACCCAAATATCTTAAAGGGAAGAGTCCTTCTTTGAATTTTAAGAAATGTAGGATATGAGATTTGATATTCTCACTAACACCACAAAAAAATACACTACTTTTCTCAGGATTTGCTTGCAGACCTGAGGTGAGGTAGAATGTGTTCAAAATCCCATTGATCATCTCTACAGAATTGAGGTGGCCTTTGCAAAAAATTAGAAGATCATCAACAAAACCAAGGTTGATGATTTTTACCACTTGGTAGTCAGGGTGCCCTTTGAAAGATTTCTCAGTCCATAAGGATTGTAATAGGTGAGAAAGGTACTCCATAGTCAGCATAAAAAGGTAAGGAGATAAGGGATCACCTTGTCTCAGCCCTCTACCACCCTTGAAAGTTTTGCAAAGCTTGCCATTGAAAAAAGTGGAGAATTGGGTGGTTGAAACACACTGCATTATCATATGAGTAAAATGATAGGGAAAACCAAGAGCATAAAGAAGTTACATCATAAAACTCCATTCCACTGTATCAAAATCTTTCTTTAAATCCACTTTAAGCATCATTCTCGGGCTAATATGACTCATGTTATATTTTTTGAGGAGCTCTTGAGCCAAAAGAACATTTCACCAATCCACCTCCCTTCAACAAAAGTAGTTTGGGATCCATGGATAAGAGAGGGAATAATGGTCTGCAACCTCTTAGTCAAAACAGAAGAAATAATTTTGTAGGCAACATTGCAACAAGAAATATTCCTATAATCATTTATGGTAGTGGGGGAAGATTTTTTGAGGATAAGATGCAAGGATGTATTATTTAGGGTTTTCAATTGGTACCCAGTATCCCAAAATTATTTCACAGCAGCAATGACATCCTCTCCCACTATGGACCAAGCATATTTATAAAAATTAGCATTGAAGCCATCAGGCCCAGGAGCCTTATTGTCTCCCATCCTATAAACAACATCTTTGATCTCCTCTGCATTGACCTGCGTTGATAGAAACATTCTTTAGTCATTACTTAGGATAGGTCCACGGTTAATAATATCATGATGTACCATTTGGAGGACAACTGCTGAAGATCCCAATAAATTTGAGTAGAACTTTTGAATTTCATTGAGAATCTCCAGTTGGGAAGTGATTTTTGTTCCTGTAATATCAACCAGTGAAATAATATTATTTCCTCTCATTAATTCTTGCATGGAAAAAAGCATTATTACCATCCCCCAGTTTGATAGAATGGATCCTTGCTTTCTGTTGCAAGAAATGTTCTTGAATATTAACCTGTTGCCACCATTTACTTCTCAATCTTTTATCTTGAAGTTGCAGATCTTCATTTACAAGTGAAGATTGGAGGGCATGGCTGCAGTTAAGCCAGTCTTCTTTTGCCCGAGTCACTCTTTTATGAAGGTTTCCAAAATGCTCAAAGTTGAATTTCTGTAAAACTTGTTTAAGATATTTGAGTTTTGCAACCAGGATGTACTACTTGGAGCCATAAAAAGTTTTTTTCCAGGACTAAACTACACATTGCAAGAAATGGGGGAGAAGAAGTCCAGAAATTAAAGAATTTGAAAGGCTTTATCCCACTGTTGATAGGCTGCTGATCCTTTAATTAGGGTCTACAGTGATCAGAAACATAATCCTCAATAACCTCAACCCAAACATGATCAAATTGCTCAAACCATTCATGGTCACCAAGGGCCCTATCAAGCTTGCATCATACACGTGCATGGCCTAACTGATTATTATAATAAGTGAAAATAGGACCAGAGGTTGGAAGTTCTCCTAAGCCACATGAACATATGCAATCAATAAAATCATTAACATCAGTAGTATGGTTATTGCCCCCAATTTTTTCTTGGCCTAAGAGAATGACATTAAAATCTCTAATAATTAGGCTCCTTTTTTTGACAGCATGGAAATTAATAAGTTGAGACCACAAACACTGCCTAACTCCTCTAGTATTCTGAGCATATACCACAAAAAGATGATAAAAGTTTCCATCATTCATCTCAACATGACAATGGATAACCTGCTCAAACACATCAAGAACCTGAATCTTCAAGATATCATCTCTCCAAAGGATCCATATTCGACCATTATAATGGGTAGAGTAATTATGAATGATAGAAAACTAATTATCAAAACCTTTCAAAATGGCAAGCATATTTTTTTTCCTTGACATGAGTTTCTAATAAGAAAACAATATGAAACTTATTATACTTAATACATCTAATCACCAGCTTTTGCTTCAGGGGACTATTTAGACCCCTGACATTCCACACTGTAATATTCATGTGAAAGAAAGCAAAGGGATAGCAACATTTTGTCTACTATCTCCTCCAGGCTCAAGAAGGATCCCCTTTCCTTTCTTTTTGTCAATATTATTTAAGAAATTTTTAGCATGTATAGGGTCACATATGGAAAGAATATCATCATCAGTATATGTAGAAGGTTGACCTGCATTAACTTCCATGGTGTGCTTGGTTAATTCAGAGGGTTGATCCCGAGCAAGTTTGTGTTCAGTTTCTGGTATTATTTGCTGTTCTTATGGAGGATTTTTCTTTTTAACTTGCCAAAATTTGTGGAAAGTTTTCCCTTTATCCTTTTCATGTCATTTCCTTAGGAAAGTGGGCATTTTGGTCATGACCAACTCTATCACACTTTGGGAAAAATTTTGGCCTCCATTCATAGTGAACTGATTGCCTTCTAACATTCCCATTAGGTAAGGAATTTGAATATTTTCAATAATGGGTAGGCTCACATCCACCTCTATAAGCAGTCTAGGGAAGGAAACTCTTGATTTTGTGGTTGTAACCATATCGGCATAAATTGGAACTCCAATGCAACTACCTATTCTACTAAGGGAGTCTACACACCATTGAGTTACAGGGAGTCTAGGAAGAGTAATCCACAATGACATTTTCTTCCATTCTGCATTGTCAAAAGATTCATTAGGATTCCATCTCTTGATTATTAGGGGTCGAACTCAATAACACCAGTATGGCATCTTCAAGATAGATTGATAATCAGTTTCATTATCAAATCTAAAGAGGAAAAACCCCTAGTCATGTAGGAAAACTTGAGGGGTAGTCGAAATTTTAGTATAGGCCTCATTTACATATTTGACCATTTGAGGATGTGAAGGTTGATAGCCTGCAACCATCCCCACCAAGGTAAACACCCATTTTCTTTCCTCAATGTCGATTTCAGATTGTTGTAAATGGGCTTGTGCTTCCCCATTAACAATCATAGGGGGAGAGAAAGAAATATTCAGTACCCCTTCTTCCCTACGATTCTTGAGTAAGATATCCTTCCAACTTTCTAAGGGCTTGATCTCAGGATTGGTTGGATGGATTTGATTTAGTTTGTCCAGATTGGGAGTGCAAGCAATCGAAATTGAGTCAACATTTTCCTTGGTTTTTTTTGAAGCTGAGGATTCAAGTAACATATTGTTCGAAACATCTTGTTCCTTTAATGTCGGGGCTAATGGATGGGAAGGAGTCCCCTGCAAATTAAAATTTTATTGATCAGAGAGGTCATGACTCATGACCATTACAAGGATCTTGGACTCGTGCGTTCATCGGCGGTGGTTGATCTCGGCCAGCTAAACCACTAGTATGTCGTGTTTTTCTTCGCAAGTTCTTCCCCATCGTAAGGATAGGGAGTTGCGTGCAAGCGTGTTCTTCTCAGCCGGTCTTATTATTATTATTATTATTATTATTATTATCACTATTCTTATGGTAAAAATATTTAAACCCTTATGTTATCATTATTTCATTATTATTATTATTATTATTATTATCCCTAGCAATATTAGTATTTTGTTAGTGTTACTACTATTACATTATTATTTTATCCCTAACCCTATTATTAGCCTTAACCATAAAAATACTAGGGATTCTATTACTAGGAGTATTATTATTATTATTATTATTATTGCTATTGCTATTTTTGCTATAACTAGTATTAGTACTATTAGTAGAGGAAATAAAGCTATTAGATTTAATAATATAAATATGGCTATAAATATTATTAAAAACCCTATTTTCACTTGTAAAGTTTCCTTTAATAATAGTAACCCTAATCTTAGAATAAAATAGGAAATAATAGTATTTTTGGTAGGAGGAAAACTAATCCTTAGTTTTTACCTCTTATAGGTGAAACCAGTTAAAACCCTAAGGAGGCGTAGGAGCGTACTCCAAGACCGGTGATGTGCTAGGTAAGGATGTAGCTAATGCCCTATGTGTACTATATGCCTTATATGCATTGTATGCCATGTATTATGATATGTTGTGTATCTTATGCTTATCGCTATAACTATTTTATGTGTAGTATAGCTTGAAGTTGAGGTACGCTCATGTGTTATCTTATGGCATGTCTATAATATGTATATGATGTGATGTGATGTGGCCTTTTAGGACATGCAGGCTAGGATATGTAATGTGATGATATAGGGTGAAAGGGTGAAAAAGAAAAATGAGGAAGTGAGTTGATCAAAGGGAAGTAAGCTGACCAAGGAATGTGGGATTGACCTAAATATCCCATGATCTATGAGAGGGAGAATACAAGGGGAGACTTTAGGCAAAATAAAGTGGATGAACTTGCATGGGAGAATCTAGGGTTTTGCATGGGAGTTTTAGGGTTTTGCATGAAAAACTTTGAGGGTTTGCATATGATGGATAGAGTTTGCAAGGGGGTAAACTTTACGTATGAAAGTTGACTTGGGATGCGAGGAAGATAATGGAAGAGTTGTTTGGGTGATTGGAGGCCTTGGGATAAAAATAGTACATAGGATAGTATAAGGATGCATAGGAGATTGAGCTAGGGTTTGGGAGGAAACCCTAATCCGAGAAGGTAGTAAAAATGGAAAATAAATGAGGGTGAGTGGAGTATGAGATGAGGATGGAAGATTATCATGTGAGGGATGAGCATGAGCATCATGGAAAAATAAAAGCGGAAGGTGAGAAATGGAGGGGTGACATATGGAAAGGAGTATGCTAGGGTTTGGCTTGGCTATCTAGGGTTTGGTGTGGACACCTAGGGTTTCATGGTCATACATGTACTTAGGGAGTAAAGTGAGATGATGAGGGTCGAATCTAAGGGTTGTGATGTGTGGGGTGTTAAAAAAGTTTGGGTTGTGTGAGAAGGATAGGCCACATAGGCCCAAATTAGGGTTTTTGGAGAAAACCCTAGGGTAAGACAGTGAGTAGGCTTAGAGGTGTAAAGTAGTGGGCTTTGACCCACACACTTAGGAGTTGGGCTTTTAGTGTGAGTTAGGGAAAGGAGGTAAGGATGTTGGGGTGACTATGGAGGTGCAGAAGTCTCAAGATATGGGACAAACCCTCTTAGGAGGATAAGTGTAGATGGAGTTAGTCATGCATTTCTAGGGTGAAACTTGTTGAATAAGACATGGTAAAACATTAATCATGTAAAGTGAAAGATTATTGAGCCAAGCCCTGATCGATCCACCGACATAATAGTGGCCAGGTGCCGGGGTGCTCTAGAGACCGATCCACAGGCATATAATAGTGGTTAGGTGCGTTCTGCTCTATAAGTAATCGCTCCACTGGTTATAATAGTGGGGGATCCTAAGTTCAATAAACCAAACCTTAATTTTGATAATACGTATAAAAGACACTAAGTACTTTCAATGGAACACCATGAGAGTCGAGGCCAGACTAGTCCACTGACAAATAATAGTGGCCAGGAGTATTTTGCTTAGGAGACCGATCCACCGGCTATAATAGTGGGGTTTTCGTACTTGCGTGGATTTGATAAAAAGCATGATGTGAAATGAGTACCGATCAAAGATTAAATATTTAACCTAACTGGACTATAATTTGGCCTTTATTTATCTGAAATGATTGTATGCTATTATGTTATCATGCTTAAATTGTGTGTCTTTGTGTGTTTGACCTTAGTGCATGGTTACCTTACTCAGTACGTAGCGTACTTACCACCTGTTTCATGGGTGCTTCTCATTCCCACGAGAAGAAGGCCCCTCTGACTTTGTGCAGGTGGGTGATACCATTTTTGATGCCTTCAATGCTTACGAGGCATTAGGCGGGGCTGAGTGTTAAGCATAAACTGACTCGGGGATCGAGACTGGAGTGGCCAGATTACCTCTTTACATTCTTTGATTTTTTTGGGTTTCCCAGACTTAATTTTTACCATTTGTAGACTTTATTCCTTTTTAGGAACTTTAGCTATGTACTCTGGATTGTAACTCTTTTTCACGTACTCTGATTTCTATCTTATAACTGCTTTAATGTTTTATTTAAGCCTTGCCTTGCGTTTGAATTGTGATGATTGTTAAATTTATTTTAGCTTTATGGTTAGTATGGGAACGACCGGGGGCCGGACTTGTACTGATCACGGCGGTAACATCCTTGAATTCATAGGTTTTGATTTAACTACTTCAACTAAATCTTAAATAAAATGAAAAATTTTCAGTTGTGAATTTTGGGGTGTTACAAAAAGAGCAAGGTTTTTCACAGCATTTACTATGCCAGTAAGATACTTCATGAGGCTCAATTGAACTACACTGTTATTGAGAAAGAACTACTAATATTAGTGTTTGCGTTTGATAAATTTCAATCTTTTCTCCTAGGAACTAAAGTGATTGTTTATACTGACCATGCTACTATTCGATTCTTGCTTGCTAAATAAATGCCAAACCTTCTTTACTAAGGTGGATCCTACTTTTTTAGGATTTTGATGTCAAAATTAAGGATCAAAGGGGTAAATGTAATAAAATTTTAGACCATCTATCCATATTAGAAGGATAAACTGAAGAGCATAGATAAGTTTAGATTAAGGAGAACTTCCTCAATGAACAACTCCTAACAGTCAGGTAGTATCAACCACCCTAGTATGCAGACAATGCTAATTGTTTGTCATATAAAGTACATCCCATTGACAAATCTTGTTAATAGTTGAAGAAATCTTTCATGATGTCAAATATTACCATTGGGACGAACCATTATTGTTTTTATAATACTCATATTGGTTGATGAGAAGATGTGTGAGTAAAGAGGAGGCAAAGGAGATTTTAGCCACCTGTCATCATGCACCCTATGGAGGTCATTTTGAAGGGATACGCATAGAGGGAAAGGTTCTTCAAAGTGGGTTTTATTGATCTACCATATTTAAGGGCCAGAGTTGAGATCCAAAATTGTGAGCAATGCCAAAGAATTGGGAACCTATCGCAAAAAAATAAATAAATTGAAATGCCTCAAACAGGTATATTGGAGGTAGAATTATTTGATGTTTGGGGTATTAACTTCATGGACCCATGCCCATCCTCCTTTGGCAACAAATATATTTTGGTAGCAGTGGATTATGTGTCTAAATAGATAGAAGCTGTGGCACTGCCAACAAATGATGCCAGTTCCTCCAAAAGAATATTTTCACAAGATTTGGGACTTCTAAGGCAATCATTCACGAGGGTGGTACTCATTTCTATAATAAGATATTCAACCAAAAATTTCACAAATATTAGATTCATCACAGAGTAGTTATAGCTTATCACCCACAATCAAGTGGCTAAGCTAAATTTTTTAATAGGAATATTAAGAGAATTTTGGAGAAAGTAGTCAACCCTACTAGAAAGGACTGGTCTGTGAGGTTTGTCATGTTAGATGACAAACTGTGGGAATATAGGATAACCTTTAAGACACCCTTGGGCATTCCACCTTATAGGATTTTATTTGGAAATACTTGTCATCTACTCATTGAACTAGAACACAAATCCTATTAGGCACTTATGGTGGTCAACTTTGATCCATCTGTTGCAGGAGAGGCACGTAACTTACAACTGAATGAGCTAGAGGAGCTGCAGAATGCTTCATATGATAGTGCATGGTTATACAAAGAAAAGACCAAAAGGTTTCATGACCAACATATAAAACCCAAAGAAATTTATTTTGGGTAGTTGGTTTTTCTCTACAACTCACAGTTAAAATTATTCCCAGGAAAATTAAAATCGTGATGGTTTAGACCCTACAAAGTTGTCAAAGTTTACCCTTATGGAGTTGTGGATTTGAAATATCAAAAAACTAAAGGGACTTTTAAAGTCAACGACCACCGAATAAAACCATACCGTGCAAAAAATTTCAACAGGACGTTCAAACCTTTTCCCTACGAAACTCATAGGGTTGTTACATATTGTTAGACTGAGGACATTAAACCAAACACTAATAAGAGGCAACTTAATTTTTATCTCCTTTCTTTTAAAATTTTTTCTCTATATTTTTTGTAGGATTTCTCCCCTGTACAGTCAATTTTTGTATATCCACCTTACCATGACAATGTAATTCTGTTATTGTCAGGAAGCCAAGCAAGAGAAAGAGTTGGGCGGGAAGCATAAACCACGTGGCAAATACAAGAGTACTCAAGCTTTTTTTCTCTCATCTCCACGATGATCTTCATATCTTGGGTCAGACGAATTCTCATTATGAAGGCAAATTCCTAACACTGTACATCATAATTCATTTTCCCTTATCCCCAAACAACTTTTAAAAAGCTATCACCCCTTCATTCTCGTATCATCCTCCCCAAAATCCCTATTTTTCTATTTTTGCAAATCGTCCACATTCCTCATAGATTGATTCCCCTCATTCCTTCTAACAATGTCGAAAAAAGCTCCGTGCAACCTTTCCATGCAAGAAGAGAATGACTATCTTATTGAGCCACTTGAGCAACCCATTTCATTCCCTTCATCCAAACCCATTGAAATCGCCCTTATCACCACCGCAAAAGAGCCTAATCCCTTGTGCGTGTCCATTCCTATTTCCTCCTCTCTTGACGTTTCTACTCCCTCCATGAATGGATGAACCACCTGATCAGCTGCTAAAGTCATTGCTAAAAACCCTCAACCTCATAAGAAACCCACATCCTCGAATAAACGGTAAGCTCCTTATTCCACTACTGACTAATTTTCGTCCACCAAAGATGATGAGGAAATTTGTTCATCTACTCCTCCAGCAAAGTGCAAAAAATGAACCTCCAACTCTTTGATTATTTTCAATCTAACCATGATCATAAGTGCTTTAAATCTCTTTCCACCAGAGAGTTATATTTTGAATGCGATTTCACACTCCTTGAACTCCCCCTATATCTTGTTAACCCAATCAACTAGCACTACTGGGCCACATTTTGTTAGCATCCAAATGAGTTTTCTTCCTTGGTAGTGCTTGAATTTTTCTGTAATTTGGAAACAAAGAGGATAACAAAAACTATTTTTGTGTGAGTAAAGTTAGTATCCTATCTCGCCACTACCATCAATAATCTCTATGGTATCCCTTCTTTTGACATTGACGAGTGCTCTGAGTTACTGGACAACCTTACTAATGAATTGGAAGCATAAATGCTTTCCACCCTCACAAAGCCATGAACAAAGTGGATAGTTACCATAAGTGGTACTCACCACTATGAATGCTCGCAACTACTCCCCTAGGTGAAAGTTTGGTATCACTTCCTCTAAAGTTGCTTTCTGCCCACTAACCATGACCATTTCATCTTCTTTGATCGAATGGTTCTACTCTACTATGTCCTCACGGGAAAAACCATCAACCTTGGCTGCATCATCTAGGACTAGTTGGAGCTTGTGGCACAAAGTAGCAAGGTCTTATTTTCTACCCTACCTTAGTCGTCGAACTATGTGCTCGGGTATAATTTTCCCTTACGCACGATGAAGAAAAAGTTTCCAATCCCCATTCAATCACTCAGGTTGTGATTAATCATTTCTTTGACTCACCCAGTGCAGCTCTAGAAGCCAACACACCACCTCTAGCTCTAGAACGTAATCTTAAAGGTTTAGATCCACTCTTACATATAGTAAGGAAGGATATGGAAATCCTAATAAAAGGGCAAGAGGAGGTCATTGCTACGATCACCAAACTATTGATGGAATTAAAGTATGTTGGTTTGTTGGATCCAGAGATTGGGAACATCAAACTAGATGTAGCTGTATCATTCGTACTTTCGGTGGAGGAAAGGAAGGGCCATTCAAAAGAGTTGCTGGTGGATGGGTTTTTTTAGGAAGGTTTTCAAAGTTTGGGCATAATGACAGGGTGAAACATGTCCCTAGCTTAGAGAAGGAAGTTACAATTTATCCCCTATTTGACAACCCAATAGCTAAAGATGTGATGGAAGTTTCGAAGAAAGACACAAGCATGGTGAATCTTGAAAGGTCGGTAGAAGTAGGTCTTGCAACCATACCGAAGGCTGGCCCTAAGACATTCACAATGTATGTTGTAGTAACTGGTGATGTTAGATCGGGACACCAGGTTGTCGCCATACCAACAATACTGTTCCTACCATAGGGTTGGCCCCAAAGCCTTCCTCATCAAAATCTGTTTAAATATTGTCATGACGATGGAAGAGCTTATTTTAGAAGGATTTTTTTTATAGAATTTGTCACTGTTCTTGGTCACTTGGCCCTTTTGTTTATTTTTCTCCCAACCCATCCACCTTGATAGTGAGGACACTATCAAACTTTGTCTCAGGGAGTGTATATCCTTATTTATTTTTATCTTGTAATTTTATCCTTAATGTAGTAGTAAGACGTTTTGCCTAATGTTCTTTATCTTCTATATAGTTTGTTCTTTTTTTCCTAGGATGACTACTATGACCAATTTGGAAAATAAGGTAGCTCTATTACTCACTTTGCTTAACTAAGTATTAAACTGACAAATTACCCCTCACCCAATTACTTGTGCATATTGTTGATTCCCTCACATTTGATAGTACAAACATGTTATGAATCCAATACCTTGATTGCGAAATAATCAAGCTAATTCAATGAGGCCTTGTGAAATATGTTAACCTTCTAGGTAGAAATTTTATCAAAGCTGTTTTTATTGCCTGACATATATCAAAACTTGTTAAAACTATCAGCATTCATAAATTCTGAGCACAATGAACTTAGGATTATCGCCATGAAGCTTTCATTAGACCTAACACATAGGTGAAAGGTCGGGTAATTAAGGCATTCTTAATAGAAAATGTTAGGAAGCCTGTAATTAACTATCTTTCATGAGTGGTATTAATTAAGTTTGGAGGAAATAACCTAGAATAATCAAATTCTAGCTATTAATGAGAAAAAGACATAACAATGATAGTAGAATAGGGAGCTTTTAATGCCCACAACACCTAGTATCTAGGGGCACCTGCATAAGAACCATGTGTGCACTTGCATCAAACAATGCAGTAGGATGACAAGCTTACTTGAACACTTCTAGAATAGATGTCAGGGTGGAGTAACCAGGGGTAATTGTCTAAAAACCAGATGTACACTCGCATCAAAAGACCCTAATAGCTCGAGGAAACCCTATTTCTACAACATGTTGAAAAAAAAAACTTTGTATTACTCTACAAGATAGACATACATACTAATGTAATCTATAGTAGATTTTCTAGTTGCACAACTAACTTAAGGAGCCTCTAAGGTCTAGTAGGGTGACATAAAGAGAAATCCTAATACTTTCCTTCCACACATGCATAATGCTTAACCTTTTAGCATATTTCATAAATATGAGGGAAATTTTCAAGTTTGTAAAATTTTTGGGTCAACAAAATTGAGGGCTAAGAATTGATCCATTATTTGGATGTCAAAAATACTTATCGGCATCTCATTATTTCTATCATAAAGTTTCTTGGGGCGAGAAACAATTTAAGTTTGGGGGAGTTGATATGAATTAACTTGTGTGGATTAAATGACCATATGAGTATACTTTTGTGTATGATTCTTGGTGAATTTGGAAATTTTAGGGTGCGTTCCTAACAAATTCTCCACCATTTGAGCTTTTGCACGACTCGCATGAACTTAATATGAAAAGAGTCTAAATATCTTGTGAAATGATAGTGTTACTCATACTCTTATGTCAACTCACAGACTTGTATGCCTTTACTCAACTTAGTTGCAAAGCATGTGAAGGTGCAGTATAAGGAAAAGCCACAACTTCGTAGAGTCAAGGGACATTTATACCCTACCAAGACTGTAGAAGTACTCCCAACAAAATTTTTTATCCACATCACAATCAACTGTATACTCAGCCGCCAAAGAGAATAACCTAATCCCCAATTTTGTATGTATTCACTAGGGGACCATTGGAGGGTGCAACCACCCGAAGCAGCTCCAGTTGACACCTGTTTTAATTTTTACTTACTACAATTTACAAAAACCCATTGGTTCAAAGAAATGATAAGCAAAGGATAGAATTGAAAATTAGAAATCAAGAGTAGACGAGAATAATTTATAAAGGAAAATAGTACAATCGAGCTACATTGAGTGAGGTAGAAGAAGAATGAGAGACTAGGCTAGATAGGGGTTAGATTACCGTGATCTACCCATTCCCTTCCCTTCTTCATCTTTGCTATTTACTTTTGATTGGCATGATGAAATTTAACATGAGCTAAGTTTCTCTGTTAGGGGGTGGATCGATTGATCCTTTTTATGTAATCTATGACATTATTATTATCTTTGGTTTATTTAATATTTCATTTCTTCGATCATTCATTTGTTGTGGTGTTGAATGTCGGCCACAATAGGCACTTGCATGAATTATGTATCAATTTTCATAGTAAACTAAACAGACGATGGTGAATGGTGATAAGGTTAGAATCGATGGTAATTTGGCCTTGCCATTAATCCTTTGAAGCTCACTACGTGACATTGCCATGTCCCATGCACTATGATGGAGACGACATGAGAGTATACTTCACCACTGAGTGAAGTCTAGTGAGTTTAGAAGGATTAATATCATCTGAGCTTGGCAGTCTATGAACTTTTATAGGATGCATACATTTTATACTAAGTGATCTCCCTCCCATGACTCTATCTCTTGAATTTTCTTCTTATCCATCTCGTGTAAGTATTGATGAACTCTTACTGCTCATTTACTTCACTATACTTTTATTATTATTTCCATCACCTTGCCAATATTTCATAGTATAGTTTAGTTCCGCAGTAAACTTAACTCTAGTAATTTGCATTTTACTGGATCCATAAGGGAACGATACTCACTCATCACTCTATTACTTGGATCGATCGTGTATACTTGCATGATTGTGTTGTGCCACATTTATTTCATTACCCTATCAAGCATTATTGACCTAATCACACACCAAAGGGCCTTACATGATCATCACTACTAGAGGTGTATATAATAATATCATCAAAATACACAGCTATAAACTTAGAAATGAAGGGTCTAAGAACTTCATCCATAAGCCTCATGAAAATGCTTGATGTGTTGGACAACCCCAAGGACATGACCATCCGTTCGTACAAACCTCCTTTGGTCTTAAAAGTAGTCTTCTGTTCTTCTCTCTCCTTCATTCTAATTTGGTAGTACCCACTCCTTAAGTTGATCTTGGAGAACACACCTGCTCCGTGAAAATAATCTAACATGTCATTAAGTCTAGATATGGGGTACCTACACTTAATGGTAATGTTGTTAATGTCTCTACTATCAACACACACCATCATCAATCTATCCTTCTTTGGTACTAAAAGGGTCAGTACCGCACATGGACTAAGTCATTCCCTAATAAAGCCTTTTTTCAAAGACTCCTTAATTTTCCTTTACAACTCCATGACCTCTTTAGTATTACACCTATAGGCCGGTTTATTAGAAAGTGTAGCACTAGAAACAAAATCAATTTGGTACTCTATTCCCCTTATGGGAGGTAACTCACTAGCTAGTTCATTTGGGAAAACACCCTTAAAATCACCTAAAAAGTTCTTGACCCTTTGGTCAATTGGACTACCATTCTCATTATTTTAAAGCATCAATAAGAAATACATGGTTTTCCTTTTTCCTATGACCTTCTATAACCTCTTCTCATCAATGAACATAACCTTCTTATAATTTGTGTCCTCCCTAACAAGTGAGGAATGAATGTTAAGGGATGTGAGTATAATATTTTTATTTCCATATTTCAAGCTATAAGTGTTCTTCCTACCATCATGCTTAATATGCCTATCATAATGCCAAGGCCTACCTAGTAACTATAGAACCATTATTAAGCCATTAAAGCTTATATGGTCTAGAATGTGTAGTGGTAGACAAATTAAGCTTCTCTATAAGATTAAACGAAGCTACTTTTGCACAAATACCTCTATCAAAAATAAGTGAACATAATTTTTCAAGTATTGTACACTTACTATGAAATATTTTTTCTCTTTGAGACTCCTCATCAATAGCCTCCTTTGCATGTAAAACTCTCTTCACCATCAATGCTTCCCTTACATCCTGTGGAACCTCCTCAACTTGGGCCCCCTTCCATGTCCCAATGGTCTTCATCTTATTCCCCCTCTAATGATACTTCTTCTAGGTCAAGAAAAGTTATCACTCTATTTTTTGGACATTCATTATGATAATGTCAAATCCCTTAACATTAAAACACCGAACCCCTTGTTTCTACTAGACTCACCCACTTCATACCTTCCTTCACCCTCAACATCAAATGTCTTAGATATAGAAGGTGGTTTTGGTGATTCTTTGGGTGCATATGACTTTAGTCATAGCCCCTCCAACTTTCCATCCCCTATTTTTCCTTTTATACTTCTCCACCTTAATATCTAAAGGAAACAACTCATCTATAGTGCAATACTTTTAAAGATCCATCTTCCTAGCAATGTCACATCTTAAATCTCCTAAGAATTGAGACATCATGTATTCCTCAACTTCCTCCAAACCAAGTCTCATAGTGAGCTTATCAAAAACCCTAATATAATCTTCTATACTTATGGACCTTTATCTTAGAGCATATATTTTGTTATATAGGTCTTAAATATAGGAAGATGACAAAAATCTCTCCTTCATCAATTTTTTCATTTTTGCCTAAATACTCACCTTGGGATTTCCCTTCCTCCTCTTATGATGCACCAAAATTTCCCACTATAAGGAAGAATGCCCTTTCAACTTGAGGAACACATCCTTAAATGATTTTTCATCATCATAGGATTTATCTTCAAACATCCTATTACATCTCAACTCCTACTCTAAAACTCCTCTAGATTATGAGCACCATCAAACTCTCAGATCTCTATCTTGATTTCATTAAAAGACTATTTCCTAACATTCCTTCTTCTTCATGGCACTCTAGGAGAATCTCTAGAAGGTGAGATAAAATTTCTAGACTCATCTCCTACACCATTTGACTCTTATTCTCCTTTTTTTCTTTATGTGTGGGTGGAGTTATTGCATTTGGAATGTTTGTATTCAATACCAATGACTCCAAAATGCCTAATAGTCTCCTTGTGTATCCTTGCAAGGCCTTGATAGCTATATCACTTTTTAGATTATATGTCTCTTCAAGACTCAAACCTTTAGAAACTTGTTGGTTATCCATTGTGGTTTGAAGTTGAACAAGTAAGAGCAAGAGGTGGGAATAAATGGTTAGAATTAGATATGGTTGGATTTTTTTTTGTGGTGGTTATAATGGTTATTGGTGACACAGATAGTGGTCAAATGGTGGCTGGTGGTGGTTTGACAAATTGTGGGTGGAATCTTGAATGGAGGCGGTGAAGAAAATAAAAATGACCCAAATTTACCGACCTTAAGCTTTGATACCGATTTAATTTGTATTACTAAATAAATTGGGTCATGCTAAGTGTTGATGATGGAGTTGGGTGAGATTCCAAAAAATAAAAAAATAAAGAAGAGATGAGAAGTAGTATGAAGACAACTTAATCTTGAATTCCATCTAATGTTAAACACTTACATAAACCAATCAAGGTTTCAACACTTGATATAAATTATTTAAGATTTTGGATGATAAAGCAAAACTATGTACAAAGTATTGAGTGGGTGTGTGATTTTCAAAAAAATCATGTATATTACCAAAGGGTAGTGCGTTTCATTCCTCCATCCATTTACTATTATATAGAGAGTATTAGGCTTAGAAAAATTACAAACTACACTACTAACCCTTAGAGGACTGACTTTGTTACATTCTAACCATAGGACACACTAACACAAGCTAAACTAAGGTTGCAAAACTAACCAAACCCAATCAGCTACGGGAGCTGATTTTTTGAACTTCCTAAAGCCCTCACATCACAAAATAGATGAAAAACTAGTATTAAAACCTATTAAAAGTACTTAGGAAACATAAATTAAAATTCGAGGTGGTCTAACAATATACTCTAACAATGTTTAACTAAAAGAAGCAAATAATATATTGATTGAGTGACTAATTGGTAGTTGGTTTTAAGGTCTAAAAAGAGGGTTGATTCCTACATGAACTAATTGTAGTTTGAGGTCTTGAAAACCCTATAATAAGCTTCCCAAATTCCCTTCAAATCAGGCCATAGTTTGCAGCCAAAACAACCCTTAGTTTCAGTACTATAGCAACCCTTCAGAGTCACTTTAGAAGCCGATTATAGTGGTTCCCCAAGCCATATTATAGGGTGTTGAGTTGATGGATTTTAACTTGGTGTTGGATGGATTTCATGCTCTAACAATATAACTCATTTATTAGCCCGAGTGAGAAGAGCTTTGAATTCTTCTTAGAAAAATTAATAAGTAGAATAGTATTGTTTATAGGGGATGCTTTTGCATCATTATCGATTCACCTCTCTATCTTCTGGTTTACCCCATTATAGATACACATTTCAATGTGTATAAATATATCACATGGATAAGAAACAAGACTCTATTACCTATGTTATTCTATAAGCTAATTCTAGTAACTTTTAAGGATTATTTAAAATAATAGCTTCTAATTAGTCTCATGTTAGTCGAGGTAAAGTTGTTTACTCCAACATTCTTAGGGCAGATGAGATTTTAAAATGATTTGAATATAGCCATAAGTATAATATAGTTTATCTAGCACAATCTTACTTTATATGTTTGTTACTAGCAAGCTTTAACATCTATGGTTGAGCTAACTTACATATTGATGTTTTATAAAAGATTTGATATAACTTTCTATATTAATTTTTTAATCTAGTATTTTTTTTAAAAAGATAATAATTTGTAAAATGGGTTTGTTAATTTCAAAAATATTAATACTCTTAACTTTGATTAACATAATTTATTTTAGGACTTAAATTAAGTTAAGCCAACAATTAACCTCTTTTAATCCCTATTCATTTCAAAATTTTAATCCCCAACTTGGTACTCAATGGCTCATTTGGAATGGGATAAGTTGGGGTGTTAATAAACATTAAATATTAGCCTAAGTGGAGTGAATAGAGAGAAATAAATTTGAATCGGGATGAATGCTTTAAAATATTGTTAATATATAACCCAACTTACTTTTTTACCCTTTATCTTGATTATCATAAAATTCAGGGGTAATGATGTCAACAACATATAGCAAAAAATTACTTAATTTTTATCTTTCACCCTAATTACCTTTTTCTTTCGAGGGTAATGAAAATAGAATGAATTAAGGTAAAAGTTTAACTCGGGTACATATAATAAATTGATTACCTAGTCGGGATGAATCAAGTTGAATCATTTAATCCACACTAATCTAAACACACTATAAAGGAGGTTAATGTTAACTTGTTCATAAAATATTACTATTCACCTTAAAACAAATAAGGTTATAGACTGTTCGCCTAGGTTAATCTAATAAATATAAAAAATAATATTTTAAAATATTCACCTAATCTAGATTCATCTACCTTACTTAACCTAACTTATATTAGTCTCAATCCAAATGCAACGTAAGATAATGGAAAAGAAATATCTAATCGAGAAAAGACCAACTTAGGTACTAAAGTGGCACTAATTATACTACCTTATCAAAAATAAATAAATAAATAAACAACACTCTCTTTGATTTTTATACTTTTCTATGTAATAAGAAATAAATGTGAAGGATTTCCTATAAAATTTGTCAACTTTTTTTGTGATCAAAATAAATAGCTAATTATGAGCATTTTCATCTGTATTATTTTTTTTTTGAAAAAATACGTCTTTTCTCTTTCTTTTTTTTCCTTGTAATTTTTTATGAGCACATGTAACCTTAAGAAAAATTAATTGAACTTCAATAACAATGGTTCATTAAATGAATAGTATTGTTAGAATATGAACAATCAAGTAACTATCAATTAATTAGGACTAGAGTAGAAAGTCGGATTTGAGTAATTTATTTTTGTTTTTGATCCATTTAATTTGGCAAATAAAAATAAGTTGACTAGTTTATGTCAACTGTTACTTTAGGAGGACAGATTAATTTATGTAACTTTATTAATCGGTGAAGAGGTAACCCCCTCTTACCAACCTACACAAGTAGCATCACAACTAAGGATATCAATGAGTCAGATTCGGGTCAGGTCTAATCACATCTAGATCCAGACTCATTTACATTACCTAAATTCATATTTAATTTAGATTTTTTGGATATCACAAGTTCAAACTCAGACCTAGACCCACTTGTTCTAGTGGATAAATGAGTCTTAAACGGATCCTAAACGGATCCAACTAATTTTGATAATGTAATACCCCAAAAATTTGCTTAGCCTAATCTCGCATCATTAATGCTCTAATTTGATTATAATATAAAGAATTCTTATTTTTAGCCTTAACCTAATTTTTTAATCCTAAAACTTTAACTGATTCTGAAACCTTGACTCGGATAAACCATAATTCATAAACCAAAATCAAAACCCGCTAAAATTTCTACTAATCTTAATTACTTGGCTAATCTAAAATCACCTAATCTAATGCTAACCCCTAACATCTTCTTTTTTTTCTTTTTCTTTTACTTCTTCTCCTGTGTCGTTTTCCCTTGTGGCGTGAAGGAGCTCTCTTCCTTTGCACCATGATACCATCACCTTGCCTCCCATATGCATCCTCTCACCATCACCCTACCACCCTCACTGACCATCATCATCATCCCTCGTGCCTATCTTCTTCTTCTTCTCTTCCCCTACACACCCCACGCATCACCATCACCTCCCTTGCCATTCTTATTCTTCTTTCTCATCCTTACGCAACCCACACTCATAACCATTGCCATTATATGCATTTTTCACCACAAAACTCAACCATCAACTCTATTGTCACCATAGTGGCTCTACACACCCGTCGCACATCTCCCTCCTCCTCTGTTTTCCTCATCCCCGACACACCATACACACACGCACACATAACCATATATATATAAGCCATACTCTCCTTCTTTTCTCTTTGTTTGGCCTTTACTCTATCCTTTCTGTGTCAAAAATCCCTTTGCCCGAGCTCCCTCTTCCCTCTCCTTCTTCCTTCTCTTTTCTTCTTCTTCTTATCCTTCTTCCCATGTTTTTGGCCTTTGCACCACCCAATACACCACCATGCACCACCTTAGCCACCACTCGCCGCCCTTTGATAGCTGGGATGACTACCAAGGTCACCCTAAACTTCCCCCTCGCCGTCGCTGGCCATCACCGCCGAACACCGCCTCTTTTCTCTTCTTCTTTCCTTCATTCATCACAGTTTTGCAGAGTGCACGACCTATACACCGCCTGCTGCACAGTTGTGCAACACTTAAATCTCCTGCTGCACAGTAGTGCAACCTTTGTATTGCTTGGTCGTATATCTTTTTTTTCTCTCGGCCTATTGTGCACTGTTGCTACACAGTTGTGCAAATTTTTCACTACCTGGTCGTGCATCATATTTTCTCTTGAGCAAGAGCTACACCACCTACTGCACACCCGTGCACCTTCCCATTTTTGGCCTGCACCCCTATTTTCACCCCTAAAACTTATCCAAACACCATCAAAATTTTACTATAGCTCCACCACACATTCCTCTACACTTCCATACAACTCAAGCTTCCATTTGACTCTGGTTATTTCCATTTTTACCTTCCTTTATCTTAAATTTTCCCACTATTTTAATCTTCAATCCTAATTGTATTTGTAACACTCCCAAAAATTATAGTTGAAAATTTTCATTTAAACAAACAAATACAAGCAAGGGGGTGCTACCGCCATGATTAGTACAAGCCCGACTCCAGGCCAGTCTCGTACTAACCATAAGGCTAAAGAAAAGTTTTATGAGGCATTAGAAAAACTTAAGCAAAGATTCATAGAAATTGAAGTGTTCATAACACGAAAATCATAGAGCGTGATAAAAGTTGTTTCAACCCAACTAGGGTATGTAGTCAAAGTTTCCAAAAGGAATAAAAGGTACAATACAATAAAACAAAACAAAACAAAAACAGAAACATAAGTAAACAGGGATAGGAGGGAGTCTGGTTACCCTCACTCTCGGCCTCAAGTAAGTCTAACGATCATCACACATCCTTGCCTGATGCATCCAATACGTCATAGGCATCAAACACGGTACCTCTTACATGTACAAATTCAGAAGGGCACTCTGCTCATGGGAATGAGCAGCACCCATGAAATGGGTGATCAGTACGCTACGTACTGAGTAAGGTAACCATATGGGTAAGGCCACGCACGAAAATAAACACATAAGGTATACAAAGAATAATTCAAGTTCATATCATCAAGCCAGACTTAGACTAATATTTTATTTTACACATTTCTTAATTTAATTCCGCGTGAGTACGGGAACCCCACTATTATAGCAAGTGGACCGGAAACACTCCATAGGGAAAAACACACCTGACCTCTATTATAGCCAGTGGGCTGAAATCACTTAACATGACAAAACACACTTGACCACTATTATAGTTGGTGGACCAAAAAATCAACCTCACTAGCCTCGACTCACGTGGTGTTCCACTGTAAATAGTTAGTGTCTTTCCATGTCTTATATTTATGTTTCACACATTTCTCATATTAATTCCGCGTGAGTACGGAAATCCCACTATTATAGCCGGTGGACTGGAAACACTCCACAGGGCAGAATGCACATGACCACTATTATAGTCGGTGGACCGAAAAATCAACCTCAAGTGTTCCACTGTAAGTAATTAGTATCTTTCCATATCTTATCACCATGTAAAATTTAGTTTATCAAGCCCAAAATCCCCCACTATTCTAGCCAGTGGACCAGAAACTCTCCACAGGGCAGAACACACCTAACCACTATTATAGTCGGTGGACCGAAAAATCATTCCCCAGGACAAGACACACCTGACCACTATTATAGTTGGTGGACCAAAAAAATATAACCTTACTGGGCCCTGGCTTGATAATCTTTCACTTTAAGTGCTTAGTGTTTTATTGTATCTTATTCCACACACAACCCCGACTAGACATGCACGACCCATTCGACTTTCCGAAAATCCTATCCCATATCTTGGTACTTCTACTCCCTCTAGTACATCCAAAAATTCCTTTCCACTCTTTCCTCATCACCATGAATACCCAACTATGAGGCTTACTATCCATATCTCTAAGTCAACTCAATATCATTCTCTAGGGTTTTCCTCTGGAAAACCCTAATTTGGCCTATATGGCCCAACCTTCCTCTATCCCACACAACTCATACTCCTCCAATTCATCACCTCACTCAATTCATTCCCAAGCACCCCATTTTACTTCCCTTATAACATATGTGGCCACGAAACCCTAGTTGGCCATGCCAAAACCCTATCACCTCTCTCTCCTCAAACGATGTTATCCTTTCAACACTCTTACTTACCATCCCCTCTTCGACATAACACATATTTAACACAACCTATGGCCCCGAGACTTCCTTCCCATCTTTTTCCACTCATCATAAGAACCCAAAACTCTCTTGCATGTGGTTCAAGGCATACTCCCCATAACTCAATTTTGACTCCTCTTTGCTCTCTAGGGTTTTCCTCCGCAACCCAAATATGGCCTATGTGGCCTCACTTCCCTTCAACATACACAACCTATACTCTTCCTTGTTACCACAACCATCATTTCCCTTGATCCACACTTGAAATCAAAACCTCTCTATCCAACTCCCACACATGATCACAAAAATCCTAGTTCGCTCCCCGAAATCCTAGTACTTTTCATTTCTTTTATGACACCCCTCAACACCCAAATATATTTTTTTCTCTTGGATCATTTTTCCTCCATGTGACACCCCTTCCATCTTTTATTCCCTATTCTATCCATTTCCATTAGTTTTCCCTTCCTTGCACACTTCTCTCACTTAGGGCTTCCTTCCAAAACCCTATTCAAGTCTCCCATGCATCCTTACATCAATCCACATACTATTTTTCACATATAGACTCCAATCACCCTAAAAATTCTTTCCTTACCTTACTTAACCCTCAAGTCAACTTTTTCCACGTAAAAGTCATACCCATGCAAAGGATAACCATCCCATGCAAACCCTAGCCTCCCCATTCATGTTTTGGTCCATTCCTTGAATTTATTCCCATTATTCCTCCTTTTGTCCCCCTATAGGTCATAAGATATTTAGACCATCATTGCCATTCCCTAGTCAGCTCACTTTCCTCACTCTTTTCCATTTCTCTCACAACCACATCATAATATTTAGGGCTTCCTATCATGCATGTCATGAGGGAAAATATTACATAAGCACAATCCAAGTACAAGTAATAATACTACATTACACATATCATAACACATGCAGCTTACCAGAGTTATATGCTTAGCAAGCTGCGGTACAAGATCTAGTTACATAATATATAAGGCACACACATCAAATCAACACACATAACACATTTTTCACACACATTAGGCCTTAACCATATCCTTACCTAAAACGACATCGGGGTTGGAGCATGCTCCTACACCTCCTTAGCGTTTTGACTTGGTTCACCTATAAGAGAGAAATACTAGGGTTAACTTCCCTCTTACCAACATTATCATTACTTCCTAATTTAACCTTATCATAACCTAGTACTAGGGTTAATAATAATAGTAGTAGTTTTATAAGTAAAAATAAGGGTATTATTCTTAAAGTAGTTAATCATGCTTCTTGAGTATGTTGTATTGAGTAACATATTTATGGAAATGCTATGAAATGATATTCTTGAGAGTAATAAAATTATGTAAGTGCATATTTGGGTATAAAGTTGGATATAGGATATCTATGGGAAACTGAGAATATGTACTTTAGATAATGATTGGAAATTTATATGTATTAGTATTAGGTTTCATAAAGCCTTTTGGGAGAATATGATTGTCTTGACTACCCCGAGGGTATTATGATCATTTGAGGATAATTATGTAGACGTACTTATGTTGTTCATTTGTATGTCGTGTGTATTTATATGAGTTCAACATGATAATATACAATCAACTCTGAATAAGGTACTAATCATTTAAAGTAAAAGATCACGTGAGTCGGGTCGAGGTGTTTATATGGGTCCGTTCCACTGGATTAAGAATAGTGGGGCCTCATATTCAATGTGAATGAAAATACGATTAAGAGATATAGTATAAATAGAAAGATACTAATCATTTAAAGTGGAAGAATACGTGATTCAGGACCGAGGTGCTGAGTCCGTTCCACCAGATAATAATAGTGACTCGTGTGTGTTGTCCTAGAGAGGTGCTTCAGATCGTTCCACAAGTTTAATAATAGTAGCTTAGGAGTATTTTACTTAGAGAGGTGTTGGCTCCGTTCTACCGGATAATAATATTAGCTGGGGTGTATTGTCCCCGAGAGGTGTTTCAAACTGTTCCATCTGTTTAAGAATAGTGAAATCCCTGAACTCAACGTAAATAAAAGATTGGAATATGGTATAACTAATGAAAGACCCGAAAGTAATTATCTGGCATTCTTTGATTTACGCATGTATGATTAGCTTATGAGAATTCCTATATCATGTGTAATCCTACTTGACTGTACTGTTACCTTACTCAGTACGTAGCGTACCGATCATCCGTTTCATAGGTGATGCTCAATCCAACAAGTAGAAGACCCAGATGTATATGTGCAGGTTGATAAGGACCAGGTTGATGAATTTGCAGCATTTGATGCTATATACATGGAGGAGTGATTTTTTTTTGTATCAGGGTTTTGGGCGTAGAGTCATGTTATCCGGATGATAGTTTTACTCGGATACCTTTTTGGACTCTTAGTCCCATGGGATCCCTTTATTGTATTTTAAATATTATAATCGGAGCCGATCTCCAAATGCTTATTTGATTTTATTAAAAGTTGTCTCATTTCTTATTATTATGTTTTAAATTTTCTAATCGTTTTGCCTAGTGATTGACGTAAGGATGGTGGAGTAAGTTAGACTTATGTCAATTACAGCTGTAACACCCAACCATTTGATTTTACATTTCTTCTTAAAATAAAATTTTTCAGTAGTAAACTTTAGGGTGTTACAAATAAAAAATAATAACAATCTATTTAAATGTAAATACATTTATATTTTATATAGCTAAATCTGTATTTTATATTTAAATTAATTCATTTGAATGAAAAGATAAACATTTTAAAATAGTTACTTGAATTTTTAAATAGTGTTGTAATACTTTTAGATATTATTCATATTAGTCATAAAATAAATACACAGAAATAAAATTTAAAAAAAATTAATAAACAACTCAAACAAGATTATGATAGAGATGACATATATAATAGTAGTATTTATTTATATATGTATGTGTATATATATATATATTCACATACATATATACTAAATAAATCTGACAGATAGGATATGGGTTTGAGTTTAGGACTACTGGAACTAGATTTATTTAGGTATATATGAAGCCAGACTTGACAAAAATCACAGACTCAAACCCGCTAAAAATAAGATAGGTTTAGTAAATGTGGGCCGGATTTGGAACTCATTATCATCCCTAACCTCACTTTTAAAGTAGTCATCTACTATCTTTTACCTTGTGACTAAATCTCTCTCATATAATTTTTCTTTTTACTAATACTTTTACTTGGTCATAACTATTGAATAAGGGTGTTTACTTTAGCTATTAGATGAGACAGATAACTATATCCGTCGGATCAAAATTTTGATATAGTCAATTTAATCAAATAAACAATAATTTGGATAGCTACAAATACAAATTAGATATCAATCGGATTGGATAAATATTCATCTTTTATATGAGTATGATAATTAATTGATTTGGAAAACTTTTCTAATAAAATCTTTAAAAATAAGGGCCCAAAGTTATATAATATTTATGTCAATATATGTACAAGTGTTGTATGTCAAAATATATTGTTGAGTTTTGAAACAGAAAAAATAAATAAATGAAATTTAGAAACTAACCAACAAGTTAAATTTTATATTATAATAGTTATCAAAGAAACGTATAGCTACTAGAGTAATTATATGATTATTTTAATATTATTAATACTACTTTACTATTTCATATATTTACATAGGGCTAATGTTAATAATCTTACCTTAAATATATATAGTTTTACAAATTAGGTATTATTTGTATTTGTTATATCATATCTCCTATTTATTTAATTTTAAGTTAGTTGCATTGAGTTATTTGCCTTTTCTTTTTCAAATCAAACCGAGTAGGATATCAAATCAGATCAACAAATATTAGATTACACAAATACCCCTACTGTTGGTTATTTCACATATACAAAATAATGCATATAAATGTAGCATTGGTTTATGAGATGATGAGATTTTTTTTATATTTTAATTTACTTTAGTTTAATTGGAGGAAGCAAATGCTTGACTCTAGGGATGTAAATGAGATGGATTTGGAACGGGTACATAAGGCTATCCACAATTCAAATATTCGATATTTTGGATATTCAAAATTTTAGATATATGAAAATGATATTTGATCCGAAACTTCGAATATCCGAATTTTTTGATTGGATATTAAATATAACCGATATTATCCGAATAAAATTTTAAATATAAAAAAACTACCAAATCACAAATATATTTAATATTATCCGATCTTCTGAGAAAATATTCGATCCACTTAGCAAATATCCGACCTGCTCAATAAATATCTGATGTTAAAACTAAAATTAAAGCTACTACATTACAAGATTTAATGAGATTCTATCAGATCTTATTCTTTAAACTACATTACATTACCAATTTAGATTAATTTCATTTATCATAAGCTAATTATAGAAATTTAATCAAAATAAAAGTTAAGGTTTGGAGAAAATATACCCACTGAAATTAGTCAAAACATAGCAGGTAAATGGCAATGGAGCTTCACAGGAGGTTGGAGAACGTTCACTAGTGGCGGACACCTTTGAGGTAGCTGATGGTGGCGAGACGAGGTGGTATGGCATCCGCTATCGTCTGCTGTCGTCTACTAGTGTGCTGGAGCTCGAAGGTGGCGACAATTTGCTATAGTGTGGTCAAGTGGAGGGGTGAGGTGGTATAGCGGTGACATAGGTAGATTGAAAACAAAGAGAAGAAAGGGGAACGTGCAAAGAGTAGGAAGCATAGAAGCAGGAGGTTGGCCCCGAGACTCGGGGGTTTCGAATTAGTTTGTATTGTATCATAGAAAAAAAATGGAAAAGGAGGAGAGAGGGAGGGGGAATAAGAAAGGGATGGGTGCCTGGGTAGGGATGACAATGGGTCGGGTTTGGACCGGGTCCAGCCATATCCAAATCCGGATCCGTTTATGTTACCTAGACCCAAACCCGATCTAGATCCGTTTGGTCTCAAAAGTTCAGACCCAGATCCAGATCCACAGGGTCTAACGGATAAACGAGTCCTTAACGGGTCCTAAATGAGTCCGGCTATTTTAAAAAAAAAATAATTAATAATCTATGTAAATACAAATACATTTATATTTTATATAACTTAATATGTATTTTTTGTTAAAAAAAATCTCCATGTGAAAAAATAAATATATTAAAATAGTTACGTTAACTTTTTAAATAGTATTTTAATGCTTTTAGAATACAATATTGTACATATTGCTTATAAAGTAAATATATAAAAATAAAATTAAAAAAATAAATAAGGAGCTCAAATAACATTATGATAATAATGACAAACATACTATTAGTATATGTATATATGTGTATATATATATATATATATATAAACACACACACACACACACACATATATATATATATATATATATATATATATATATATATATATATATATATATATATATATATACTAAACGGGTCTGACAGGTAAGGTCTGGGTCGGGTCTGGGTCTACAAATACTGGACCTAGACCCAGACCCATTAAGATATATATGGATCCATACCCGACTCGGATCAATACCCGACTAAGATCCGTCGGGACCAAAAATTATGGACCCAGACCCGCTAAAAATAAGGCGAGTCTAGCAGATCTGGGTCAGGTCTGAGACTCATTGCCATCCCTATGCCTGAGTGAGTGGGTCTATCGGCACATATAATATTTTTTTTTGTATAAATATCTAGAAAGGTATTATATTAAAAAAATAATTTTAATAAATTTAAATTTTGGTCCAAATAATAAATCAAGTAAGTAAGTATATATATATATATATATATATATATAATTTAAAAAAATGAATGAATGTTTTTCTTCGGATATTATTTGTATTTGTCGGATCAGATAAAAAAATGTCCAAATAAAATTATTTTTTGTCGACCAGATCGGATATTTAATTTGAAAAAAAATTGGATCGATTATTTGCTTTTTTGAATTGAATCACTTCGGATATCATATCGGATTAGCAAATATCAGATAACACAAACAATCCTAGATACATCCTTACACGATAAAAAATCTATAACTGAATCTATATCTACTAACACATCTATATTCGTCATATATTCATTATCCGACATATAATTTGTTTACCTATTAATGGATATTATCTAATGGATAAATTTAATACCTAACGGATAAATCTATTTAGAGTTAAGACAAATAATAATTTTAACCCTAATATTATATTATATTTATTTTGAAATTAAGAATAAAAAAATAATTATATATCAAGTAAATAAATATAAATATAAATAAAGATATAGACATAAATACTCTTTATATATACGTATCAATATCTGAACTTGATAATTATTTTGTTTCATATTTTATATCTAAATATATATTTATTTATTTATATTTATTTAAATATTCAGACTAAACTTGATAAATTGAAGATAAAATCTGTCCGATTTACTTCCCCCTACGATTCCAATCAACTTACCCAGGCAGGAGGGGAAAAAAAACAAAAATGAAAAAACAAAGGCAGTCCGTGACTTTAAAATAACTCTAAAAGGCTAACCAGTACATTTCTTCCCTACATCTCCTGCGAATTCTGGGCAGACCATGTCCCCAATCCATTGCTGTTGACGAATCCGAATAATCTATTCTCATCGCTTTTCTACTCACTTTCTTTTTCTATGCCCCCGACAAAATCGTCGCCCCGAAGGCTTTCGGCTATTTCTGACTCAAAAAACCACTCGATCGACAACAATCTCCAGCGTCACGGTCAGTACCCTTCAATTCTATATGCCAGCTTGTGAATTTGATCTCTCACGCTTGAAATTTCATCGATTTTGCGTTCTTACTGTAAATATCGAAACGCCCATTTGATCTGATTACTCAGTGTTCTCTGTTCGTTCAATTATATCTGAGTTCTGCTCGCATAGTATTTGTTGTATAATAGTGGGTGTTGTAGTGTATGTATCATGTATGTAGCTTATGATGCCTCATTCTAGAAGGAAGAAATGGAGCGAGGCAGAGGAAAGAACACTAATTGAGAAATATGGAGAGATGGTTTCGGATGGGACCTTAGCAAGAATGAAAACTAGGGAAAAGAAATTCAAGCCTATTGCTTTGTATGTTAATTCTATCCATCATGCTCGAGATTCCGTCTCGTTTCCATGGCAGTGGACCTGGAAAGATGTATCCACTAAGGTGCAAAATATGAGGCATCAGTATCTTCTGGTGAAGCAAAAGATCAAGAAGCCCCAACCGATGTTGGTAGTAGGTAGCGATTCAGTTACCAGGGAGTTTGAATGGGATGAGGGCCTTTCACTTTGGGCGAATTTCCTTAGATACAAGGAAGTATTTGGTGATGTGCCCCTTGTTTCTAATAGTGATGATTTGATGGCGGCTGCTGCTCTGAATGATGAGAATGCCCAGGGATTTGGTGGAGGAGGCCGAGTGATAGAAATGCCGGAGTTTGGTCATTTTGAACATTCGAGAGAGGGAGATTTTGCTGCAGGGATCGATGGTGGAGGTACTGGGGTTTTAGATTTGGGGTTTGAGTATAATGGGGAAGAAGGGGAGGAGAATTTTAACGGTTGTAATAATTTGAAGGAGGATGGGGATGATGATTATGTGTATGAAGAAGTGGAGGGTAGTGGCTCTGAATCTAAGAAGAAGAGGAAGAAGAAGAATAGTATATCAAAGGGGTTGGAGAAGAAGGCGTGGGTGTTTTTGGCTAATCAGTTGGGACAGCTCAAGGAAATGGAGACCCGGTTTGAACTTCGAGAAGCAGAGCGAGAACGAGAAAGGCAGAGAAGGGAGCATGTTAGGATGGAAAATGAAAAGCGTTACGAGAAGAGGATGGATGAGAAGGAAAGAGAAAGGGAAGAGAGGGAGAAGAATAGGGAGAAGTTGAGGAAGCAAAGGATGCAGGAATGGGAAGCTATGGTGTTGGAAAGTGAAGAGAGGGAAAAAGGACGACAAGAGGAATTGCTTAATCAGGAGAGGGGATGGAAGGAGAGGATGAATCAAAGAAAGATCGATTGGAAGAAAAGAACAGATGAAATGTTGAGTCATCACCGAGCAGAACTGGGAGATATCCAATCACGAATACTTCATGAACAACAAAACCTTGTCAGCCAGTTGCTTGGGGTGGTGTCACAGTGGACTGGTCATCCCACAGGACTTTCTGATCATACTGGAGCTAGCAGCCATTATTTGTCACAAATGATGCAGAGCTTGCATCATGTGAACGGTTTGGTTCACGATGATGCGAGAGTTGAAGGTGATCAATTCATTGTTGATGGATGAAGTTTGTGTAAGCTGGTATCGTTTATTGACCCCATCTCAAGATGGGTAGGTATGTATAAACAATAATATGCTGCTTGTCACCTATTACTCGTAAATTAGAAGAATTTAGCTGCACTTAGGTGTTTCTGCTTTAATATGTGCCCGGGGGGGGGGGGGGAATAAGGGCGTTCATCTATCGTGTACCTACCTACCATTGTTAAATAGTTTCATAACATTTTTGTTATCATAAAGGAAGTATTCAGCTTCATTTGTGTTTCATTCTTCACCTTCAATGAATGCGGTGCGGCTGGCCTTTTTGGTTCATATAAATTTAACTGAAATTTTATAATCACACTCTAACCTATCTATTGTCATTGTTTTTGACTTTGCTTGAGTTTCCTCTGTACCTTTTATGGAGTTGTGCTAACATTTAGTGAAGACCTGGTTAGGGCTGACTAACAGGATCTATTCACAAAAAATGAGATCAAATGCGGGAAAAATAATTTGATGGCAGCTGGCTATCAAAACCACATCAAATGATTCAAATCTCTCCGTTGTCAATCGTCATGTATTCAAGGGAATCAAGGTAATTGTGCATGCGTATTAAATTAGGCGAGTGTTTTTATTTATTTATTTTGGTGTATTGGACGGGAGGGGGGTACACAGGCAGTATCTTTTAATGTCAAAATCTTAGATGCTCTAATAATAGTTTGTTTCACAGAATAGACGTGCTAGACTTTGTTCCGTTCACATCATCATATCACTCCACATCGAGACAGAAC
Source organism: Tamarix chinensis (assembly GCA_030549775.1). Taxonomy (NCBI): domain Eukaryota; kingdom Viridiplantae; phylum Streptophyta; class Magnoliopsida; order Caryophyllales; family Tamaricaceae; genus Tamarix; species Tamarix chinensis. The sequence goes on from CM060182.1 coordinate 75,799,500, forward strand.
AGGTTGCTGTATGCGCTCTTGTTGTTCCATTCATAAAATGAACTGCTTTAACAATAATGTTACTAACATAAAAGTCAAACATAATGTTAGGCTTGCGATCAATCAGAGATGAAGCCACTATCCAGAAAAAAGAAAAAGAAGAAGAAGAAGAAGAAAAGAAAAGAAGAATAAGAGATGAAGCAGTTCAATCTCCCCCCTTTTTAAATTCCATCTTCCTTTGCTCTCTGCCTCCAATAAACCTCTTCCATATGTAACAGATCCAGTAACTTGGCTTCTAAATCCCTCTTGAGTCCGACCAAGTTGTCATCAGTGGTAGGTTGATGTTGAAAATAGGGAATGGAAGCCTTCAAAGCTGCAATTGGTGTGGATAACACCCCAGTGTTATTTGTACTCCATGATTGAAGACTTGGTAGGATGGATATGATTTTATATTGTAACTAGTTGGTACTATTATGCATCGCCGACCATCCTTCTTCACAGTATCAAGGAAACAAGGGTTTTCCTCCCAGTAGGCTTCAAATATCTGTGATCTCCTACATCTTTTGATAACTCTTTGCAACCTTGAGAGAATTGGACAAGGATCACAAGAGATCATCCACAGGTGGACAAGGAAACAAATTGCAATAGTTTTATCAAGTCTCTCTCTTACATTGAACTTTTACTGTCTTTTGTTAGTCAAAGTGTAAGTAGGGGTGGAGTATCAAGAACTCTTTTTTTTTTTTTTTTCTGAAAACGTGTCATCCTTCCAGGTTTTAACATTGACATTTTTTTTTGGATAATTGAGAGAAGGGATTACAAAAAGTGTAGAGCGACAAAAACAGAGATATTAAACTAAGGAAATACTTTCTTTTTAATCTCTGAATCACAAGAAAATCTGCACATTGTGGATTATCTTTTCAAGTCTGTACGAAAATTTATTTCTTCTATTCTTGGTCCAAAAGTCAATTATTGATTTGATGAGCATAAGCATCCACCTTATGCATACTTGTTGACTTTCAAATGTTATCTTATTTCTGAATTTTTATATAGTTTCCATTATTGTAAAGAAAGTTGCGTTCCAAAATTTCCCCCTCAGTCATTTTCTTTTACCTCCTAGTCAAGCAACATCGTTATCCTCAGCAGATCTTAGCATCACCCACGTGCATCAAAACCAATCATAAATCTTATACCAAATATTTTCTGTTATGGTACAATGCAGGAAAACATGGTTGACTGAGTCTTGCTCAGACTTGCAAAAAGGGTATACTAACTCCCTTATATCAACAATATGAAGCCTAGCTAGTATTTCTCCTGTGTTGAGTCTCTGTTGAACAGCGAACCAAGAAATAAGTTCAATCTTCGGGAGGCTATACCACTCCAAATCATGCTGAAGATGATATTTCTTGAGTCATTTCCATATAATCTTTGATAAGAGGTCTGACAGAAGGATCTCACATAAAAGACCCTCTTATCATCATAGGCCCACCTAATTATATCCTTCCTATCCTTACTCAAATAAAACTGCTCAACCAGAATTTCTAGTTATTCCACTTGACTTTCCTCCCACAAAAAAAGGTGACGCCTCCACCAAAGATGCCAGATCCTCTGTGCCCCTTCCTATACTCCCATTTCGGCTACCTTTTCTCGTTGTTAACCTGACACCATAAAAAGTCTTGGAAATAGGCTTTTCTAAGAACCTTGCCCCATCCAGTTATCATGCCAAAACCTTACACTTCTACCATTGCTAAGAACAATCTTTAGACCAAAATTAAGTGTGGGGTTCGTTCGTTCAATCTTAACAATATCCACCCATGGGGTCCACTCTCTCCTTTAATCCGGAATCTGTAAATTTCCGAAATGGTCACCATAGTAAATAGAGGAAATAATCCTTTTCCAAGATACCCCTTCAATGGTATAAAACCTCCACCACCATTTGAATAATAATGCATTATTCCTCATAGTTAAATCCCCCACACCCAAGCCACCTAGGGTTTTAGGTCTTTATATCACACTCCATCTAACCATTGGTAGTTTCTTCCTGTCCCCACTACCACTCCAGAAAAAATTCATCTGGACACTGATGATCTCCTTAACCGCCCCTTTTGAAATTCTGAATAAACTCATGTAATACATTGCCAGGCTGTTCAAGACACTTTTTATTAATACCAATCTTCCTGCTCTTGAAAGGAATTTCATCTTCCACCCAACCAATCCCTATCTAATCTTGTCGACCACTGGTTTCCAAACCTGACTATTCCTCGCATTAGCCCCCAACAGGAGGCTAAGGTAATTAACTGGTAGAAAGCTAATCTTACAATTCATAATTTTTGTAGCCTCCTTCTGGAAATTTGCATCCACACCGAGACCTATGAGCTCAGACATTGCAAAGTTAACACTCAGTCCTAACAACAAATAGAAGTATTCTAGCAATCTTCTCCAATTCCTGATATTCTTAAGAGATGCCCCACAGAAAATCATAGTGTCGTCCGCAAATTAAAGATGAATAACTTCACAATTATCTCTCCCTACTTTTAGACTTTGGATCAAGCCTTTATCCACACCTTTTTTGATGAGTTGGTTAAATGCCTCTACCGCCAAAACAAATAGAAAGGGGAAAATGGGATCCCCTTGCTTGAGACCCTTTCTCATCTTGAAGGGAGTGGAAGGGGACCCATTAATAAGAACTGTAATACTTACAGTTAAGATACACTCCTTTATCCAACCTCTACATACATTCCCAAAGCCCATAATACTCAAAATACTATCCACGAACTCCCATCTAATACTGTCATATGCCTTTTGAAAGTCCATTTTAATCATCACCTCTCTCAATCCCTTCTTCTTCTTAGACCACTGAATGATCTCATTGGCTACTAGGGCACCATCAAGAATGCTTCTGCCTTCAATGAAAGCTGATTGAGAATTGCTAACCAAGCCATCAACTACCTACTTCAATATATGAGCTAGAATCTTTGAGATCACCTTATAAATGCATCCTACTAATATGATAAGTCTAAACTGACTAACCTCCTCAGCCTCCTCCACTTTGGGAATCAAAGTAATCAAAGTGGTATTGAGGTCTCCAAGACAGAGTCAGTGAACTCCCCAATTAATCCCCACATCTTCCAAATAAAACCCACATAATACCCATCGTACCCTAGATCTTTAAGAGGATCACAAGCCCATACCGTCTTTTGTACATCCTCCCTAAGAGGAATGCTATCAAGCTCCATACTTTGCTCCCTTGAGATCTTGTGGAAACCATCGGCTGAAATGCTAATGTTCGGGAGATCCAGCTGATTATACAGGCCCTTGAAGTAGGATATGATTACCTCCTTAATCCCCGATGGCTCTAAAATCACCTTGCCCTTTTCCAATAACCTATTAAAATTCATCAATCTTAAATTATTTGAGCCACTAGGAAACTGGGCTTTTAAGGACCACTCTAATGTTACTTGAAAAAAAAAGACCTTCCATTTTGATAAGGAGACGTGAGCTTTCGTACAATACATAGAAACATTGTGTGTTTTCTTCTCGCCAATTAGCAAATTGACATGTTTGGTCATATGCTGTTAGGATCCTAAAAACCTATGGTGACGTGAAAACGAGGTCGAAAAAAACACGAAAATATAAATTTATAAAAAATTAGAAAATAAGGATACGAGAGAATGATAATAGTGTGTGTACACGCGCATGCGTGTATGTATGTATGTATATATATATATATATAGAAGTTTTATTAAACGAATCGAGTCCAAGTCTTGGTAGGCTCGACTCATAAGCTTGTGAGTCAACTCGTATATAGGCTTGGTTATGGGTTCATTTGTGCACTAACCAATAAATAACTATTAAGCTATGTGTTTTGGGATATAACTGAATAAAATTAAGAGTTTTAGTAACTCTCATAAATAATAAAATTGAAAACCAAGTACCTTAAAAAAAGAAAATAAAATTGTCTCCAATATAAAAAATTAAAAATAATATTATTACTTAATAATATACTAGGCAGAGTCGGCCTTCTTTCTTTCAATTATTGCAAACAATTTCGGTCACTAGCTCTAAAAGCTTAGACTCCCTCGACCAGCTGACCCATGAGGTCTCGCCCCTTCACCCTTCGGTGCTTCATTCCCTCTTCTTGGCTCCCCTTTCGTTTTTGCCCAAATCAATTCACATCCCGAGCTTCCGTCTCCCAACTCCTAAACACCCAGTGGCTACAACTAAGCTTCTAGTGGCCACTGTCTGGATCCACCTCCGCTGAATGTTTGCATCCCTTCTACTCCATGCCTATCACCTTCTTCTTTTTTCTTCTTCATCAAATATTGTCTTCTTTTTCATCCATCTTGTTGTCGCCTAATGCCCTATGATTTTAGGTAATTGATTTCAATTATTTGTTTCAATTTCTCTTAATTTTTTTTAAGTTTGAGTAAATTTTACCAATTCCATAGTCTTCTTATCTTCCTCATTCCATTTTCTTTGTCGGCAGGTATGCACCCAGCAGCAGGAGGCAATTTTTTTATCTATCTGCTACTCCTTAGATTTTAGATTAATATTCTCACTTCTTTACATTAATTCTATGCTATTTTGTTTTTAATTCGAGTCTTGTTTGATTTTGCTAGAGTTTGGTGGGGTTTTCTTTGAAATGGTGAATATTGAACTGAAAGGTTTATACTATAGTTGAGGGTAGTTTTGAGGCTATGCTATTTTGTAGTGTTGTCTTTGATTGTTGTTCCTGCTTGTTTTTTTAGAGCATGTCTAGTCCTTACTTAGCTTGTATGTTGTATGATTTTTCTTTTGCTATTTTTGTTAGGTTTACTATAACACCCTTAAAATTTACTATTAAAATTTTTTCATTTTTAAAATTTAAAACGAAAGAAAATATGGTAAATTTTGGATATGTTGTTGCCATATTTAGTACCGGACTGATTTTCCTCCACAGTTCTAATACCGAGTATTAAGGCTGAAAACATACTTTACATAAATCTAAGATTACAAAATTAAAATAAAATAGCACAATAATTAAATTACAAGAAATATAATCCACAATTAGTGGTTACAGAATAAAATCATTAAAACATAAACCATAGGAGTTTTAAGAAAAAATACTGAAATCTTTCCGGATAGTCCTATGCTCTTAACCCAAGAGTATTTCTAGAATAAGGCTTATGAGCTAACCAATAAAGGTCATTGCCTATTGAATAAGTAGGGACCCACAAAAGGAACCATTTAGTACTATGGTATTGAGTAACCCTTTATACATGACTAAAAGGTAGAGCCCACATGCAACACATCAATCGCCACACACCAAACACATGAACAGAAAATTACACACATATAGACTGAAATACAATAATCATTAGAATGGTCATATGTCACAAAGACTCATTTTCTTATAACTAACATAACTTACCAAGGAAGCATCTGAACGACACTCTTTGTAGTATATTTAAGTAGCTAACAACATACTCGACCATGCACATCCACCCAACTCAACTCAACACCATACACCAATCCATCTAGGAAGGCACCAATGTCGCTACCATATTACATCAGTAGGTCACCATAGTTCTTTCATTATTCGCTAGACTCAAGCCATTAATTTAAATATCACTCATATCTCAAATTATATCCATGTAGGTTCGGGGACCCCATTATTATAACCGATGGATCGGTGCACATAATATAATCTAGGGCAGAAAACTCCTGACCATTATTATTGTAATACCCCAAAATTACAAAACCTAGAATTTAATAATTAATAATCATTGGATAGTATACTATTTAAATTAGTAATTTAATTTTTTGTGGAATTTTATTTATAAAAATAGATATGATTATTTAACAAATTAAAATAAATATTATGTTATTTTATCATACTCTTTTTGTTTGAATAATTTTCTAAACCTATATTTTACTAAAAGTATCCTCTTAAATTAATTTATTAAAATAATTTATCCATCTAAATAATTAAATACCCTCATTCTAAAAATTAATTTATTTTTATTGTTCCCTTTTTCCTTTTTTTCCTCCTTTATCCTTTTTCTTCTTTTCTCCCTTTCTTTGGGCCGCCCGAACTACTTCTTCTCCCCCTCGCTAGGTCATTGGCCTTCTCTTCTCCCTTCTTTTTCTTCTTTCCTTCTCCCCCCGGTTGGGCCAACCTAACCTCCTTCTTCCTTTCCCCTTCTCCCTCAAGCGTACGAGTCGGCTTGCCCGTCTTCCTTAACTCCCTGCCCGACCGGCCTACTTCCCCCCCTCCTCCTCCTCCTCCTCCTCCTCCTACTACTACTCCTCCTCCTTCTTCTTCTTCTTCTTCCTTCAACACTACATGTAAATCTAAACAACACCCCATGCCAGCCCCTCCCTACACCTCACCTGGAACCATAGCCCTGCACCTGCACCTGGCCTCTCTCTCTCATCCCTTTCCCTTCTATTTTGACCCTACATCCTTCCTACAACTCCCCCTATAAGCCTTTTTTTCTTTCCCCTTCCCTCTTCTCCCTTCCCTGCCACCTTACACCTCAACCTGCAACCCTCCCCCTACAACCACCTAACCCTATGCCTCTGCCTTCCCTCCACTCCCTCTTCTTTTTCTTCTTCTCCTCTACCCATTTCTTTACCTCCTCGAGCCCCCTTCTTCCCCTACAGAACCTCTCTTCTCCCTTCTTTCCTCCTTCTCCTTTCCTCCCCTATTTTTGCTTTGCCACCCTCAATTGTCGCCTCTACTGCCCAACCAACCACCACACCAACCTCCTGGCTTATCCTACTTCTTCCCTAAACCACCCAGCAACCGCCACACACCCTTGCAGCCCACCTTTCCCTTCCTTTTTCTTTTCTTCTCTTCTCCTTTTGGCCCTCATCCCTGTACTCTACCTTGTTTTGTCCATTCCCCCTCTTCCACCGCTAATGAAGCTGCCCCTCAACCATCTAACACCTCCCCTACCACCTCCTTACCTCGCCTTTCCCGAAATCTCCCTACAACACCCTCCTTTCTCCTCTTCTTTTCCCTTCCTTCTTCTTCTTCTTCTCCCTTCCTTGCACCCATTTTCCAGCCCTTTCCATTATCGTCTCCACTGCCCTGAGTAGTCAATCTCTGACCCCCGACCACCACCTTTGCTCTGCTACCCTCCCTGCACCCAACCACCACCCTCACTCCCCTCCACAAGCCCTCAACCAAAGCCACAAACCCTCACCCGAGCCTTTTTCTTTCCCCTATCCCAACTCTCCTCTTCGCCCTATTTCCCCCATAATATCCCCCTATTTTTGTGCATGCAGCTCACGCTACCATGTAGCGTGAGATCTAATGCATGGTCTAAGCCTACTTAACCATTTTTGAGGTATAAATATAGTTAGCATTAATATGTATTTACTAAGCTTTTTGATAAAATATTATTCTTTTAATTTTCTACTACTAATATGTTAGTTTTGATATTATTTCTAAGTATAATTTTTTTCCTAATCAAAGCTTAAACTTTTAACCGAGGTACCAGTAAAGTTTAATTATTGTTGGAAATAAGGTAATCATTATACCCCCACTAAAATGTGTGGATATACGTATGCTAGCACATTAGGGTTTTTGAATATGTTTGTGTGCATATTATGTGAGGTTAAGTATATTGTGATTTGTAGCATATGTTGGTAGTTGAAATGAAAAAGCATGCTATATTATGAAATTTGTCATGTGTAGAAATGATGGTTAAGAAAATATCATTGTTGTTAATATTGATATTAGATACATGCACTTGTTATGTTAAGTAAATATGGTCAATTTTAGTAGATATAATGTTAATATGAGCCCTAAGGAACTGTAGTAATTTTATTTGTACAAAGGGTATGTCCTAAGTAAGTGGGTATGGTAGGTGGTAATGGGTATTAATAATAAATAATAATGGTTGGTGGTGTTAGATGAGACATATAGACCATGGGTGTTAATGTGTTATGTAGCAAGAGTATTTTAGTAAAATTGGCATAAGAAGGGTAAATTGGTAATTTTATGAATAAAGGGGGTAATATGATAAACTAATAAGTAAGAGTGGTAGTTTAGTAATTTTGGCATGAAAAAGGGATAATTTGGTAATTTTATGAATAAAAGGGATAATATGGTAAATTAATAAGTAAAAAAGGGCAGTTTTGTAATTTTTGCATAAAACGGGGGTAACTTGGTAATTTTATGAATAAAAGGGGTAATATGGTAAATTAATAAGTAAGAAGGGTAGTTTGGTAATTTTGTTATGAAAAATTGGTAACTTGGTAATTTTATGAATAAAAGGGATAATATGGTAATTTAGTAAGTTAGAGGGGTATTTTGGTAATTTAGCATGAAAGAGGGGTAACTTAGTAATTATACAAGTATGAGGGGTACATTGGTAATTTAACAAGTATGAAGGATAATTTGGTAATTTAACTAACCTGAAGGGCAATTCAGTAATTTTAACAAATATGAAAGGTATTTTGGTAATTATATAAGTATAAAGGGTAAATTGATAATTTCATAGGTATGAAGGGTGTTTTGGATAATTATACAAGTATGGAGGATAATTTGGTAATTTAACAAGTATGAGGGGTAAAGTTGGTAATTTAATAAGTATAAAGGGTAATTTGGTAATTTAACAAATATGAAAGGTATTTTGGTAATTATACAAGTATGAAGGACAATTTGGTAAGTAAAAAGGGGTAACTTGGTAACTTTACAAATAAGAGGGGTATTTAGTAAGTTTGTAAGTATGAAGGGATAAATCGGTAAATTGCGTATAACATGGCAATGGATTCAATAAGACTCCATAATAAAACATAAGGGATATTAACTAATAAAATAAGGGTTTATGGTCTTAGTATCACTTATTTAAGTATAACCATGTATATTATAAGGATAAGGGTATTTTGGTAAATCAATAAATATCATAAGGATAATGCACGATTAAGGGTATGATATGATATTTATTTCATAATCATGCAAGATGTGCCTTAAGTGTTAACTATGTATGGAAATATGTGTTGAATTTGCTAAAAGTACATGATAGGGTTTATGTGTTTAATGATCCCTTGGTATAGAGTACTCGATTCCATAACTAGTAGTATACTTATGATATGATAACCTATTATGGCATGTGAATAAATGAAAATGAATTATGTGATGAAAATAAAGGATAAGAGGAAACCTTAGCCTTTGAGGCATTTTGGTCATTTTGACCTAAGGTGCCTAAGTATAAGAATTGGAATTTATGATGGCCTTAGTGTACTATTTAAGTTAACATGAACAATAATACGAATAAGGATTACTTAATAATAACATAAACAAATAAAAAATGATTAAGCATGTGATTGATGTGATTATCGCGGTCACCTTAATTAAAACTCTAATAATTAAAGTGGAAGACCTCGAGATCGGGAATTGTGGCTCTTTAGGGGTCGTTACCCTAAAGATATGGTTTAGCTCACGATTATTCTGGATTTTGCTAGTGTGCCTTAGTACCCCAGCCAGGCCCTACATCTTACTCTATTTAGTTCTACGGACCTACTTATGGGGTATGCATACTTAGAGATTAGGTGTCCTTGTCAGTAGAGTACTGTGTGTCCTCATGCACCAGTACAACCAGGGTACTTTTGGTTCCCTGGGCTTATGGTTGGATGGTACTATGCTGCTTGTATGCACTAGTATGACCGGTGTAACTTTGTGTCTCCGGGTTCGTGATCTCCCCCTCGAGTTAAATAAATGTAATTGTTATGTTAATTAAATGAAAAAACAATAATCATTAAAGTGAAAGATTATTGAACTGGGCCCAAACCGATCCACAGATGATAATGGTGGCCAGGAGCCTTTTGGCCTGGAGACCGTTCCGCCGATAAATAATAGTGGCCAGGAGCGTTCTGCCTTGGAGTGTATTACATTCCATCAACTAGAATAGTGGGGGATCCCAAACTCAATAAACCAAACCTTGTGTGATAACGAATCATAGGAAAGACACTAATCACTTATAGTGGAACACATGTGAGTCGGGACCAGACTGATCCACCGGTGAGAATAGTGGCCAGGTGCATTTTTCCCTAGAGATCGGTCCACAGATAAATAATAGTGGCCAGGAACATTCTGCATTGGAGTGTATTTTCGATCCACTAGCTATAATAGTGGGGTTCCCATACTCACATGGATATAATTCAAGAGATGATGTTGAACGATATTTGATTAATGGCTTAAGATCAGAAATTATTAATTTCACCATTATGATCTACGGTTAGTATAAATATGGCCTTGGTGCTTGTCTCTCATGATAAGTGCTAGAAATGCTAAGTAAATGGACTTGTGATATATGATTCCTATGGTACGAGTCTATCCTATGTTGTTGTGTTTATTTCTATGCCTTGTGTACTTATTGTTCTTATATATGTATGATGTGTTGTTTGCAGGATATGCCTTTTAGTTTTGTATAAAGGGCTACTCAATACCGTAATACTGAAGGGTTCTCTTTGTGGGTCCCTGCCTATTAAATGAGTAGTGTACCTTGTAGGTTAGCCTACACGTGCTATTCAAGTTGTTATCGGGTGAGAGCGTAATAAATTTTTGGAAAGTTTATGAGTTTATCTTTTATATTTTTACATTTCCTTATGTAACGATTTTATTTTCTTGTAGCCACTAATAGTGGGTCTTACCTTTTGTAATGAAATTTTACGCGCTACTCTGATTTAAATGAAAGTTTGAATTTGTGTAAATTTTATTTTGTCTTTCTAAGCCTTAGTACTTGGTACTGAAACAGTAGAAGAAAACCAGTATTGTACTAAGTGTGACGATAGCATCCCCAAAATATACCTATTTTGCTTCCGCTATATTTTTAAATAAACAAAATATAATCCCCCATAATTTTAAAAACCTATAATTTAATACACAGGTTTTATTTGGGGTAAATTAGCTTTTAAATTTATTTAATTTAATTATTTTATGGATTTTTGAGTATATAAAAATTGAATAGGAATATTTAATAAATTAAAATAAATATCTTTTCATTTTACCATACTCTTTTCATATAAATAATTTTTCAAACCAATATTTTACTAAAATTATCCTTTTTAAACCAATATATTAAATTAAATTATCTATCAAAATATTACATTTCATTATTTTATAAATTAAATTATTTTAATTTTTCCTATTTTTCCTTTCCCCTTTTTCTTTTCTTTCTCCCTTTTTACTCCTTTTTCTCCTTTCTTTCTTTTTCCTTCCCTTTTCTCCTTTTTCTTTCTTTTAATTTCTCCTCTTTGGGCCGCTAGGCCAGCTTTCCCCCCCCCCCCCACCTGCTTCTCCCCCCTGCTCGCCTGGGCCACAGACTCATTCTTCCTTCCCTAGCGCAGCAACCCAACCCAGCCCCCTTCTTTCTTTTCTTCCTTCCTCCCCCAACGACTGAGCCGCCCCAACCTTTCTCCCTTTCCCACCCCGGCCTGCCTTCTCTTCTCCCCTCTTATTCTTCTTCTTTCCTCCCCCAACGACCGCTCCGGCCCAAACCTGAGAATGCCTGCCACCCCAAGCACGCCCGACCACCACCCTGCAACCTCTCCCTACCACCACTGCAACCCTTCCTCTCTCTCTCCCCCGTCCCCTTTTCCCCCATTTCGGACCAAACCATAAATGCACTCCCCAACCACGCATGGCCTTCCTTTCCTCTTCTCCCCTTCCCTCTCCCTACCATCCTACCACCTCCCTGCCACCCTACACCCTGCCATCTGATCGGTTGCTTGCTGCCCTCTTCTCCCTCTTCTTTTTCTTATACTCACCAGCCCTTCCTGCCCCATTTTTCTTCGAGCCATTCTCCCTCCTCCGACTTCTTTCTCTCCTTTTCTTCTCCTTCCATTTCCATCCCTGTTTTATCACCACCTCCTCCTACGCCACTTCCTCCGCCATACCAACCGCCTGCAGCGCCTCCTGCCATCTTCTACTCCCGCCCTGCACCACTACAATACCCCCTCGAGCCCCCTGCAGTCCCTTCTTCCTCCCCTCTTCTTTTTCTCTTCTTTTTCTCCCTTCTTGGCAACCTCCCTGCAATCCCTCCTTTCGCCGTCGTCCCACTACCTCTACCACCACCTAAGCCACCAAACCACTCCCTCCAACCTCCTCTACCACCCCTACACTTCCTTTGGCTGAAACCAACCCTAACAACCCCTCATTTTCCCCTCCCTTTTCCTTCCTTCTCATCCCCCTTCACCTCGACAGCCACCATTGTAGCCTCGCTGCCGCCGCCCTTTGCCGCCAACAACCCATCCCCAAGCACCACCTACACCCCCTCTTCACCCCTACAACCTTCCCTTACCCTGACTCTCCTCCACCTTCCCTCCTCTTGGCCCCCAAGACCCCAACCCAAACCATCACCCCTCCCTTCTACCTCCCTAACTTTGACCTTTCCCTCCCCCCTTATAACCTGCATGTGGCTCACGCTACTCATGCAGCGTGAGTTCCACATTATTTTGGGAGTTGTTTTGTTTAATTATTGAAGTATACTAATGGCTAAGTAAAGTGTGTTATTAATTAAGGTTTTATAAGTCTTATCCTTTTTAGTTTCCTACTTGTAATATAATAATTATTGATATTATTTTTAGGTGTTGATTTTGCTATTTAAAGCTTGAATCTTTACCATAATACCGGTAAGGTTCGATTTTTGTGGGAATTAAGGTAATCGTTAAACCTCACTTAAATGCATGGATAAACGTATGTTAGCACATTAGGGTTTTTAATATGTTATTATGCTTGATATATGTTGTTTGATATAATATATGTAGTTTCCTGTGTTGGTTGATAAAAAGGAAAGCATGCTAGTTTATATGCCATGTATGGAAGAAATGCATAAAGAAGGAGATTTGATATTCAAGAATATGTTAAGTACTCATCCATGCTATATTATGTTATTGTGACCATTAATGCGTGATTAATATTATTATGAGCCCTAGGTTATTTAGTAATATATCTTGGGTAAGATTGTGGCCTAATATGTGTAGTGATAATGAGTATTATGTTGAAATACAATAGTTGGTGGAACTGGATGATGAGAATAGAGTATTAAAATTTATATTTTATGTAGTGGTGATAAGTTGATAAAAGTGGTGTAATAAAGGGTAAAATGGTAATTTTGGAAGAAAAGAGCAAAATGGTAATTTTATAAGTAAAAGGGTATTATGGTAATTTTAGAAGTAGAGGGTAAAATGGTACTTTGGAAGTAAAGGGCAAAATGGTAATTTTATAAGTAAAAGGGTAAAATGATACTTTTGGAAGTAAAGGGGTAAAATGGTAATTATGATAATGGAGAAGGGTAATATGGTAATTATAATAATGGAGAAGGATAGTATGGTAATTATGATAATGGAGAAGGGTAAAATGGTAATTATGATAGTGGAGAAGGGTAAAATGGTAATTATGATAATGGAGAAGCGTAATATGGTAATTATAATAATGGAGAATGATAGTATAGTAATTATGATAATGGAGTAGGGTAAAATGGTAATTATGATAATGAAGAAGGGTAATATGGTAATTATAATAATAGATAAGGGTAAAATGGTAATTATAATACTGGAGAAAGGTAATTTGGTAATTATGATAATAGACAAGGGCAATTTGGTAATTATGAAAATGGAGAAAGGTAATTTGGTAATTTAACCAACTAAAGGGCAATTTGGTAATTATGGTATTGGAGAAGGGCAAATTGGTATTGGAGAAGGGTAATTTGGTAATTCAACCAACTAAAGGGCAATTTGGTAATTATGATAATGGAGAAGGGTAATTTGGTAATTTAACTAACTAAAGGGAAATTTGTTAATTATAACAAAGGAGAACTAAATGGGAAATATGATAAGTGTAACAATTATGAAAGGTGATTGGTAACCCAAAACGAGGAAGGATGTGGCTAGGAACAACTATGTGTGTGTTAAGTGTCTTGTGTGCCATGTGTTATGCCATGTTGTATACTTTATACTTAATGGCTAATTACTTATAGTGCAGCTTGGAGTTGAGGTATGCTTATGTGAATTCCTTATGGCATGTGTACCATGATGATATATATTGTGCTTACGATGTTATATGATGTGACCCTCTATGACATGCATGTTAGGATGTTTAACAGTATGATATGGGGCGAAAGGATAAAAAGGAACAAATAGGAAGTGAGTTGACTAAGGAGACATGAGATTGACCTTATTATCTCATGATCCATGAGAGGGAAAATAAAAGGAGGTTATGGGATGGGTCCTCTCGGGAGGATAGAAGTAGAGGTCGGTGAAATGCATATCAAGGGTGAAATACTTTCAAATAAGATATGAATAAGATACTAATCATTTAAAGAGGAAGATTATTGAGCCGGACCCAGACCGATCCACTAGAAAATAATAGTGGCTAGGAGCCAGGGTGCCCTGGAGACCGGTCCACTGGCGAATAATAGTGGCCAGGAGCATTTTTTCCTGCATGATTTCCGATCCACTGGCTGTAATAGTGGGAGATTCCATGCGCAACAAACCAAACATAATAACGATAAGACATGGGAAAGTGACAATCTACCACTTTAATCCAATTTTTTTAATAAACAAGTACCAATGGATGAAAGTTTAATATTTAAGAAGTAAGAAGTGAAAGAAAAATAGGTAAAGAGAAAATGGGAGGTTGGCAACAAGGAAAGAAAGAACAAGCAAGAATAACACCTCAAGAATAAAAGAAAAAGGTGTGAGGAGAGAGTAAAGGTGGAAGAATAAAAAATGTGTTAAGTGTAAAATTGAGAATACAAAGGGCATATGGTCCCTAAGGATAATTAAAAATGAGGAGAGATAGGGGAATTATCAGATTGGAGGTTGATTGCATAGCATATGAGAGGAGTATGAAGGAAAAGGGCAAGGTGGTGTAAGAGAGTTGGTGAGATGAGTATGGTGATTGGATTTTAGTAAGAATTTTTTGTTGAATGGAAGAGGAAATTTTCAATTAGGTATGGGAGTATGGAGATGTTGATTTTAATGGTAAACATAGACCATGAAATGTCAAACAACAATTAAAGTAATTTAGTTAAAGTAAAATGTCTAATATATAGGTAAAAATTGGAAAAATAATGAAAAACTAAGAAAATGTATGACATTAAGTTAGAAACCCAAATATATAAAAATATTGGACATAGAAATTGATTTAGAGTTAAAAAAAATAATAAGTTTGATACAATATCACAATGCTTGATTGGCTAAATAGGGTTGGCAGGTCGGTCGTCGGACCCCTTGGGTGATGGGTTATTTGACCTGTAGGTCGGTCAAATGCCAATTGAAAGAAATTAAAGTTAGGGTTTTGATGAGTTTTGATATAAAATAAAGAGATTAAAAGTCAAGATAAGAAGATGAATTCATTATAAGAGCTAAGGAAAATATGAAGTGACTAATCACTCAGAAATTAGAGTTAAAATTTTTTGAGGTATTATATTATGTTTTGCATCATTCTATTTAGGTACCTCCAAATTTAAATATGTCTTCATTTGGGTTCCTAAATGGTTACCTATATTATTATTATTTAGTAGTAGTAGTAGTAGTAGTATGAATTGTAGCATTAATATTATTATTATCATGATTATTATAAGTATTATGATTGTTGTTGTTATTATTATTTTTGTTGTTAATATTAATAATAAAAATAGTATTATTGTTGAAATGAATCAGATTATTATTATGAATAATTTTGGAAATAATTATTACCATCATTATTATAGCAGTCATCATCAAATACAAAAAAAGATGAACATATTTTAAAATTAAAATGTAGTTTTATATATGGGAAATAAACATTTTTTTTAATTTTTAATATATAACTTCTTTTATTTTCATAAAAAATTGGATGTGGGAAAACACTATTTTATCAAATTAAATGCACCACAACTTTTACTACTTTACCTTTATAATATAGATTATAAAACATCCATATAATATACTTACCGGTTCCATAGTTGAGGCACTAGGCATCCTAGGTCATTATCATTACTTGTCTTTTGTTCTCTTCGTATCCTTCCCTTTTCTTTTTCTTCTTTCATATTTTCCTTTCTTTCTTTTATATTACCGGTTATGAACAACATACAAGCGCAAACTGATTCTTGTTGCTTGTAAAATCATACCCCATCACCGCCCGGCCGGTTCTTTCCCCCTTTTTTTCTTTTCCTTCTTTTCTTCCCCGGATCGTCGGTCCAGCCCCCCAACCTTCTTCTTCCCCAAGGCCTTCGCACCTACCATTCCCACTGTTTGACCTGCAACCGTTCGAAGCTCCCGCCGCCGGCCACACCCGATTTGATTGGCCGTTTTTCTCCCTTTCTCTTCCCCCTGATTCAGCGACCACATAAACCAATCCACCTCCCTTCCTTCTCGTGCGATTCCCTTTCTCTTTCCTGCACATAACCCTTGCCACGACTTTGAATTCCACCGGCCAACCTCACCGCCGGTTGATAAGTTCATATTTTGACACATTTTATGCCCTTATAATCTTAGGTTTTAGTATTTTATTTAAGTAATATAGGTGAATAATTATGATTTTATGCTTAAGTGGTAATAATTGCATAAATGTTATTATTTAAGCTAAAATGATGTAAATTAAGTAAATTTAGAATATAATATTCTTTATTAATTTTTATTAATTCTATTTTGCAAGTTTTGTTTTTAAATAAATAAAAAAAAAAGAAATTGGACCTTTGGACCAACGGCCACACCAATTTTTGGCGACGTTGTCGAGGATTGGTAACTTCACATTTACTTTGCTGGTATTTTTAGTGTATTTTTATTCTTAGTGTGTTGTGTTTTTTGTAGCATCCTTTTATTTAGAGTTTAGAGTGCTTATGGGCACTCAAGTCTCTAAATTAATAGGAGTTTAGTAGTTAGTGTGTTTCATTTTTTTTAGTTTTTTCTTTTAGGTTTATTTAGGATTTTTGGTGTGTTTTGTTTTGCTTTTAACCTTTTCCTTTTAAAGTGTTAGTGTTTTCAGGTGGCTATGAGAGGATCCTTGGGCTATGGACAACTTTACATGAACCATAATGCAAGAGTAAATGAGGTAAGTTCAAGTAATCTTGATGATAGACTTAACCAACTCACTACTCTTGTTTTGCAGGTAGCTACAACTATTGGAGTTATTAATACAAGTGGAGTGTGTCATACACAAGGAAATCCATATGCTTACCATTCACAAGCTATGAGAGGAGGATGATGGACACAATCCAGTGCTCAATCTTTCAATGGTTTTCAAGGACATGATCCCTACACAAGCGCATACTATTCGGGAATTAGGCATCAACCCAACTTCGGATGGGAGATGAATGATCATTATTCAATGCCATATCAAGACCCTTATACACGTGAATATGAAGCTTCAAAATATTATCAATATCCTCAACAAGAATCTTCTCTAGTTTCAAAACCCTCAAGTTTAGAAAAAATGGAGAAGCTTTTTGAAGCATTGACAAACGGGAAAAATCAACTAATGCAACGTCAGATTATACAAAATGAAAGGATGGCAGCGCTAGAGGATCAAATGGGTTATGTAGTCAATAAGATAAATCAATTACAAGTACAAAAGAGCTCTCTAGTACTTCAGTTCAAAATTCAAGTGAGAGTTATGAGTATGATGATGTCATATCCGAATGTAAGGATGAGCTAGTTGAGGAGGTTCCCATGGAGAACATTGAAAAGCAAGATAATGTGGAAGAAGAGCTTGTAAAAGTAGAATAATAATCTCATCAAAATGAGGATCAAGTGAAGAAAGAGAAGTATATGGATGGCAAGACTATCACTTTCATCTACCATAGACCATCTATGAACATTTATTCCCCAATTTTGCTTTGAGATGACCATGAGACACAAGGTAAGCCTTTGAACCACTTTGATTTTATTTATGCTAACCATACTCCTTGTTTTCCCTTTTTTAGCAGGTTATATAGATCCAAGAGTAAAGAGAGTAATCAAATCATCTTGGATACATTTAATAAGATTCGTAATGCTCTAAAGGAGAGGTTATGTTGGAAGGATGTGTTTAAAGATTTTGAGATGGGAAAATATGTTCCTTCGATAGAGAGATCATGATACATGGACATGGGACAAAATATTATCTCTTACACACGAGCTTATATTCTATGCTAGGTAAGTTACGTTCCTGTTGGATCAAATCTTTCATTAAATCTAATATTTTATCTTTTTCTTCCTTGCAGGATAAAGATGATCATCACAAGGAAGGATTTGGTGAAGCAGCTCTCAAGTGGACGTATCCACCTTGAATGAGAAAAACCGAGATCATGTCAACCTGAAGACATAAAAAATAAGCGCTACTTGGGAGGCAACCCAATGTCATAAGGGAGTTTTCTATCCTCTAGTTATTTATTTATTTAGTTTGTTTTCTCCATACTTTAAATTACATGTTTCCCTAGTTGTTTACACATTGAGGACAATGTGTGATTTAAGTGTGGGGGTGTGTGTGTTTTATGTTTTCGCAAAAAAAAAAAGATAAAAAAATTATTTTTTTTAGAGTTTTTAGAGTGTTTAATATTTTTAGAGTCATAAGAGCCTTAACTAGTTAATGAGGAGTATATCTTTGAAATCAAATGAAAATATGATCATAAAATCAAGATAAAGCAAGTGGAGATTTTTTGTCTTAATTTCTATATAGAGACCACATATCTATGTGTCTAAATATGAATAGAGAAAGAACATTTATGATTTTCTAACCACCAACATGGCATGTTGAGATTCATCACATTCCTCAGTGAGCTTTTGAACCATATATACCTTCTTTTTCTAAGCGAATTTACAAAAAATCATCTACTTTTCTTGGCATTCAAAATTTCTTTGTAAACCTCATATATTTTTAATTGCTTTGATCATATTATTTGCCATAGATCTTGTAATGGACTATAGAAATTGCCAGAACTTACTCTTGTACTATTCGAAGCTTATAGTCAAAATATGCTCTGATTGATAAAATGATAAAGTCAGCTTAGGAATTTTCCATCACATGACCAAATAGCTTAACCCTAATTTGTATATGCATGATGTACACCCCATAGAAATCCTTTGAGCCTATACAAGGAACATATATTTTTCTTCATTACCCACATTGAATAACCGTTGGGCCTTAATGTCCTTACCTTTGCTTAAAGCTAGTGGAAGGAAATCAAATCATTATGGATATAAAAAATGGTTGTGTATGTGTGTATGTGAAAGAAATAAATAAATATATATATATATATATATATATATATATATATATATATATATATATATGCTAAGAAAATGGATTAGATTTGTTTGGTGGAGAAAAAAAATTGAAAAAAAAAATAGGATATAAGGAAGAGAGGGGGTTTTGGAGACGATGGTGAGAAAGTTCTATTCATGTTAAATTTTATTATGAAGGTGGAGAGGTGTATCATTAATCATTGATGTGGAGTTATGCTTATATGTCATCTAATTATTAGATTCCATTAGCTCTTGTCCTTTTCAACACCACACTCCTAAAATACTCCATACCCTTCTTTAACTTAAACCCTGCTACAACCAATAAGTAAGTCCTATTTGATTCTTAAGATGAGCAACCTTTGATCTGATGGAGATTAGTTACAAGAGTTAAGCATATGGTTCGGTCCATTTTGCAAGTATTCGATATCTTTCATGAGATTTTATCCACAAAAACATGAGCCTTCTTTGTTTATATATGTGAGTTATTTTTTATCTTTATCATCTTATCTCACATACATGAGTGTTTCTATACATCAATAGCCATGAATCTAAGAGAGAGAAAAAAATATAGAGGGTATACATAGTGAGGATGGATCTTGATGTGACTAAGGTGTCATAGATCTTCATCCATAATATTTATCTATTAATACCGGTCATGTTTATGTGTGAACCATATATTGAAATTGATCCTTTAAATCTCCCAATGCTGAATCTTGGTTGATTGCTAATTTTGAAGTTTGAAAGTAAAAGATTATGAGAAAAAAAAATGGTTAATGGAGTTAAGTGTGTTTTTATTTTTATAATTTTTTTTGCTTTATGTGTGTGATTTTGTGGGTATATCATTTGTGAAACCCCCACGAGACCTTACTCGTCCTCGATGGGTGACCTAGGAGTTTAAAAGGCTTGTTGCACATGCTAAGTGCAATCATAAGACCTACGAAAGTGGCTAGTTAATTTAATTTTATTTGTTAAAATAATAACTTGCTTGAGGACAAGCAAGAAGCTAAGTGTGGGGGTGTGATAAGTTCATATTTTGACAAATTTTATGCCCTTATAATCTTAGTTTTTAGTATTTTATTTAAGTAATATAGGTGAATAATTATGATTTTATGCTTAAGTGGTAATAATTGCATAAATATTATTATTTAAGCTAAAATGATGTAAAGTAAGTAAATTTAGAATATAATATTCTTTATTAATTTTTATAAATTTTATTTTGAAGGTTTTGTTTTTAAATAAAAAGAAAATAAAAAAAGAAATTGGACCTTTGGACCAACGGCCCAAGAGCCGAAGGCCCGGAAAAAGAAAAGAAAAGAAATGACGAAAGGCGGCGAGGCCAAACGAGCCGCACGATCTTTAGAAGAAAAAAAAAAGCAAAGAAAAAGGAGAGTTAGCTGCACAAAGGAGGGCTGACGTGGAAAGAGAAAAGGCCGCACAAGAAAGCCGCCAGGCACGAAAAGGCATGACAATAAATAGAGGAGAGCTGCAGGAGCAGAAGTACGAAGCCGTAGAAGGGGAGAGGCTGCCTCCGTCGGCCACAGTGAAGGAGGGTAGAAAAGAAAAGGAAAGGAGCCGTCAGCGGCTCAAGAAAAAGAGGCACGACACGGAAAGCAACAAAAGGACAGACAACGCAGCAGCCATCAGGCGTAGGATCGGGGCGCGGAACGAGGCAACCAAAGCAGTTAGCGACGAAGGAAAAAGAAAAAGAAAAGGAAATAATTGCACAGAAATAAAGGTAAAGGAAAGGAAGAAAAATAGGGAAGAAATTTATCTGGTAGAATTTATTTCAAATAAAATTAATTTTTATCTGAATAAATTCTTGATGTGTTATTTATAATTAATTCTAGATATTTCTTTCTCTATTTTTAATTTATATTTTAGATATATATTTTTGTGTAATTAATTCTATAATTATGGCTGACTGAATATTTGTTGCTAAGGAATAAATTGAAACCCTAGATTAGGGTTTGAATTATAATTTTATTTTCTTTGTTTCGTGAGATTGTTTCTTGACTCTATTTTAATTGCTATCATTTATATATATAATTCTGTTAAGTATAATTTATTTAGTGCATGCCTTGTTCTGATTTCCTCATAAGTGACAATATGTAGGATTATTTACCTGTTAGGTGGCCATATAAATATACTAGAATTTATATGTATAAATTGCAACTAGGTTAGATAATAATTCACCTAATAGTTTTTTTATTATAACGGAAGTAGTAAAACATTTAGATACGTGTGGGTCAAGGAAAAGAAATACAGCTAGACATGCTTTGTGTACTAGTTTGGGTACTTAGATTGACAACCTTCCAAATATACTTAATGCATTAAATCTAGTTAAATATAGGAGTCACTTGTTGTTGTTATACTGCTAGTATTTAATAGGGTTAATATTGGAACTTTGTCGTATTAATTAATTAAGGGAAGTAATATAAGGTGTATGGACATGCTTTTGGTGTACAACTTGGTCGATCTCTTTCTCATGATTAAAAGATGACTTAGAAATTAATATTATATTTCGACCTAATCTAGTGGTGGATTTCGATTTCCCTAGCATATTTATCATATCTGCGATTTTCCATTATTTTTATTATTATTAGTTTATTTTCTTTTATTTATTCCTTTTATTATTTTTATTTTTATAACCCCCATTAGTATTTTTCTTATTTATTTATTTTGTTTTATTTAGGATTTTATTTTTAGTTTTAGTTTAAGCTAGTTAGATAGAAGTGAGCCCTCTCAATCCCCGGCCTAGAACGATACCCTTATTTACTAGTGCTACTATTGATAACAAGAGGGTTTAAATTACGTGTCAGCTACGGCCACACCACTGGTAGGCCCGAACCAACCTGCCCTATTCCCACGCTGACCCACATAACCCTAACCTCTCCTCTAAACTCTATAAATACCCCTCATTAGCTCGATCTCGAGACTTTTTCCCACAACCCAGAATTTTCCAACCTTGCCACCGTCGCCCCTTCAGACATTATTTTTGCCGCCGTCGGCCAACTTCGCCGCCTTCTATGCCTACCAAACTCATCCTTGCACCGCCCTCTAACTACCTAAACCTCCCTCATTCCTCGATTCTCCCTGCACAACCCACCTCGACTGTGCGAAGTAGCCTTCGAACCACCATTAGCCACCTCTCCTACTACTGCCACCGTGCACCACCGCCGGTGTCGCTTGTCACCACCAACCTAAGGTTGAACCCTAAACTGTCTCAACCCTTTTACCCTATTTTTACAAGCTTTAAATTATTTTATTCCAATTATTCAGATGTATATACTATTATTATTATTATTATTATTATTATTATTATTATTATTATTATTATTATTATTATTAAGGGTCGAAGCCCTATTATATTTTTATTTCTATTTTATTCTTATTATTATTATTTTTTCTATTATTACTATTATTATTATTATTATTTCATTATTATTATTATTATTAAAACTATTTTACTATTAGTGTTGTTATTATTATTATTAGTGTTATGCGATTATTATTATTATTTTATTATTATTGTTATTATTATTATTATTATTATTATTATTATTATTAATGTTAGTATTATTATTCTATATAGGGCTAAAACCTTATTGTGCCTATTTTAAATTGTAGTGGTATTATTATAAATATCAAATCTTATTATTATTAATATTTTTATTATTTTTATCATTAGCATTTATTATTCTTATTAGTGTTATTATTATTATTTATTAAGTTTATTATTATTCAATGTAGGGTCAAAACCCTACTTCATTTTATCTTCGATTATTGTCATTACTATTATTACCATTATGATTATTAATATTTTTTAATATTATTATGGTTTTTATCATATATATTATTTCTATTTTTATCATTATTATTTTTCATGTTATTGTTATTATCATTATTATTATTTTAGTAAAGGGGTCAAAACCCTTATTTCACTATATTTTTGAGCAATGCCCTTTTTTTTTATTGTTACTATTATTATTCTTATTCTTATTAATATAATCATTGATATTATTTTTAGTATCTTTGCTATTATTATTTTGGTATCATTATTGTTATTATTATTAGGGTAAAGTATTCAACCTTATATTATCAACTTTTATGATATTACTATTAATTCTTATATTTTTACCCAAATTTAGTATTTAGTTAATGTTTATTATTAATAATATTTTATTATTTTATCAAAAAACTAGTCTTAGAATAAGTTAGTAAATAATAGTATTTTTTGGTAGGAGGGAATCTAATTTTAGTTTTTCCTAATATAGGTGAGACCAGTCAAAGCCCTAAGGAGGCGTAGGAGCGTGCTCCAAGACCGGTGTCATTTTAGGTAAGGGTGTTACTAATGCATATTGAGTGTTGACGTGCATTATATGCTTTGTATGTTATGCATCCTATGTTTATCATTATATTGATTTCATGTGTGGTATGGCGTGGAGTTAAAATGTGTTCATGTGTTGTTATATGGCATGTGTACTATGTGTATGTGATGAAATATTGTGGTATATGATGATATGTGTTGTGACCTTATAAGACATGCATGTGAGGATGTTGATGTGGTTTGTGTGGGAGAAAGGATGAAAAAGGAGAATGGGGGAAATAAGTTGACCAAGGGATTTGAGTTGACTTAAGTATTTTAATGATCCATGAGTAGAAGAATAAAATGGAAAATTTATGGTTTTATATGGGAGAATCTAATTTATGGTTTTGTATGGGAGAATCTAATCTATGGTTTTGCATGGTTTTGTGTGGGAGAATTTAATCTATGGTGTTATATGAGAGAATCTAATCTATGGTTTTGTATGGGAGAATCTAATCTATGGTTTTGTGTGGGAGAATCTAATCTATGGTTTTGTATGGGAGAATCTAATCTATGGTTTCGTGTGAGAAAATCTAATCTATGGTGTTGCATGGGGTAATCTAATCTAGGGTTTTGTATGGATTAAATCTAGAGTTGGTATGGATGAATCTTGAATTTCCTATAGAAGAATCTAGGGTTTTATATGAAGGAATCTTGGGTTTTGTATGGAGGAATATAGGGTTTTGGTATGGATGGACTTAAGGTTTTGTATGGCAGATTTTATGGCGTTGCATGGGGGAATCTAATCTAGGGATTTATATGGATTGAATCTAGGGTTTTGTATGGTGAAATCTAGGGTTTTCCATGGATGGATCTAGGGTTTTCATGGTTGAATCTAGGGTTTCACATGAGAGTTTTAGGGTTTGCGTGAAAAAGATCGAAGGTTTGCATGGGGAGGTTAGCGTCTGCATGGGAGTAAATTTTACATATGAAAAGTTGACTTGGGATGTAAGGAAGGTAATAGAAGAGTTATTTGGGTGTTTGGAAGTTTTGGGTGAAAAATAGTAGGTAAGACATTATAAGGGTATAGAGGAGACTGAGTTAGGGTTTGGAGTGACTAATTATGGGTTGTTGTAATTAACTAGGGTTTTGATATGGCTAAATAGGGTTCGGTGGTAGCATGTGTGTACTTGGTGAATAAAGTATGATGATGAATAAGGGATCGATAGGTTGTGACAAATGAGGAGTTAAAATGATTTAGGTTGTGTGAGCAGGAACCAAACCGATCCACCTGTTAGAAATAGTGGTGTAGACATGTTGTCCCACAAGTGACCGATCCACCGGCGAATAAAAGTGGTGTGGACTATTGTCCTGCAAGTGACCGGCCCACTGGCTAAAATAGTGGGGTGTTTCTGTGCTTGCATGGATTTGATAAAAGGCATCTACCCGAATGATTGTATGTTATTATGTTATCATGATGGATTATGCTCTTTTATTTCTTTTGCATTATTTATGTGATGTTATATGTTGGTCTGAGTGCACGGTTACCTTGATTAATACGTAGTGTATTGATCACCCTTTTCATGGGTGTTGCTCATTCCCACGAGTAGTTGGCCCTTCTAACTTTGTGCAGATGGGCGAGACATCAGAGGGGGCTGAGTGTTGAGCCTGTGGTTGGCTCAAGTTCGAGAGTGTTGTGGTAATATTCATTCTTTATGCGATTTATTTCCATGTGTTATTTCTTTTGTATCGAATTTACCCTTTTTGAGTCATTACTTGTATTGAGTATTTTAAATAAACATTTTATCGATTGTAAGATTATTCCCTTCGATGAATTTTAACTTCGCACTCTAATTTCTATCTTATGATTGATTTTACTCTATTGGTTTGTAAACTTTCATGCGTACTCTGATTTTTAAAATTATGATCTTTCTAGTTCTTTTATGAACTCTTGATTTAAGTTTAATATTAATCTTTTCTTAGCCTTAGCACTTGATACTGAAACGGTCGGAGAAAACTGATTTGGTACTAAGTGTGGCAGTAACATCCCCATAATTCATAAGTTTTTAAATTTTAAATTCTTTCACTTTAAAAAAAATTAGTGAATTTTGGGATGTTGAAGGTTAGGAGAAAAAAGTGTGTAGATTGAGAAAGTCATTGCATGGCTTTAAACAAGCTCCTAAACAATGGTATAAAAAGTTTGACCAGACCTTAGTGAGCAATGGTTATATAGTAAATGCATCTGATTCATGTGTATATTCTAAATTGATTGGACATGAATGTGTGATAATATGCTTGTATGTGGATGATATGTTGATTCTTGGCACAAGTATGACTATGGTCGATGAGACCAAATTGTTTTTATCTTCTCATTTTGAAATGAAAGATTTAGGAGAAGCTAATGTAATTATTGGTATTAAAATGAGAAAAAACCGAGAATGGCTTTTCCTTGAATCAATCAGACTATGTTGATAAGATTCTAGAAAAAATTTGATTGTCGAGATGAAATTCCTATGAAAAATTCCTATGATCATAGCATACATTTGAAAAGGAACCTAAGTGCTAGTGCTTCTCAAGCTGAATATGCTAAAATCATAGGTAGTGTGATGTTCCTCATGAATTGTACTAGACCTGACATAGCATATGTTGTGAGTAGACTATATAGGTATACTCACAACCCAGGTAGTGATCACTGGACTACCCTACGCCGTTTGCTTAGATACTTTAAAGGTACTAACGATTGGGGTTTACTTTTTTGTAAATTTCTTGTTGTGCTAGAGGGATTTACAGATGCAAACTGGATTTTTGATAATGATGAGGTCAGTTCTACCCGTGCTTATGTGTTTACCTTGGGAGGAGGAGCTATATCCTGGAAGTCTGCTAAGCATACTTACATAGCTCGCTCCACCATGGAGTCAGAGTTTATTGCCCTTGAGTTAGCTGGTCAAGAGGCAGAATGGTTGAGGAACATGTTGGCCGATGTGCCTTTGTGGAGGAAACACGGTGTACCGATTTCCTTACATTATGATTCGCAGGCAGCTATATGTGTTGCCAAGAACACTGTTTATAATGGTAAGAGGAGGCACATTTGTGTTAGACACAGTTGTATGAGACAACTATTGAGGAATGGTGTGATCTCGTTTGGGTTCGTTAGATCTGAGAGGAATTTGGCAGATCCTCTCACACAGGGTCTAACAAGGAGAGTCATCTTGAATTGTCGAGGGGAAATGGGGCTTAAGCCTTTGAGTTGAGGAAAGTATGGTAGATACCATATGTGGTCAAATGAAATCATATGATTACTCTTTTGCACTACGTTCTCATTCCTATGGCGCTTTGTAGTGCGTTGTGGACAAGTTAAGCTTTATGCTTTTAATGAGTTCATAGCCCTATATTTTGGGTGGTCCTAATGAGACGGATTTGATGAACTCACCGCTAGACTTTTATAAGGTTGAGCATGCTTGTGCTCCTAATGGATCCATAGCCAGATTTGGTGGTACTTGTGAGATGCACTTGATGGATTCACCTAGGTGAGTATGAAGGTGGGCCTCCTTCTTTGAAAGACTCGAGCTATCTTTCTAGAGCTCTCATGAGTACCCAAGGTGTGCGCGTGGCTATTAAAAGCGCTTGTGTTACTATCGCGGAATTTGCAAAAATTTAAGGTAAGACATGTGCTATGAGGGTCTCAATCGAAGTCTGGATAGTTCAAGACTTGTTCACTCCTTAGATACGGTTGTTGTCTCACTTCACTACACATCAATTCAATTATTGTGATATTGATACTTAAGTGTTACTCCTTCTTTGTCCAGATCTATTGTGTTTTTTCTTTCTGTTTGCCATTGGTGGGGGATTGTTGCTGCAATGGCAAATTATTCAGCATTGTTGAATTTTGTTGTTTCCTTTTTCTTGTCCCACATTGGTGTAAATAGTAAATTTATTCTTCTTTTATATCCTCCAACCCATTGGCTTGTTTGAGTTTTGAGTTTGGACAGTTTTGTGTGGGCAGTGGGCAGTGGGCTAGACTATATACCACACGAACGCGCGCGCAGCCGTACGCCCGTCCGGTCCGGGCTGGGCGTGGGTGTGAGTGTGGTCTTTGATCCAGATAGACCCGATCTTTTCTTTTATCAGAAACTTTGAACAATTTTGTATCTGTTTGATTGGTCTTCGTCGATGGCTACTATTGTATATGTTTTACCAATTCTCTTGATTTCTTGGTCGTGTGAAGAGTGGGAGACGTTCCACTCTTCCACTTTCTCGGTTTTATTATTAATATAAAAATTACTTTTTGGTTTTCGGGGGAATAATTTAATTTTGGTGTGAAAAATCGAAGCTTCACCGAGACCAAAACACCCGAACTCTCTTTAGAATTCAATAGATCTGGGCATTGTTTTTTGCGAATTTCATTCCTTCAATCACGAGTGCACGGGATCGAAGGAGTTGTGTCAACCTTGGGGGTGAACCGATCGTGAAGGGATTTGCACCATAATCCGGTTGAATTTCACTTCAGGGCAGTGATTTAATCTCACAGCACAACATTCATTATTTCGATTTAAATTTATTTATTCCTTTATTGCTGCGTATATCAAAATTATTATCCTACAAAATACATAGCAGCCGGCAAACCCACTCACAAAATAATAGAGTTTCGCATAAGCTTAATTCATTATGGAAGTATCGAGCCACAGCAAAGAGAATAAATAATAGGAAATGGCAGTGGCAGGACAAAGAAAGTGAAAAGAGATGAAGATCGATAAGCAAAGGGAGGTTTAATCTTTAGTATATTATGGTAGATTGATAGTTGTTAGTGTTGTTATCAATGTTTTTATATTATTTAATAACTAAATTAATTAAAAAATAATATAAAATTTTAAAATATAAGACTGAAAATTAATTATTAAAATATAAATCAATTATTTATTTATTTATTTAATAATGAGTGGAATCAATATAAGATTTAATAATCATAAAGTACTAATAGTTATATCAATAATAGTTTTATAACGAATAAGTCTATATTTAGAGTTACTTATTAAAATTAGTTATCTATAATAATTACTTATTTTAATAAAAAAATACACTAATTTTTTTTAAAATAAGTCCTTATCCTAGATTAGATAACTATCAATAGTTTTAAGAAATTGAGGAAATTTAATAAGAACAATACGGGGGTAGTGTATACCTTTGTTACTCTAGCTCGCTCCACTTGCTCCGATTCTGCGAGCTGCCTCATTTCTTCACCTAAGGCGCAAAAGAATAGTGTGACTATTAGCAACAGTGTATGACTCACTTTGTGTGGTTCTCCATACGATAGGAAAGGTAGCTGTTTCGAATAGTCAAAGCTCTTCCGGTTGATCATAGCCAACAAAGATTCAACGTCTGCAAATTCAACAACTTGCATATACCGATCGAAATCGGAAGTGCTTGCTTTTCATACTTTTATTGGATGATACACTAAGATACTTTAAATGCTTTAGCTGTTCGATTGAATTTTGTACCTCCTCAAACCCAACAACTCCAAGATCCAAAACTCTCAAACTTTTAAAAAGATGGTACGATCGATTTGTTCAATAATTGAACCTTTTGTTTTTGTTTTGGTCTGATCCTATAATGCTGTTTTTACGTGTTCTCATCTGTCGTGCTCATTGTCTTGGAAACTCCTCCTTAATTATCAAAAAAGGCACCATCGTATTGCCATACTATGTCCATATGCCCAACAAATCTTGGGACACAAAGATCGTTGCAACCCACCAACGCTAGCTCCCTCGTACATCACGTTGCGAATTAGCTATGGACAAGGCCATGCATATGACAGTACTCAATTCGATTGTTATGAGAAAGATAATGGTTCCTAAGTATGAATGTATAACTAGATATATGTATCTAACATCTTACACGTGTCATATATGTTGTACTTTATACGTCTTTACTTTAGTTACTAGTCAGGTTAGTTAAGTTTTTACAATAGTTGTAATTGCTGAGTATATATATCAGCATTGTAATAATCAAGAAATACATGAACAAGAAACAGATAATACAATCTCCACTTCTCTTCTACTTCGAAGCACTACTCTACTATTTCTTTCTTCTATCTTCATTTATCTCCCTAAATTGCTGCATTGGTTTATACTAAGACATATCTATGTATCTATCTATATATCTAGGTACGTACATACATACTTCAGAACTAATGGATGGCAATTATTTAATAAATAAAAAAATCAAAAGGCCCATCCTTATTGCGTACTACATACGTGAATGAAAGGAAATTATCAACTCTAAGTTGTTACAGTAGTCTTCACTGTCCGCTAACATACGTAAATCAATTATTGATGTTTGGAGGAATAATCCAAAGTCATACGACATTTATGATAAAAAAAAAAAAAAAGAGAGAGTCATACATCAATTGGGAAAATAATTGAACCCAACCATTTTCTTGTGGTGGGCAATCATGATATTGTTGGATGAAAAAACACTAAAATCATTTGCAACTAAGTTCAGGAATAGGACTTATAATATTTTAATATGAATAAAAAAATTTAAATAGTAGAAAGGAATATTATAAAATTATTGTTATACTAGTGTTGCAGTCAAGAATCAAGATGATAATGTATCGATAGCAAACAATTCTTATTTTTTATTTAAATATATTGCAAAGTGATTTTAAAAAATACCCTAAACCTTGAACAAATATAAAATAAATGGAATAAACCTTAAACAAATTTAAAAACCCTAAAATAAATAAATCTTAAACCTTAAAAAATATAAACTACTAAAAATAAATTGAAGAAATCATGAACCCTAAATAAATCTAAAAAACCTCAATAAATTAGATAAACCCTAAACCCAAAATAAATCTAAAAAGTCTAAAATAAATCAAATAAACCCTAAACCCTAAAACTATGGTGAATCTAAAAACCTCAAATAAACATAATAAATATTAGACCCATGTGAGCTTAAACTTAACCATGAGCTAAAAACAAACCTAAAGTCTAAACCCTAAATCCTAAAACTTTACTAAATCTAAAAAATTCTAAAATAAATAGAATAAAAAACCTAAACCTAAGTAAGCTTGAATTTAACCAAAGATTAAACATAAACCCTAAACCAAAACCCTAAAATGTATAGAATAAACTTAGATTCGGGTGAACTTGAACTTAATTACAGGTTAAAAATAAATAAATCCTTAAACCGTTACCCTAGAAATTGAATAAATTTGAATGCTGAAATAAATTGAATAAACCCTAGATCTAGGAGACCTTCAACTTAAGCACATGTTAAACATAAATCCTAAATCCTAAATTATAGCTTAAGCATAGAAATAGTTAAGCTTAACAACAATTTGTCTAAAAACTCTAAGCCTGAATAAATTTAAGAAATCTAAACAGTAATGCATGAATCCTAAAATAAACTAAAAATAAAGAAATAGAACTTAATGACAATTTAATCTCCAAATTATATACTCAGATAAATATATGGATTCTAAATACTAATAAAAAAAATAAAACTACTATACCAAAAAACTAAAAGAAAAAAATAGAGCCAAAATAAAAAATTTATTAAGATACTTTTAGAAGAAAACTGAAAAGGATGGCTAATCTTGTAACAAAGTCAATCGCCTTGTAGGAAAGGTTTTTAACCAATTACTTTTAGGAGCTTTATATATAGAAGCAAAATCTAGCATGCTCCGATGCATGTTGAATAGCTCTGCAGCCAATGAGGAAAAAGAAATTCAATTATAAATATTACTAAATTGCCACCGTGCTCTCTCTCTCTCTCTCTCTCTCTCTCTATATATATATATATATATATATATATATATATATAGGATTGGGATTGGGATCATGTACAAACTCTAAACTAAAATACAAACGTAGGAACTAATTATATCCATTTGATTACTTTAAATAAAAAGGAGAAAGTAGATATAGATCATTAATATAAGTAATCTAATGGATATAACTAGTTCCTACGTTTTTATTTTAGGTTATAGTTTGTACATGATCCTAATCCTATATATATATATATATATATATATATTGAAATCAAATCTCCGCATTTATTTTTCTAATCCTATGTTCTATAAGTATTCTTATATTTTTATTTTAGATATAAATTTGTATTTGACCCCAAATCTATATATATATACTTGCATATTGTATACGTCTTCCAATTCATCGCGTTCAATCCTATTACAAGCTATGAAAGCCTGGGTGATCTACATAACAAGCATATCATGAGCCATTTTTTGAATAGATCGGTACGTAAATATATGAAGCACAAATATATTTGAGAATCAGAGGCAGCAGAGCTCAATTTTAATGCAGATAAAGCACCTCATTCTTCTTGTTCTATGTATATGCCACGAATTTCTCTCTGTAGCCCTTATTGTTCTTGTTGCAACTCCTCTAATCACGTGCCGTGACTAGTATGATGCTCCCTTCTACACTACCATATTCTAATTAATATTTCTTTTTAACAATTTCATTCTTACTCATTTCTACTCCAGGGTCTCATCACCACAAAGTAACTTATTGTCCTTCACTATGCTTCCATTCCAAGCATGCCTATCATCTGCCCTAGACTTAACCCTCTCATGTGGAGAAGTGATTAAAATATCGAATCAATGGAGAGATATGTACAACCTATTTGACCACATATAGGTTAGGGTTGGACACCGAAAAACTAAAATACCAGTCCTTTAAGTTCATGTTTGGAGCTACTTATCAAAATTAGTTATCCATAATAATTACTTATTTTAAAAACTTTTTAGCCTAAATTTTTTTCAAAATAAGTAATTATCATGGATAACTACTTTTGATAAGTAACTCCAAATAAGCAATAAATCATTCGAATAAAAATCGAGTTGATTTCGGTACAACTGGTTTGATTAGGTTGGTTTGGCTAATTGGACCATCTGATACACCTACTATATAATACCTTCTTTTTTTAAAAGCCTAAAATTATCATATTTTATTCCTGAAATAAGAATCTATTTCCTTAAATTATATAATATATAATTATTTAATTTGATTTCATAATTTCTACAAATATTTCAAATTTAATTTTTGAAACGTTAAAAAATATCTGTGGTAGCTAGTCATCGTCATAAAAACCTTCATTCAAAATATTTAGGGAGGGATGAATCGTCAACAATGCATCATCATAACATGGCCACTAATCATCATAATATAGCGCTTCAAAACATCATTTTATTTTCTATTATATACTATGGTGACACATTGTTACATTAGAGGGGGTGTTGTCGTAATAGCTTCAGGCACCAACTTTCCCCCTTAGCAAAATTTTACTTCTAAAATTAATTGAATAGGAATATGCAACGACGCACCACCATAATATTTCTACCAATTGTCTTAATATACAAATTCAAAATGACCAAGATCTAGAAACAATACAAAAAATAGGTCCTATATAGGCTGAAGATGACAACAATCATATTAAGAGAGGTACAAAAAGCCAAAGAAAAATTGAGAAGACTTGAAGTGAGCCAAAGTATCATAAACAATGTTACGATTATCTAGAATGACTAACTATGTGACTTGAAGAAAGAATGCTCAAAAGCACAAGACCAAATCTTATAGTAGATCTAGGATCAAGTGCATGATAAGTACCTAAATCTAATATACTATGTCATTGAGGAAGCAATGAGCAAACATGGATTTAGAAGATACATGGAATATGTAACACCACCAAAATTTACTACTAAAAAATTTTATTTTATTAACAGACACAGCGGAAGTAAAGAAAAAAATTGTAAATTTTGGGGATATTACTGTCGTGATCAGTACAAGCCCGCCCCCCCGGCCAGTGTTGTACTAACCACAAGGCTAAAGAAAAATTACCATCAATCATGAGTCAAACTTAAAACAAGATCTCATAGAAGAACTGAATTGTTCATAATACGAAAATCAGAGTACGCGTAAAAGAGTTTACAATCCAAGAGTGCATAATTAAAGTTTCCAAAAGGGTAAAAGGTATAGCACGATAAAATAGAATTGAAATAAACCGATACAAGGTAAATGAATAGTAAAAATAAATTCGACCAAGCTGCTCTCGATCCCCAGGCCAAGTCCAAGCTTAACTCTCAACCCCGCCCGATGCCTCATAAGCATCGAAGATGACATCTCCTACTTACACAAATTTAGAAGAGCCATCTACTCGTCAGAATGAGCAGCGCCTATGAAACGGGTGATCAGTACGTTACATACTAAGTAAGGTAACCATGCATCTAAGGCCAAATACACAAAAGCATATAACACAAGAATGATTATATAGACAACATACAAACAATACAAATAATAAAGGCCAAGCTATAGTCCAGATAAACTGATTCTTTAAATCTCTGATCAATACTCATTTCAAACCATACTTATTATCAATCCACGCAAGTGCGGGAATCCCACTATTATAGCAGGTGGACCGAAAACTTACAAGGCAGAACGCTCCTAACCACTATTATTACCGGTGGATCAGCCTCCAAGTCAAAGTGCTCTTGGCCACTATTATTCGTTGGTGAACCGGTCTGGCCCTGACTCTCATGGTGTTTCACTGTAATTACTTAGCATATTTTCCATGTATTATCATAATTATGTTCGGTTTGTTAAGTACAGAATCCCCCACTATTATAGCTGGTGGACTAGAAACATGCAGGGTAGAATGCTCCTGGCCACTATTATTTGTCGGTGGACTGGTCTAGGCCCGACTCAATAATCTTCCTCTTTAAATGGTTAGTATCTTATTCATGTATTATTTAATATACTTTCACCCTAGACATGCATGCCACAATCTGTCTACTATTATTCTCCCAAGAGGGCCCGTCCCATATCTTGGGACTTTTGTACCTCTTAACACACCCCAACATCTTTTTCCTCTTCTACTTACTCATCATGAATACCCAACTCCAAAGTGTGTGGGTCAAGGTCCACCACCTTATGACATCTAAGTTCACTCACTATCATCCTTTAGGGTTTGTCCGCGGAAACCCTAATTAGACCTATGTGGCCCATCCTTCCTCTGTCTCACACAAGCAAAGCTCATTTACCACCCAACACATCATCTCAGTTAGATTCAACCCCAATAATTACACTTTACTCCCCAATTACAAATGTGGCCATGAAACCCTAGTTGGCCACTCCAAATCCTAGCACCTTTATTTCCTATATGTCACATTTTCCTTACTCACCTACCATCCTTTCTTCCCCATGACACCCATACTCATCCTTCATATGACATTCTTCCACTCTTGTCCTATATTCCACTCACCCTCCATTTAGGGTTTTTCTCCCAAAACCTAGCAAAGTTCCCTATGCACCCTTATATCAACCTACGTACTATTTTTCACCCAAGGACTTCAATTACCCCAACAACTCTTCCCTTACCTTACTTACACCCCAAGACAAATTTTCCCACGTAAGGATCATTCCCATGAAAGCTCCTTCCATCCCATGCAAACCCTAAAAATTCCCATGCAAACTCCTTCCATCCCATACAAACCCTAGAAATTCCCATGCATTCTCATATCCCTTTTATCAACTTACTTCCCCTTTTTCTATTTTCATCCTTTCACCCCCATGTCACATTATTAAAATATCCTAGCATGCATGTCTTAGAGGGTCACATCATACAACACCATAAGCACAACATACATATCATTATACACATGCTATAAGGAAGTCACATAAGCATACCTCAACTCCAAGATGCGCTAAAAGTAAATAGTCATAATAATTATAAAGTACACAACATAACATAGCACATGGCATACAAGGTGCATAACACACACATAGTTGGTATTAGCTACATCCTTACCTAATACGACACCGGTCTTGGAGCACGCTCCTACTCCTCCTTAGGGTTTTGACTGAAATCACCTATAAGAGGAAAATACTAAAGGTTAACTTCTCTCTTACCAAAATTATCATTATCTCCTACCTTACCCTTATCATAGCCTACTATTAGGGCTAATAATGATAAGATTTGTTTTATAAATAAAATTACGGTTATTATTCTCAAAGTAGCTAACCATGTTATTACTAATCAAAATAGGTCTTAGTAGATATATTGGTTTATGTTAAAGTATTTATAGCAATATCTATATTATTAAAGATAATAGCTTAACATTAATAATAATAATAATAGTGGTAGTGATAATACTAATAACAACCCAAATCTTATTAATAATAATAATGATATTAGTAATACTAAAGTAGTGACAATAATGATACTAATAATAATAATAATGCTAGTAGTAATAGTGATAGTAATATTAGTGGTATAGGTAATATTAACAATAATAATGAAGTAGTAGTAGTAATAATAATAATAATAATAATAACAACAACAATCATAATAATAATGTTAAGAATAATACTAGTAATAATAATAATCAAAATGGTCATCATAATATAAGGGTTTGAATATTTACAATAATAATAATAATAGTGATAACATGCCAAAGTTAGCATTAATAATAATAATGATGATGATGATGATGATGATGATGATGATGATGATGATGATGATGATGATGATGATGATGATGATGATAATATTAGTAGTAATATTCTGAAGTTAGATTTAATAATGATAATGATAAAAATAATAATGATGATAACGTAAACATAATAATAATAATAATAACAACAACAACAATAATGATAACACTTGCATAAATAAGGTTTAAGGGTTGAGGAGGTTAGGGTACCACCTAGGGACGGCGGCGCACGGCGGCGGTGGATGGAGAAGAGAGAGTGGAAAGGTGGTTACTTAGGATAGAAGAGGGGGAATGAGAGGGTGATTGAGGTGGTGGTGGTGGTGCAGCTAAAGCGGCGGTGCATGTGGCGGTGGGTGTGGTGGCCGAAGGTGGTGGAGAGGGAGGAAGGGAGAAGGAGAGGGAGGTAGGGGGAAATGAAGGTAGGGGGAGGTAGAGGAGGTTATGCTGGTTGATTTGGAGGTAGGGGGAATGGTGGTTGCGGCGGAAAAGGTGGTGGATGGCAGTGTGAAGGGCGATGGTGGGTGAGAAGGGGTTGATTGAGGAGCCAACTTTGGACAGCCAAGGCAGCTCGTGTAGGGAGAATCGAGGGTGGTGAGTGGCGTAGTTTGGTGGAGAGTGGTGCAGGGAATGGTTTGGTAGGTGGTTCGGGTGGCGGCAACGGGGTGGTCGTTTGAACGGGCAGCAGTGCAACAAAGGGGGAATTTCTAGGTAGGAAAAAAAGACTGAAGGGGGGTAGTTATGGGGTATTTATAGGCCATTGAAGGGGGAAATGACATAGGGGGAAGAGGACAAGAGAGGGGCATGCGTGGCAGCTAAAGGGGATGGATATAATGGACTTTTTGTAACCATGGCTGCCACTATAAATATGGGTAGCCTTAACACAATGCAACGCACTACCCCCTTGAATTACAAATTAGATTTTCGAGCTCCCTATGTCCCTCCTCTACAAAGTTGAGTGAAAAATTTGCTTTGAGTGAAAAATATCATAACTTTTATCTCAAGTGTTGAAACCTTGAGTGGTAAATGTGAGTGTTTGGTCTTTGGCTACCTTAGATCAAATATTATCATACTCCTCATCTCTTTTCTCCATTTTAACTTTCGGTGGTCAATTATCCCATAAGCCACCATATTCCATTAAGCATGTGCCAACTTGTTTAGCATATGCATCATATATTAATATTTAAAGTGGAAGACTTCGAGATTTGAAAATGGTTGCTCTTTAGGGTTAGCTACCCTAGAGACGAGGTAGGAGCCCTCGATTTGATTTGGTGATTTCGTCGGATGCCTCGGCATTTCAGCTAAGGCCCTAATCTACTCTATATGTGACCTATGGGCCCTATAGGGAGTATCAATACTTAAGGATTAGGTGTCCTAGGATGGGAGGATATTGCATTGCTTTGTTGCACCAGTATGACTGGAGTGCTTGTATGTCTCTGGGTTACAATTTGAGAGGATAATGTGTTGCTTTAGTGCACCGGTATGACTGGTGTACTTATATGTCTCTGAGTTATTATTGTATCCCCTCAAGTAATTAAAATATAAATAGTTGTTGTATAAGGATTTAAATAGATTGTTGTGATTTGTCGATTTGGTAGTTGCCTCCGCGTACTACTTAGTTTTGGTATGTTGGTTTGATAGTTGCATTCTTGCACTATTTGGATTTGGTATATTAGTTGGTAATTGTCTCAATGATTTCCTTATCATGATATAAGTGGAATAGATGTGGTTATTATGAAAGGCCTTAATTATGGTTTCGTGTTTTTCTTTTCATGGAACACCCTCGGTATAATTTGATTAATGAAATAGTTGTAATATGGTTAAGTTTGATGTGATGGACATGTGGCATATAGTATGATATGATTTATGGTATAAATGTGGCACTTAGCTATGGTATGTACAATTTAACGTGTTATGACATGATACTTTGTGTTACCTTTTATGTTCTCTATGTAATATTTACATGCTTAGTATTATATATTGGTTTACTCAGTACCGTTGTACTGATGGGTTCCGTTTTATGGTCCCCTACCTATTCAATGGGTAGTCTTTACCCTCAGTATAATTTGATTGATGAAATAGTTGTAATATGGTTAAGTTTGATGTGATGGACATATGGCATATGGTATGATATGATTTATGGTATGAATGTGGCACTTAGCTATGGTATGTACAATTTAACGTGTTATGACATGATACATTGTGTTACCTTCTATGGGCTCCATGTGATATTTACATGCTTAGTATTATATATTGGTTTACTCGGTACCGTTGTAATGATATGTTCCGTTTTATGGTCCCCTACCTATTCAATAAGCAGTCTTTACCTTACAGGAGTACTTTGAGGGTACAACTTGATGGCTTTTGGTAGGGTTGAGAGTTAGGACTATCCAATGTCTATGCTTACATCTTTTGATCTGGATATCTTTTAGATTCTTATGTCCCCTTATATATTTCTTTCCTTTGTCAGTTGTAACTCTTTTGTTTAATCTTTTGTTATCAGAACAGTTTAATATTGTAATGTAGGGATGGCAATTTTTTCCGCGGGTTCGGGGCTCCATTGGCGAATCCCCGTTCGGGTTCGGGTTCAGGTTCGGGGAGAAAATTCGGGGATTGGGTTCGGGTTCGGGGATTCTTAACAGAAATTTTTTTGGGGACGGGTTTGGGGTCCCCATCCCCGAACCCACCCCAAATAATTTTTTTATATATATTTTTATATAATTATATATAAATAATTTTTTTATAAAATATAAATTAAAAGTATAATATAAAAACAAGGTTCGGGGATCAGGTATAGAGTTAGGTTTTGGGGGATCGGGTCTGATTTTAAGGTCGGAGAATAAATAGGGGATGGAAAATAGATCGGGGATCGAATCTGGTATGGGGATCAGGTTGGGAATCCCCGATAAAAAAAATCAAGGATCGGGTCAGGTTCGGGGGTTATTTTCCTTATCGGGTTCGGGGATGGGGATGGGGTCCCCGTCCCCGACCCGTCCCATTGCCATTTCTATTGTAATGAAACATTTATCTTCTTATTATCCATTTTTATTCTTAATTTAAGCGGATAAACATTTTAGCCTTAACACTTAGTGTAAAAAAGGTAGAGGAACCAGATTTATATTAAGTGTAGTGGTAACACCCTACGTGTTTATTGGCTTAGCTTCCGCAATTAACTCTTTTTAAAGAAACTTTTAAGTGCGAAAAATGGGGTTATTACAATGTACCTCATTATTTATCCTAAATATGGTGAGATATTTTCGCTAATCAACCTTAGCATAAGTCACCATAAGAACTAGTACATTAACCACCAATTTAGCGGCTAAAAATTTTATTTTGGTCACCATTGATATTTTATTAACAACCACCATCAAAAGTCATTGCTATTAATATACCTATTGCGACTAATGTATTTTTTGGCCGTTAATCATTAATTTATTTGGTCGCTAAAGGTATTTAAGTCTCATATTGTAACACCCCACTTCTAGAAAATCTATTTTTAAAAAAAATATATAGGTGTTAAT
Organism: Tamarix chinensis; assembly: GCA_030549775.1. NCBI lineage: Eukaryota > Viridiplantae > Streptophyta > Magnoliopsida > Caryophyllales > Tamaricaceae > Tamarix > Tamarix chinensis. The sequence continues at coordinate 75,839,011 of CM060182.1, forward strand.
TTATGTGTTTCAACCTTTAATTTTTTTTTAATTGGTTTATATTATTAAAATTGTGTTTTTCTTAAATGTGTGTTAAAATTTTCATTCGTTTTATAATTTTATTAACGGTTTCAAATTTATGCTGAAATTTATTTAATTGCCAATCGTTGTGAACAATTATAGATAAATTTGTTCGTGATTATGATTTTATTAAATTCATGTAATTCAATTTATGTTTAAAATATATATTTCTGTTTTTATTGTGTGTTTTTATTTTAATATTTTAAATTTATTTTTGAGTATAATATCATCGTGTGATTACAAATATATTTTAGAGTTATAATTTATTAATGAAAATAAATTATTTTAAATTATAAAATTCATTTAAAGTAATAAAATTATTTTAATAATTTTAATCCGTAGGAAATATTCTGTCTTTGAATTTTCTATTATTATTACAATGTCGATAACATCTTTAAAAAAATTTATATTAGAAAGATTTCTGTAATTTATTTATAATTTTTCTTCCAAAATTATTTTTCTTCCATTTTGTTCTCATTTTGGTTTACAGAAGATTTTTTTTCCAAAAATGCTTTAAACTAATTTAAGTATCTCAAAGTTTAATAAAAATATTTCTCCAATACATTTTAAATATTTTTGTGAAATTATATTTTTATTTAAAATAGTGTTAAGATTTATTTTAATTAAAAACCTTTTATCGAATAAGGCTTTTATTTTTTCCAAAAATTTGTTAACGATATATTTTAGTTAAATTTAATATAGTTGAAATTATATTTTTGATATAATTCCTTTTTAGATATTTATATAACAAAAAAAAACACTCACAGACACAACCAAATGCCTTCATTATTTCCTTTTTATCTTCTCGATATTCTTTTCCCATTCTTTCTCTACATACAAACCAAAACCAAAACCCCCAAACCCAACCTTCTACTCCTTGATCTCTTTTTTTTTCGATCTACCCACACCACCTCACCACTCGACCACACCATAGAAAACCCACGCGGCCACCGAGCTGCAATGCACCAACAAATGATAGCAGCAATATCACCCAAACGGTATTAACACAACACCAACAACACTATAGTTTGGTGCCATCATCAGCCACCTTAGCGACATCCGCTACCAATGAATGCTTTCCGACCTCTAGTGAAGCACCACAACTCTTTATCCGCTCTATTTGGGTTGATTTCTATTGGTATATTTTTTTCCAAACGCTAAGTCTTATTTTGATTAAATTTCTATGAACTGGCTTATGATAAGATAAATTGCTTTTGAATTGAGTATGTGTGAGTTGTATGATTAATTTAGATGGGTTACTTGTGTGGTATATGTTTGATTCTAAAAAATTAGATTTTTGACCCGATTATATAGATTTCTCGAATTCGTTTGATTGAGCTATTTTCTATAAATATGGGACTTTTGTTATGTGTTCCCTTGAGGTTCTGAAAGGTTGTTTTTATCATGAATGACTTTTTTCTTATATTTTGTTGTCATATGGGCTTCTGAGTGTTTTTTGCCCGCATATAAGGAGTTGGGGGCGATGTTGATAATTTTGTTGTGCAGTAAAGCTTGTTGTCATGTTACTTTGATCAAAAAGCATATGGATTTGTTGTTTATAATATTTCATGGATGTCCTGTTGAACCTTTCTTGATTACTATTGCATTTTATCTATTTATTGAATATCTTAGGTTATATAATGGTAGTTATTTGTAGTATGATACTTTGAACTTTTATGGTGGTGATTTTATTCATTTGCAATTATGTTTACAATTTTCCTGCATGCTAAATATGTTTTAAATTATGTAATTTTTGTGTTTTTTGTTATTATAAATGTTTAATTTTGACCTATAATATAAACATGTTTTACTAAACTTATAACATGAAAATTAAATATCAGAACATAAATATTTGATTATTGTTATAAGTAGAAAAAATAAGAATGTGCTTATATTTAAAAGGGTTTGCATATATTGGTCGCTCATAAGGATTGCACATATATGTTTCCATTAATGTTTCTTTTCTTCACTAGAAACATCATAAGATCATTAATATAATAGTTTAATTCCTTACATTGCTCTATTTTATATTGAGTTATATTGTTAATTAATAGTTTTGTTTCATACTTTAGCTCTAATGGTTGAATTATTAAACTACACGTCCAATAGCATTCATATATCATGTACTTAATTTTTATGTATATTGTTTCAAATAACATGTGTTAGGTCACTTAATAACAGTAGTGAATAACCTAACAACACAACATGCACAATTATTTTGTAGCTCAATTTTTATTTTTGTTACTTGATTGTCTGGTTTTCCTTTAAGGATTTTTGTTGTTAAGGTTTTTGTTATTTTTTATGTTTTTTTCTTGTGTTACAACCAGCAGATTGGTTGGATGGTAATGCTATGGTGTATTGAATTGTTTTTTGGTGTTCCTCTCCTATTCTTCTTCTTCTTGACTAATTGGATTTACTTTGTTTAAGTCATTTGTTAACCTGGGTATTTTAGAGGAGTTGTTTGCATGTGATAGGGATGGTAGGTAAGTTTATGTTGTAGGTGGTTGATGGTGCTCATTTTGGATGTTGTCAACTTGATTTGGAAGTAGTTTTTATCTTAGGTTGAAGAGCAATAATAGTCTTATTTTTATAATTTGACATGATGTTTTTCTTTTCTTTTGATATAATATATCATTATTTATTTGATACTTATATGAATTTTTATTTATTTATATTGTTGGAGATCCATTTAATTTTAACAAACTTTCCAAGTTTATTATATTCGATGAATAAAATAATTATTTGTAAACAACTGCTAATCATAATATTTTGTAATGAAATGGCATCCTATGGCTCTTTTATAATATATATATATATATATATATATATATATATATATATATATATATATATATATATATATATATATATATATATATATATATATATATATATATATATTTGATCAAATATTTTATTATACCGGACATTTGATATAAACTATTTGTATAAATATTTAGTTACGTTTGTAGACAAGTACTTCGCGTGTTAAAACGGATATATATTATAGGGCATGAGAAGATAAAAATATATAAATATGCATTCAGGTGCAGGGCTTGAGAAGATTATTCAAATGCTGATTATATTATTGAATATATAATTATTACCTTTACAACCAACAAATTATGTCACTAATAATTAATAAATTTTAATAGTGATGGAAAAATTGGTTGCTATTGGTTTGATAATTTTTTTATTTATTTAATTACAAAAAACAAATTGGTTATTAATATTATTTACAATGTTGTATTTTATTCAATGTTATTACTTATAGTGACCAACATTATACGCTATCATTATTCCTTATAACAACCAACATTATACGTCGTATATATTAGTGTAAGGACCAAAATTATATGTCATTGCTATTACTTTAGCGACCAAAAAATTCCAGTTGGTCGTTAAAGCCTTTAGCAAGCATGTGATAACAACCACTGATGACCAATAATTTTTTTAGGCATTATTTACATTAGCAACAAAAATTGTTGGTCATTAAAACCTTGAATTTTTGTGGTGATTCTAAGTTTATAACAATTAAAAAACCGTTGGTAAGAATTCAATAATAAGCAATAACCAAAATTTCATATAATAAGTAACAATGTTAGTTGATAAGTGGATTTTTTTTAGTGGAGTAAGTGGTGCTTTGTTGATTGTTTATTAAGTGAGTAATTAGACATTAATAATTAGAGTTAAAGAGAGTTGGAATTAGAATTAGATTTCTCAGTGTTAGTTTACGGGTTATTACGAAATTGAAGGAGGGTTGGTTGGTGTGATAACTAATGTAGTTTTGTTTGTTGTATTATTGTTGCGGTTCTCAAGTTATCTTGGTTGTTGCGATAACTAGAGTAACCCGAGATTTAATCTATATTGTTTGTTTCATCAACTTATAGAATGTTTACAAACTTAAATATTATGTGTTTAGTTTTGTGGTCCTTAAAAACATGTTGTCCTGAAAAAATTTATATATTGTATTTCATTCTATAAGATATTAATAGTGGTTCCTATATGTGTTATGGCTAGGAAGGATTTTATATCATATTCTATTACAACGAATATTAATAATGGTCTACAGTTATGGTATGCCTTAGAATGAGCTATATGTTGTATTATGATCCACCGAATATAACTAATAGGAGTACTTAGGTGTTATGTCCTAAAAGAGCTTTATGTTGTGATCTTATTCCATCAATGATGAATAGTGAGATTCCTAAACTCAAATAAGTAATTAAAATTGTGCTCATGAATTATAATACGATTTTCTCTTACATCATATCTTATCACGAACATTTCATGTATGTATAGTATCTATCTTGTTATATAATTTCTATGTGATATGCATGCATAAATCTATTGGAATTATTGTTATTTTCCTCAATACACAAATACTAGCATGTTCGTTTTATAAGCACTTGCTTCTTTCCACAAGCAAACACCATCCTGTCTTGTAGGAAACCGTTAATTTGATGGTTTGATGTGATGCCTGCAGCAAGAGATTCTAGGTTGCTCTAATGTATAGTTATTTGAATCCCCCTTCTCTAGATTTTTAGTCATCTATTTTCTATTATCTTTGTTTTCTTCTCTTTTATTTTGTAATCATGTATCATTACAGAATTAATATCCCATATCTAATACTAGTTTCTTTTAGTCTTGCATCCATCATAAATTGGATATATAAAGTACAATTTATATGCTGGATGTAACATGACATTCTACGTTTTTTTAGCTTTTGCAAAACTTGTTTTAAAGAGAGAAAAAAATTAGTTCGTGAAAATTGACACCAAATAAAATTTATCCTTATAGTTATATTAGTTAGAAAATTTATATTTGTAGGTACATAATCATCACTCTATGATAAGATAATCACCAAAATATTATATAATAATCATCACTTTATGGTAGGATAATCACTAAATTTAACACAATAATCACCCCTCTTTTATAGAATATAATAATAATCAAGATAATCAATAAGTTGTCATCTAATTATCATCAATTTGTGATAGGATAATTATCATAATTAATTAATTACTATAATTATATTATATTAGCTTAAAAAGGTATATGTATAATAATTATTATTATTATTATTATTGTAATTGTTATAATTAATATATATAATTATATTTATGATATGCAGTAATTTTGTTTAAAACAACTCTCCATGATAGTATAGTTACCAAGTTACTATATAACAATCACCATTTTTATTTTCACTATACAGGAAACAAAGATCATATTGCTATGCTTCCGTGTGTATCATATATAAACCGCAATTAATACGTATGCTCTTGATTGATAATTGCCCGCCTTAAATGTTCTGGAATCGTCATCATCATTGTTATATGTTATGACTTCTGAAATCTACACGTGCTTATATGACGGTGATAGTTGACTTCTTTTCGTGCTATATTGAGGGACAATAGATTTAAGTATCATAGATCGATTATGCAAAGTTCAAGATAGAATTTCAAGATTAAGAATTTAAGTGTCGTGTCTTCATTCTTATTAAGAATTTCAAGATTTTCACAACTTTATTACCTCATCACAAGGGCAAATGAATCACGGACTCAGCCGAGCTATTGGGATGGTCAACTGAACCAAATTTATTTTTTGGATGACCAAGAGTCTTTTTAAGTAACTTAATATCTATAAGAGAGTTTAATATACACAAACTATTTATATATAAATATAGTTGAAGTATACTCTCTCAGTATTAAAAAAAATCATACTATAAATTTTTATATTTTTTAAAGAGCTAATAAAACAATTTTATTGTTTTTACATGCATTAAGAAAAAAATAACAAAATATTTAATGTACATATAATAGAAAAAAATATGGATAAAAATAAAAAGTAAATTTTAACTTTTTTTAAATATTTTTTTATATAAAAATTTAGTGATAAAATCATATTTTTTTTACTACCAAGGGAATAATATTGTTTGGTAACTTATATAAATTGAAATAAATAAGCTAATATTTATATTATTAGATAATATATAAATAATGAGAATATAAGAATCTGAAAATAATAGGCAAAACAAACGAACTAAAAACCATATCATTAGACAATACAAGGTTACCCAAACAGGCTCATAACTACATGAAAATGAGCTGCCCCAAACAAGTGAAAACAGCTATCGGTGACATGGAAATGAACAAAAGTGTTAACCTCGCCATTAATCAGATAAAACGTCCTCTTGTGGCAGGAATGCATATCATCAACGTCAACATAATCAATCAGAAAACTTCGAGCATGTACACCAGGAACTTAGCAGTCAGTCTGCCAACAGAAACCTGACCGGACAGAACAAAACTGCTAATGTTTTAAAAGGCCCGTTAAGCAAAACATATTGTAAATAAACTGCAGCTTCATAAATCAGAACTATGAGAAATTTGGATGCAAAGTGAAGGGTTAGTTTTTCACGAAGATGCTGTACTTACCGAATGGCCGACTAGATGAGGTCAGATGGATTCAATTTGGATATTGATCAGACCGGAGTTCCAAGCGCATCTTCTGCACAAGAATCTCTTGAATGGCATTGACAAAATTTGTTATGCTTCTACGTATGCTACTATCTAACGAATTTGCCGCCTCCTGCTCAACAAATAGTTTTTTCTATATAAAGAGGTGCAATTGGTGGAAGTAAAATTTAAAATAAAACCAAGCCAAGCAAATTTATGGAACCAAAAAATTCTCCATTTTTTTTTCATTTTTTATTAATGGAATGGCACATATATTGGCTCAAGGCCTAGGGATTTAATAACAACTATCTAGTATGATTCTCACCGCCCGTTGGGGTTTTCTTGACAACAGAACCCCGTCGGCCAACAAAACCCCCCATCGGCTAGGGGCGTCAGCTAGGTGGCATTGGCCAGCAGAAGTCCGTTAGCTAGGGGTGTCGGCCAGGTGGCGTTGGCCAAAGGACTTCAGTGAGGGGCGACTACCAAAGGCAAACTAATGGGTAGGGCTGAGATTAAAAAAGGAGACATGAGCGAAGAAATGAAGTCAAAGAGTGGTTACGCAATTACTTAATATAAAGGATTTGGTAGTCATCAACATGGCAGTCTATAAGTTGATATGGATCAACTTATAGAGTCAATCATCAAATTGTAAACTGTACAACTTCTTAACTATGACAAGGTAGAAGCATGTACAAGTCAGACAACTAATGATAGTTGAGTATTCTGACCAAAGATGAAGGAGGATGTAAAAGGTCCTCTTTTAACCGTTAGTAAAAATATGGGGACGCTCTCAATTTTTTCCAAAGCTCCATACTCAATAAAAGTCTCCAATTTTTTCTCCCATAAAATTCTCATTTTCCCTATACTTACAATCTATTTCTACATTTCCTCAATTATTCAGTTGGCCGAGAGGATTATTGTCCACCTAACCAAGAGGAATATTTATTTTTTCTCTACAACCACAGACAGATAAGGCTCTGCATTCTTAAGCTATGAACACTGAAACAGAAGGCTAGCCCCCTGGTCTTGACACCTCAATCAAAACAAGGTTGTGTACTTGTTTTTAAGCAAAATCTTACAATGGCAAAAGTGTTAAACACGAACTGTGCACGCATTTAAACAAACACAAGAACAAAAACTACTTGCCTCCACTTTGCAGAGCAAACTAAGAGAAATGTCCTTTGCGCTATGATCTGAAGCTTTGAGATATACCAACTTCAAAGCAGAAGTGTATATCGGCCAACCCTGAGATGGCTTGATGAAGGCATCTACTCCTCCAACCATACTAGCAATTATTAGCTCATCTCTATCGGAGTATTCAAGGGAGTGCCTGCATATATTATGAACAAGATGCAGTAAATGCTGGGACATTCCATAGTGATGGCTAGTAACATGTTTGCCACGTCTTTTTGAGTCCACTTAGGAGGAACTTGATTTACTTGGGAGCAAGGCGACGTATTGTTTTTACAAACTAAATCAATCACATAATTGTATTGGTTGAAGTTATACATAACCTGATATTAACTGCAACCTCACCTTGATTTACTAGCAGTCCTCAGCATGAGACGCCTAAGAGTGCACATAACAATTCGATCTCGTACTTTCTGTAAAAACCAAGATAAAGAAGATCGACTCTCTAACACTGGTATAGCTGATGACACCTCCCTGGACACGGAAAAAGTTCCACAGCTTAGGTGACAGAATATGGTGTAATCCTGAAATGTTTACTGTGCTCTTATCACATACTTTGTCTTTTTCCTCCTTCAGATTTTGGGAGTAGAGTAGGCTATGGTTTGATATTCCAACAAAGGCAAAGATTCATGGATGGGCAGCTAAGCATAAGCCATCAATCACAACCCATGTACATGCAGTTGAGAGGTATGAGGGATCAACGTAGCAATCTAAAATCACATCTCTAGGTGAACCAACAAGATATATTCAGAATGATCATGAGTTAGAGAAACCAGACCTGAAAGAAGTGACAGCTTCAACAATCTCACCCAAGTATATATCGCTCGGAAATATCTGCACGGATTATATTTTACATGTTCTTATAAGCAATCCTGAGACTGATGAAAGCATTCATGGAGAAAAAGACAATACAACACACACAAAAATAAACAATAAAAATATTAAGCTTGATGATGAGGACGTGAACTGGAATGCCCCAAAATTTGTACAGAAACTAACTGCAAAAGCAGGCTCCACAGAAGCAACTCAGACCATTAAACTGAACCATAAATGAACAGATTTTAAGAAATTGACAATATTGCTATCCATAGAATGAATGAATAATTTCCAGTGGAAGCTGATTACACAAGAGTAACTAATACAGAGATGACGAGGAAGTGAACTGGAATGCCCCGAAATTTGTACAGAAACTAACTGCAAAAGCAGGCCCCACAGAAGTAACTCAGACCATTAAACTGAACCATAAATGAACAGATTTTAAGAAATTGACGATATTGCTATCCATAGAATGAATGAATAATTTAATATGGAAGCTAATTACACAAGTGTAACTGCTAAATAAATATTGCAGAAGATTTTCTTGATCTGATTAATGAATAAATTATGATCTACAGCTGTAACTTCCTCTCTAAATATACATAAGGCCTAGGTTTATCAATTAAACCCTGCCTTCAAAGCACAGCAAAAGCAGACTCGTGTTCTAGTTCAGTGAGCCTGCTAAATATATAACTATCAACGTAGGAAAGTCCTCAATAGTTGACTACTCCCACAGTTTTTTCATACTTGACGTTTTGATATTCTGCACACTTATCAAGAAAATTAATCTATACCATTACTACACCTAACTAATCCATATATAACGAGCTTTATCCTTTCTTTAACTGACTACTACTTTATTGCAGTAGCTTTTATATAGTGACTTTGTACGGTCGTACCAGCAAAGACATCAGAATATTACCTTGTGATTTGACAGGTGGTGAAATTAACTTGTGAATTGCCTTGAAAATAGAATTTTAATTGAGAAGACTGAAGGACATTGGACCAAATTGACTCATAAACTGCCTTGGAAACAATGAGCGTCAAGTATTTAGACACAAGAAAAAAGAACCACAATGTCAGGTACAAAAGACCTGAGGGAGTATTAATGTTCAAGTTTTACACCATACCAAGATAATAAAAGTTGCCAAATGATGAAGCAAATCATGTTGGGTTATGCCTCAGATGCTTTTTGCATAAACAGTCGGGTGAAGAAATAAATGATGGCACAATAAGAAAGATATGGTTTCACATATCGGCCCCGGAAATGCAGGAGAGGGAAAACCATAAGCATCATCCTTGAAGCACTATTGCACTTTGTATTATATAAGTGTCCAAGAATAATACACATTCTTTGAAGTGTTTTATTCTGAAATGGCCTTTTCCATATGGCAGCAATGTGATCAGTCGCATGGCCAGACTTAATAAAAGGGGAAGGAATATTTTTCAAAGGGAAGAATTGTACCTCAACATTTTTAATCTCCATTGTTCCATCCATAACTTCTATTAGAAGTTCATGGTTCAACTCAGATGGCTCATCAGTATCAGCAAGTTTTTCATGGTACATCAAGCACTCGACATTTGTAATGTATGTTTTCAGCACCAGCCTAATGCAGTTCCCCTCAAAACTAATTACATCTAACCCAGTGAATGCCGCACTTATCTTTTCAATAGCATCAAACCTGAAAACACACCAAACAAGTTGTATAAATACGGATAAGTGAAGCTTGTATAAACTGATAAACACTTGGTTGTGGGCCAGGCCTACCACTGGGCCAGTCAGGATTGAGTCTAGTCTCAGCCTAACCGGTGAGACTAGGACCCATTAATAAGTAACATGCATTGGTTTGATTTAATTCTAAGCATACTTTAGTTAATTAGGAATTTCACATTAGAGTTTTATAGGTCTTAATTATAAGAGGCCTATTTAATTGTTCCCCAAGCTGTAAGCCCCCATAAATAGAAATAAACAGTTTGAAGAAGTAGCATAAAGCTAGTTCCTGGGCTCTATCTCTTCTCTCCTCCCCTCTTTGTCGGCCCCCTCCCCTCTTCCCTGCTCTAACACCGGCTGCCTGCCACCCACCAGGAGGCTGCCGGACCACATCCTTCCCCTTCCTTGTGTCCAGCCTGTGATAACCCGGAAAAAAGTAATAATAATAGTAAAATGTGACAATAAGATAATAAGAGAGCTACTTAGTAAGTTTTTGTTACCTCCTCTTAAATTAATCCAGGATTCATAGATAACTCATTAGGTTATCAGTTTTAATATATATATCGTATAAAGTTGTCGGTATTAAAAGATAACTCATTCAGCGGATTTAGGTGGGATTCAATGAGTTGGCGATGGTTACTAAGGGAAGTAATAAAACTAATAAGTAGGTTCATGAAGTTGACTGAGTTTCTATTTCTCCACGTCAAGTTCATTTTGTCCATAAAACCATATTTAATTTATTAAGCCTCTTAAGCCACCCAGGTATCCACTCCTTGTTATATATACATATTGGTATTTTTTTTTATTTGAGACCAAACCTACCATCTTTCTCACCGCTCATCTCTTATCAACCACTCTGCAATCCTACCATTTGTTCGTTCTATTTAGTAAGAATTATTCTATTAGATAATCACTACTATTTTAGATTGTGATTTCAGGTAAGCAATTTGCCTATCGACCATTCCATTTTAATCTACCTATTATTCTGTAAAGTATATGACTCCATTTTGTAAAATATTATTTTATAAAAGTTATCGTGTTTTATCATTTTTGTACTTTGAATAGGAAATGAGACCAAGTAATGTATTCTATTAATTCGTGAGTGTTTCGTTTTGATGAATTGTTATACCATATTCTGTAAAGATTGTTTTATTTTGTCATGGTGCCCCACAAGTGGAACCCTTGCTGACCCACTTGGCAATGTGGAATCATTAATCGATGGTGCTTCTATTTTGTAGTGCACAACTTAGGATGTCCTATTGACCCTCAATAAACGAGAAGGTATCATTCAACAATAAGTGTCGTTATTGTGCCCTAGTTGTAAGGTTACGATTAAATATTGGTCTCAATAAATAATATCAGCCCATATTTATCAAATTTTAGATCAGCCGATACGCGAAATTGACAATATGCGACTGCTTTAAAATTTCACATATTTTTTGGTAATATAATAGTTATTGACCGATATTTGTTGTGCAAAAAAAAATCACATCTCAATAACCATGGTATATAAAATATCTTTTGTGTCACCATGATATTGTGACCGCAATCGCAACGGCAATTTTATTGCCTGGGCCACAATTACACTACTATCTCTACTCTTATTTATGATTCAACTACTAAATTGTCAATCTGTTTCTGCTCAATATTTGAAAAGACGTGAGGGCTTGGAGCTTGTTATATCCTAGGTGAGATGACATTGGCAAGACAAATCTAAGGCACGTACCTTACTAAAAATTAGCTAGTTTTATCCTTTAATTTTATTCAAAAAAATCTGCAATAAATTGAAAAGGAAAGGTACAACGAACAAGAGATAATAAGAAGACTAATAGATGTAATTTTGAATGGGAAAGGAAAAAAATGTATTTACTACGGAGAAAGAACCTCTTATCAGCTATTTTTGAGGCTTTATTTTCCTAAATACAATAACTAAATCTCATGTTGGGAAGAAAAGGGAGATGAAAATAGTCATGGGAAGGCCAATATACATGAGTTAGAAGAGATAATACTATATATTTTAAGAAAATCAAAAGTAGTATTAGGCTGATAATATTGGCGCCTTACTTCGCCTAAGTGCGCGCCTTCACCTTGCACATAGGCTCTAAGAGCCTTGACCCGTAGGCGTGCCTAAGGCCTTTTTAAACACTAGTTCTACTAGCGTTTCTGTATTCCTTTTGTTAACCATCTTCCAAGAACTTAATACTAGTCTTTTATAAACTCGTGATTTACACCTTTATGAATTATTCCTTCAACCATACATTGATATCTATAACTATATGGTTTAAAATATCTTATTATTAGATACCTTTTTATTAAACACTTGATCTTTGTTTTGGCCAGCGGTTCAATTATTTGCTAAGTTATGATTTTGATCAACCTTTTCAAATATAATTTTAGATGTGGAGCACGAGGCTTAGAATGGAGGTTAGGATTAGGAGTCCCTATGGAAGCTTAGGCCTTATTAGTTGGTTGTCCTTTGATTAGCAACATAGATGTTATGTTGGGGCTTGGAACCCTTAGACTGTTGCCCCTATTGTATTTCCTCAATGAAAATTTATTATTTTTATTCTTAATTTATAAGAATTATAATTTTATCTTAGTGCATATTATTCTAATAGCCTTGCTATCTCCACAGGTTCTTGTGCAGATAATGGTGTGTGAAATTTCCCAACCAAGGGTGATTTAGGGGTGTTACAGAAGTGGTATCAAAGCATCTTTAAGTACTTGTGGATACAGTGTCTAATTAAAATTATAGGACCATTGAGACTAGGGTTTTAGATCAATAAGGATCATTTAGGATTTATAGTGTGTAATTGGTTTTCATTAAGGCTATCGAAGTATAAGTTTAAATCATTGAGGATTCTCTGGGTCTCACATGTTAGTTTTAAATTCAACCAATTAATCGGTTAACAATAGAAGCTACCTGTGAATGAAAAGATGAAAATAAGTAGTAGTTTTATACCTATTTCGATCATACGTATGCAAGTTTCAAGGACGAAACTTTTTTGTTCAGGGAAAAAGGATGTGATAACCCAAAATAATAATAATAATAATAATAATAATACAATTAATAAGCTTCAGCAACCTCCTCTAAAATTGATTCGGGGCTTTTAAATAACTCATTAATTTATCAGTTTAATAGATATCTTATTAAGCTGTCAAATTTATAGACAATTCAATAAGTTGACGAGGGTCATTGGGAAGTAAATAAACTAATAAGTGGAATCATGAAGTTGAGTGAGTTTCTACTTGTCCACATCAAATTCATTTCATAATCCACTCACGTATCCACCTCTTATTATATATACATGTTATTTTGCTGATTTGAGACGAAACCTACAATCTCTTTCATTGCTTGTCAATTATCTGCACTATCCAATCTTACCATTTATTTCATTCTATTTAGCAAGGAATGTTGGATTAGATAATCATTGCTATTTTGGATTGCAATTTTAGGTAAGCAATTTGCTTATCAACCATTCTATTTTCACCTAACCATTATTTTGTAAAGTTTTTTTTTCTCTATTTATAAAATTTATCTTTGATACGCATCAACTGTAATTGTTTTATTATTTTTTATTTTGAATTGGAACTAGAATCAAGCAATGTATTCTATTAATTAGCGAGTGTTTGCGATTTATAAATCGTTACACCATATTCTATAAACATTGTTATGTTTTGTGACTATGGCCCAAAGGGGAAAAGCCCTTGCAGGCCCACTTATATATTGCAGTTTAGGATCGTCAATCGATATTATTTTTTATATATTGTAGTGCACTACTTAAACCATCCTACTAGCCGTCAATAAAAAACAGGGAGACCATCATTTAATTATCGTTATTGTGCCCTAACCATAGGGTCCCAAGTGGCCACAATTACATTATACATTGTCTAATTGATATCTATCCCTACTCTTATTTATGATTTGACTACTAAATTGTTTGTCCGATACAACTAGCATTTTTTTGTTTCTTCTATTAACCATTTACTAAAATGTAATACTAGTCTTTAATGAACTCCTGATTTACTTCTTCATGGATTATTCCTTTGACCATACATTGATATTTATAGCCATCAAGGCTCCTAAATTTTTTAGTTTAAACTTTATGTATTATTAGATACCATTTTATATCTTTATTTTGGCTACTAGGCCAATTACTTACTAAGTAGTAGTTTTACTCATCTCTATCTATTCAAATGCGGAGCACAATCAAAGGTAGGATCAGGAGTCCTTATGGAAGCTTATTCTAATAGAAGAGCCTTATTAGTCGATTGTCATTGCATTAGCACCATATATGTTATGTTAGGGCTTGAAGCCCTTAGATTGTTATCATTATTGTATTTCCTTATTGAAAATTTATCATTATTCTTGATTTATAAATATTATTATCATTATTTTATTTTAGTGGATATTGTTAGTCTTCCTATCTATATGGGGTTCCTATGTAAATAGTAGCGTGTGGCACTTAGACATAAGGAAGTCATTTGGGGTGTTACATTAACCCTCCCCTACTCCATAGGTAGGAGGACGGAACCCTCTCAACTCCTCCATTGTCCTATTACCCAATCCATATCCCGGGACCATACCTTATACCCTTTTAATTTAAACTTTTGATCGCTTATTTAAATAATATGTTAGTTAATTATATTATTTATAAATATGAACTTAAAATATACTGATTTTATTTATTTATAAATTTCAAGCAAAAGATATATTTTCGGCCAAATTGGACAATAAATTATCATACAAACTCAGATTTAAACAATGCAACTTGTTATGTACGATAAAAAAGAGATATTACATTTTTGAGAATTTTCTAAATTTGAACTTATCATGGTCAAAAATGAGCTTGAACTTATGATCACAAATAGATCACAAGATAGGAATTTTTTTATGAGAAAGTTTTGGGATTTTTATTCAATTTTTTTTCTTTATTTTGCAAATACAAACACATCAGCAACACAAACATGCAGATCAACAGCAACAGTGACATCCTACAAGATGTGAGACAATAAATCTGGAAAGGAACAAAAGAAAAATCAAAAAAGAGAGAGAAAGAAAAGAAAAGAGAAAACCACAACCAATGATGCTAACTACCCAACACCAACATGCTGCATGTATCATCACCCAAAAAAAAGGCAGTTAGACAACAATTAAAAACATGAAGCAGCTCAAATATACAGGCAGCAGAGCACAAACAAATGAGAGAAAAGCCCAGCAGTCAAAAACAATAACCAACTGCAGCAATCTTCTTATTTCTCCCTTCACTAGAAAACAAGGAGGGCATTAAAATCAAGAGTAGAATAGGTATAAGAAACGGGAATGGTCATCGGAAACAGCTGGTTTGTTTGCGTTGGAGAAGCAGCAACAAAGTAAAAGTGGACTTCAACATTGTATTTATTTCACAAAATCCTCCTCTCTTTTTTCTTTTTTTTTTTTTAGGTTTTCTGGTTCTAAACCTGTATTTGTATGCCTTTCTAATTTATTCTATGATTGAATTGTCCTAGCATATTATTATTATTAAGTATCCGTATCCATTGTCTACAATATTTCATTTATGAATATATTGTTTGCTTCAATATATAAATCATGTTTGTGTTTAAAATTAAATGTCTTGTTCTTTATATAAAATTTTGACAGTTTATGTACAGGATTATGAACTATAACTATTCATTTAATCCTATCCAACTAATAATCAAACAAAACAAGGAGCAATTAATTTGGTTTAGGACCAACACAATTAGTTAGACTGAATTAGGACATCAATTATTCTTAGACAATTTTAAAATGTCATATTTTTAATTTGGCTAGGGCTAACAATGTTCCTTGAGAATTTAATGCAGTTAATATTTCTCTAGGTTAATTGAATAGAAAAGATTAACTTAGAGAGGTTAATTATTAGTATTAAGAAAAAACTCAAGTTATCCTAATTAAAATGAAAGTTAGGAATGAGGACGGATTAACTAGTTAATTCTCTACAGTTAACCAATCAAACTTGGTTATTCATTAACTATATACTTACTAAAATTTAACTCAATCAATTTAATCTAGAATTTGGGAGGAAAAGGGTAGGTTGTGTGATTATTATTATATGAAACCCCTATCCTTCTAGATAGTGTAATAGTATGCTTAGCAAAACTAGCTGAAAGCTTATAAGCTATAAACTACTTTAAGTAACTTTTTAAAAGATAGCTTATAAGCTACTAAAAAGCTACTTACCAAACAAAGCGTTTTTAAGATAAGCTAAATTAAATAAACTATAAGCTACTTTTTATCACCGCCAAACACACACTAAATAGTGTATAACAGGTAGGTTACTCATATGATAACAATTGAAACCAAAAAAAATGGCATATAGACCATTCGGTCAACTAAAATAGTGGTTCAAATGTCCGAACCGGTCGACATGCCTGTGCTTGCAAGCACACAGGCCTGTCGATTAGCCTGTGTAAGCTGAGTACTTTCACAGGGCCTCCAAATCATAGAGGCTCCCAATATATTCTTGTATATATTATTAATACCAGCAATAAGGCAGAAAATAGTTGTGATGCAATGGTTGTGTGCACTTCTTGACTTGGCATAGCCAACCCATGTTCAAGTCTTGTCTAGCGCATCAAATTTTTGCAGGTTTGTTTATTAAGGGATGTTAGTACTAAAATAAATCAATAACAAAAGATAAGAAAAGGTTAATGTGGCACATAGGTAAAGGTAGTAGCAGTGTTTTGCTTCCTTGATGGCATGGGTTCTAGACCCTGTACTACTTTCTATTAACTTTTTCATCCATATTTTTTTTTGATATATTCAATTTTTATTTTATTTTAAGCTAGTTTTATAGCGGCAATGACATGCTATCATACACACATCATAAGATGCATATTACCTCTTCAAGACACAATCAAGATCCATCAACTTCTTTAAGGTCTTTTCGTTGCTCTCAATTTGATTACTCAAATCCCAAATCTGCAAGAAGCAGTGACTGTATCATAGCCTCATGTGGAAATGCCAGAAAGGTAAGCACGTGAGAAAATTTCTGCAAGGTATGTTCAAGCAATTTGATGCAGAATAAGCAGAACAAGTGAAAATTCTATCACACAATTTCAGGGGTAAATAGCCAAAGAGCTAAGCATTTTATTTTATTTTTTATTCAACAGTTTTTGAACAGCTCCACCATATACACATCATATACGACTTCATGGCCAAATTTTTGGACAATTTTGTACAAGAATAATGAATACCTAAGATCCCTGTGCATACTGAAGTTTGAACACCTAATACAAACAAGACCAATGAGCGTAGGTTTGACAAAAAGGTGTAGCCAGGGAAAAAAAAACCTCAAAATCTTGCCGTCTATCTGCCTTTGCAAACATCACTGGATCTTCTCCGTGCTTTGGGTCCTGAGCACGTACTCCCTAAAATAGACCAATTCAAATCTTCATTGCTTCACATCCATCCAACATAGATTACCTAAGCTCCCTAAAGAAGCAACGCCCCTCTCATATCAGCATAGAAAAAGGTAAGCAAGCTGACCTTGGATTCAACTGATATTAGTGCATGATTCAACTCCTCAAGATCACTTTCCAGTTTACAGGTACCTCAAATAGTGAAAACCAGCAGTCCATCCAGTTATTTCCACATAAATACTTAAACCATCATGAACATTACAGCAGAATAAGAGTTTCTTACCCTCCACGTAAGCTATTCTAAGATCATCAATTTCATCAGAAATATTCGCATTCTCTGCCTCTGCTGCTCTAAGCATCTCTCTTAAATGTTCCAAGCAAGCATCTAATATGCCAAGTTAGAAAACAATAGCATATAAGAAATGCCAAGCCTCCATCTTCTACCACACACATTCTATGTAATGGAAAAGTACAACTTGCATGCAGTGCTAGAAAGGAAACAATTCTTTTATTGAAAAGTAGAAAACAAACGATAGGTCGGACTAAGAGAGTATGACTCAAAATTAATAGAATCACGTCCAATTGAAGCAACCAAGACTTGGGTATTCTCATCACTTACAGGTGTAATGGCTCGTAGTAAGCGAAGCCTGCATAGGAATTGCTTAGTTCAAGCATACAAAAACCAATGCCAATTTTCATGACTTTTAGCAGATATGTATCACCAACCAAATTAATCGTGTAGGACCTTTCTATTTTACTTGGCGAGAAAATAACCAACTTGCCCTTAAGTTATGTATCATGAAAACCAAATTTCCAACAAAGATTTAAAATTAGTGAACATAAGATCGCACGTACCGGCGTCCTTATCCTGGGGCACCTCAACATCAGAAATCTCTGATGCCACTTGCTTCACTTTGGCCTATTCCATTGATCCCAAAAAAAAAAAAAAAAGGGTTTCGGAGAGTGCATACATACAATCTTGAGCATGTAAACTGAATATTGAGCAGTTTGATATCGAAGGTGCACACATTGGACAGACCTCGAAACTGGTAACACAATCTTGCAACAATTTCTCAGAGTCGTAAGGGGAGGGTTGAGAAAGGTTGTCGAAGTCGCGAAGTATGTTCGTTAATACATGAATTTGACTGGAAATTAGAGAGACAGAGAAAAGGAAATCCCAAAATTAGATTGATTGCAAAGCTTTAAACTGAGAGGGTAACTAGCAGGAGTACGATAAGACGAGGTCAGTGAGAAACCTGCGTATGGAATCGCAATCGAGAGGTTCCGAAGACAAGACACCACACATTTCGTTAGTAGTCTGTTCTTCCATTCCATCTGCCGACAATTCAATTCTGAGCAGAGTAGGCGTATCTCTCTCGCCCTTCTCCTTTTCGAGAGGATTCTCCCGCCCTCGCCGTCACCGAGTCACTGAGCCTCACTGTATTCTCGTTTTTCAAAAGAGGGGTGGGGCGGCCTGGCTTGGGCGTCTTCGCACTCGGGAAAAAAAGTCTCTTGAATTGTCGTATTTGCAAGACAATTTCTTGGAATAATGAAAGAGACTGAGGGCTTATTTGGTACGAAGGTGATAAGAGTAGAAAAAAAATTCTTATTTTATGTCTTTTAAATTAATAATTTACTAATAATAAAATATTTATTTTAGATTAAATTAAGATCTAAAATATATATTTGTCTAAAATAAATTTTTTAAATTTTAATTATAGTATATGAGATATGTAAAATGCGGATGTAATTTTTTTACCCCTATTACCCCCATACCAAACAAGCAATAAATAATATTTTTTTGGATAGAGTCTAATAATAAATTGTAAAATAATAAGTACAAAAATAATATAAAAAATAATAGAATTATAAAAAAAATATGGTTAATATAAAGAATAAAATATAAGGAGAAAGATTTTAACATAATTTTTTTATTTTTTAATCAAATAATTAAATTTCTCACTACATCATTTTATCGGTATTTTGATTAATATATGGTTCTTCTAGTTTTTTCATCACAGTTGTAGATTTCAAGGTACCAAATGTAAAGAAAATAAAGAAAATTAGTCTTACTTGTTGCTGAATATATTATATTGCCTTTTACATTAATTAAAATTACATGTTAATATGATAGATAACAAAGAAATGTGTATTAATTTAAGCAAGTAGCAAAACTTAAAATAAATATAAGTTCTTTTTATACATGAATATTACATATAGTATATAATTAATAAATTACTTACCATTTTATGCATTGTCATCTCTAATGCACTTTCTAATTATCCTGGTGGATTTTATAAACCTTCTCGTGGTCAATTTGTTGTAATATACAAATTTGTGTAACTATTGCTTGCAAACCATCCAATATTTGGAGTGGTTTTAATTATATAACCAGAGACAAGATCCAAATTAATGAAAGGAGGAGGTGAGAAGAATACGTGTTGTATATAATTAATTCATATACAATGAAGGAAGAATATGGGAAGTAGAAATGCCGTATGTAATTAACTCATTAAGTCATATACAGTGAAGGGAGAATATGGGAAGTAGAAGGCGCCTAGCTAATTAAATCATGTTCATCTCATTTGGTGTTTTAATACTCTTCAATTAATACACACCTATCATATTAAGAAAGGAAGATGCGTAGTAATAAAATGAGGCATAGAAATTATAAAGCTCATAGCTAATTAATTGATATTCAGTTCGATATGTATTTCTATGTAATTTAATTAATATGCATTTATCAATTTAAGAGAGAGGGATGAATAGCAATTCATTTGGTATGACTACATAGGTTTTCTGTCAAATTTCAAAGCTTGGAATATATAATTAATGATTAATTTAATTGTATTTAAAATAATTAATGACTATGTTTCATTTATTATAGTCATTAATTACTTAATTACAAATATCAATTAAAATAATCCATGTAAATAAAAGTCTTAAAAAGGTCAATTCTAAATTGTCAAACATAAAATAAATTGTTGCATAAGTTTCATCTACATTGAAAAAGATAATAATCATCCATTTTGAAATAACAATTAGTATAGATAAAAATATATGTATCTGGGTGATGTAAGATTGCTTAAGATTTTTAATTACTATAAATAATAGGAAAACATTTTATGTAACATGTACGTTTAAATTAATGAAAGTAGTATACTTGATTCTCTGAGGAGTATTATATTAATGTCATTGTTGTCATCTACAATTGAAAGAAATAACAACAATTTATTTAGAGACATTTTTATATTGCCGGACAATTTTTTTTAAAAGGGTCGTCATTCCCAATTGATTAATTTTTAGTTTTACTATTATACACATGTTGCCGATGATATTAAAAATGTCTTCCAGTATCAATTATAACCAAATTGAATAAAAGCATATGTGAAGAGAAGACGTATAAGATTTAGACGATATATCAAATAAGATTAAGTCAAGTAAGTAAATTATTTATTGTTCTAGTTTTGTTACCATGAGATTCACTGATATTGCTAATAAAGATAGGATGGGAATGGAGCAATTGTTTAGGTTTTCTATATTACTCAATTAATATGTATTTATTGTTGATAAAGGGAGTACTTATAATGCAGGTATTATGTGGAATTTTCAGTTTCAGTGTTCCATTTGGTGTTTCAATACTATTCAATTAATATGCATTGATGATATTAACAAATGGAGATGAAGAAGTGCAAATTAATAAAGGGATGAAGATCAAAGCAATAAGTAGAAGACGGAGTAATTGACCAATGAGTTGACGGTGATAATTAGCAATAACGGGTGACGTTGATGATTAGTAATTAGCAATAATAAATATAGTTTAGGCAGAAAATTTTGTCTGTATATTGTCTGCTACAAAACTTTATTTTTATATAATTATAGATTATTGTATTTGAATAAATATTTATTTTATTAAGTATTATATATAGTTAATATATATATATATATATATTCTTTTTAGATTTTCTAATATTTAAAATATGTCTTATATATTAAATAATGTGTATAAATAGCCAGTAGGATATTATAAATTTCAACTCAATAATTAGTACTACTTTTATTGATTTAGAATGTTACAAAATATCATATAATTACGTATATCTTATCATATTATCAAGACTAACAACCTATCAAAAATATCAAATAAAACATGTGATGTTGGTGCATATTATCAAATGTTGAACCTAAAAGACTTTCCACGGTGGAAAAGTAGGAAAATAAAAAATTGAGACGATAAATTGGACAAATGAAGTGAACAAAGGAAAAATGTGAAAACACGCGTATGAAGATAATTTTGAAAGTCGTGACAATGCGTAATATTATGCACCAACATCACTTGTTTTATTTTTATTATTTTTTTAGGGTCTGTTTGATTTATGAAAAATAAGAAAAAAAAAGGAAAGAAAATAAGATAAATTAAATTTCTTTTACTCGTTTGGTTGTTAAAATTTTTTTGTGAAAAATATAATTCTGGAAAAGTATTTTTGATGTTTGGTTTTATAGAAAGAAAATTTCAAGAAAAGTTGATTATTATTGTTTAAATACTTTTATATATTTGATTAAAATTAAAATATTATATTAATACATAAAAAAATTTATAAATTTTTTAATGTCCGATTAGCTAGAAATTGTCGTATCATAATTCTGATTTAAAATATAAATAATTCTAAATTTGTAAATAAATAAATGCATCGTATCAGTTAAATAGAACACTCTTCAAAATAAGTTCACGATGAGATATAACATTACATTATGTTTGGATCGATGTAACTTTCAGTTGCATAGAATTTGGTATTTGGATGTAAAATAAGAGACAATAGATAAATATTTTTAGCAATTTATTTCAATAAAAATTGAGGGACTATACTTTCGGTAAGAAATTATGGAGAATAGGCGATTACATTCATCGATATCTATATATCGGTTCGTGGCGGCTACAATCATACAATGAAATATCGGTACCGCAATTGTGTATCAGCCATAATTTCGCAGTTTTTGAGTCATTTGCAACGCGAAATTTTGAAAATGTAGCTGTTTCAGAAAATTACATATTTATCGCTGCGATATCGGTAAAATTTCGAATATCGGCCGATGTTTTAACCATATCAGCCGATATTTACCAATATTTGCCGATATTTTTTGTGTAAAAGAATTAAAAAATCACGCCGAGATAGCCGCGACATATAAAATATCATTTGCGATACCTTGACTGTAAATGCAGTTTTATTGTATGGCTACAATTAAATAGTAGCAGCATTTTTTTTTTTACATCCGCTCATTATTTAGTTATTATTATTAGTAACATTATTATGTTTTTTTAATTTGGGCTAATATCAATTCTCCGAAATAAGTGTCGAGCATAGCTAGCTAAAATTTTCTTCACTGGTTTTATATTTTCCTTGGATTTGACGAGGAAAATATATACTAGTATAACTTTCCTTTACTTTTTCTTTCTTATTTTCTTTCTTTAATACTTTATGTACAACCAAACTATTGATTTCTATTTTCCATCTCATTTTCTTTCGTTTCCTCATGATTTTCTAAGAACCAAACAAAGCATTAGAGTTATGATCCACAATTTAAATTAATCTTTTTTAACTTTACAATCAAGGTGTTTTGCCATATATTTTTAACAATAACTTTTTGTTTATGTCGTTAATATTTTTTTTATCTAAATGCATATATATATATATATATACATATATGTGTGTGTGTGTGTGTGTAAGAATATACAAGTATTCTTACATGTTATCGGTGATTGACTTATGACGGTCACATAGAAAGCAAAAAAAAATTATTAGTATTATAGGTATATAAATCTATCTGAAAAATATTGTGGCTGGCCCAAAATCTCATAATTTTAAAATAAATGAGTCTATTTAGAGTAAAAGAGAACCTACTATATAAATAGTTAGATCCGTCATATTACATTTGTTTTTGTTTTTATTTTTGAAAAAAGGGGGAGGAAGAAGAATATAATAAATTGTTAGTGGAAGAAGATGAAGACATCGAGCGGAGATTGATGGGTCCTTTATAGACCAGCCAGGTGAAAAGGGGAAAGAAAATGATACGATTTATCCAATAATCTATTTGTTTGTATTATTCTGTCCAATTTAAATATATTATACTAATATTTTGCATGATCTTTTTAAACTAACTGATGCGTACACGGTTAGAGTTTTAGATTTAGATGGAGTTTATATGGAGTATTTGATGAGTATGGATTATGGAGGTTGATGATGGGGATTCGAAGGGGTGGATGATGATGGAACACGAGGTAGAAGGGTAAATTAATCTTTAAACCACACAGAAATAAAGATTAAGGTTTCGAGAACAAAACCGTTCACACAGATTCGGTTTTATTTCGAGATGATTCGAAACAAATCGTTCACACAGATTCGACTTGTTACGAGATGAATCCACACAGAATTCAGGTTTAAGCAATGCTTAAGGTTGTTCTTCTTATTCAAGTTGTGTCTTTCTACTTGGTTTCCTATGGTTTATATAGCCAAGGAACCAAGCATCTTCTCAAAAGATTACAAGCATATTCCCTCTCAAAAGCATTAATTCCCTTAAGACTAGCTAGTTAATAGTCAGTTACTAACTGACTAAAAGTAAATAACAATAACTAGTACTTAAACATAAACGTTACGCTGGCTAATAAACGTTGACTAAAAGTAAATAACAATAACTAGTATTTAAAAATAAACGTTACGCTAGCTAACAAACGTTGACTAAAAGTAAATAACAATAACTAGTACTTAAAAATAAACGTTACGCTAGCTAACAAACGTTACATGAAGCCATGCATACCCCCTATTCATGCACCCATTATGAGTAGTGTAACTGTCTTCCTTGGTGTTATGTTCTGTGACTCTGCTCCCGCATCACTAACAATATCCTACTTTTTGTAGTTCACCTCGTGGCAACCATTAAGAATAGAGCGTTCAATATCACTGACCTATTGGGTAAAAGATATCTAGAATGAAAAGTTTTTGCATTAGGATATCTAAAGGATAAAGGTCTCCATCATACTATTACAATAAATAATAATACAAACAATGATTATTTGGCACTATCTACATGAATGTATGATAACTAAGTATCTATTAGAAGAATATCCCAAAGAGTTTTGGGATAGTTTAGCATAGAGTATAAGTGACTGTAATTCGGTTATGCATCTAATAATGTCACGATTGAAAATGTGTGGATGCGAAGTCACCAATAAGCAAACACTAGAAAAGACGTCCTCTGCCTTTCACACACCAAATATCTTTTTGTAAGAGTAATACAGGTTAAGAAAATTTAACAAATATTCAGAACTGATAAAAGTTTTGTTCATGGTTGAACAAAATAACAAGTTACTAATAAAAAACTATAAACTAAGACTCATTGGTTCCACATCATTATCATTAATGCAACACAAAAGGGTGGACATGGGCATTACAATAACCGAGGATGCGGTAATTATCGTGGTCAAGGTCGTGGTAAGGACACCCTAATCACCACAAATCGTGAAGGTATGGGTTTTAAAGAAAATACAACTTTTAAACCACAAATATTAGGAGGAATAAGAAATTTCCTATAAAAACAAAAATACTATGTTATCAATTTGGCATGGTTGTGCACTAGGCTTGCAATTATAGAACCGTCAAATACTTGGTAGATTTATACTAAAGTTCCATTAAGGATAAGGGAAATAATGTTGAAGTTAATTTCACCGACAATGTCACCTCCTCTATACCCACTTTAGAAATTGTTGATTACTTCATGGATAACACCTAGAACAATGATGAATTTGTCATTACGGGGAATGCTACTAATTAACAATATATTATCTCTACTATCTTTTTGTTTATTTTTAATGTGTTATATTGTGTTCTCCATTAGCATGATGTAATATGTTTTCTATTAGCATGCCATTTTTATGATTTATGCGATCTTTGTTTATGTTGTCTTATAACTTCCATTAGTTATGAATATGAGTTTGTTTTAATTATACCCTACAATGATTCTTTTTTTTTTTTAATTGAAGATATGGACATATTTGAAAACCAATCAAATGAGAAAGAAAAATGAGTCGTAGATTTTGCCACTACACACACCATTATGAGAAACAAATAATATTTTTATTAGCTATAATATATTGATGGTAATTTAAACACCAAATCTAGTACTACAAAACTCATACAAGGCTCCAAAGGAGTGATAGATGTGGTTTGGCCAAACATAGCTTTAACATAAATATTTAATATAATTATGTTATAAATTTTTTCATAATTTAATCCCATTGCTCCTATCTACTTCTTTTGATTATATTTTATAGGTATTTAAAGAAAGTGGAAACAAAATGAGCTAAAATGCACAACATTTGGAGCAAACACATAATCAATAATGATTACCAAAAGTGTGCAAGGGTGAAAAGACATGAAAATTCAAATATGATTCAATATGAATTTGGAAACATTTCAAACATAAAAGTTATATATATTTTTATTATCTTTCAAACATGTTAAAAATCAACTCAATTGAAGGCCAAACAAGAAAATGATGGTCGAAATGTGCTACACAGATGAAGTTGTATCACAACTCAAGAGTCGACACAACCTCAACATGTTAATTGACACTGCTGTGCTGAGCATAGTAAACAACACATATGAAAGAAGCATGACACATGGTGCTCGTATTGATTCCCCTAACCCCATATATAATGTATTTTTTGACTTGTTTTTGGGGGATTCTTTTGCATAAAACTAACCACGACTTTGGAGGCTAATAAAAAGGCTTTAAGGGTTCATCATATTTTTACTCACTCTCCATTCTAATTGATCTCTGATCCAACCCTTTAGCTCTTATGTTTGTAATTCTTGCGCTACAATTGAACGGTGATTTCTAATTCTTAAATAAAGAGAGTATTGTAAATCTATTTTCAATTTTCTCTTTTTTTTTAATTGACGTAACCTATTTATTTAAGATGATGTACTTAATTAGAGCCATGATTGGCTAATCATTTTGTGTTAATGTGACGGGATACTCCCCCAATCCTAATGTGTTGATAATTTGAAACCCTAACCCAATTAAATCATTAGCCTTACGTGTTTGTGTTAATGCCTTAATATAAAATAAAAGAAAAAGAAAAATTGATCATATTCCCGTTATTATTTAGAGAAACTTCACCGTTATGCAAGATAAGAGCTAGAGTGAGCTCTATTGACTTAACTAGAGATCAATCCACAAGGTTAAGAGGCATTGGTTTAGTCTCTACAACCTAAAAAATGGGACAAAAGCTAACTAGTATGTGTTGTATATGTGTGCATTCATGCTAGAGATAGACGAGTCTCCCGAGAAAATAGAGTGTAGTATCTCGAGAGAGCATTGCACTTCATACCTTGGCTAACATTTGACTTTGTGGCCCAAATTGGGGTTCAAGGGTTAAGATTTGTTTACTTTAGGATTGAGGGGGGTTAACCAAAGCTTTAGCCTTTTATCTCTTTGGAATTCACCTTTTTGTGCCTTTGTGTTGATTTTGTTTGCTTAGTTTATTTTTTATACTATAAGTATTCACCAATTATGTTTTATTGTTAGTCTATATATAGGAAAGTATTATCACCACTCTGATGCTCACTCTCCGGTCCTTATAGGACGATGCCTTAAGTACTACTTTAATTTTGTGTACTTCTGAATAAGGTACGTCAAAGAGCATGTGTGTTGCTCCCTAAAAGGACAAAATTGGTAATTAAGGATGCAATATATTCAAGTAAATCTTAAAATAATTTATTGAGACTTAAATACATGTGTCAAAATGGTTACCATATGGAAACCATGAATGAAAATGGAAAAGAATATTTATGTATCACAATGCATGAATCTGACAAGAAATATACTATTGAGAAAATGTTAAAATATTCCTTCGGATTATAGTATAAAGATATGAGTGCAAGTAAAATAAATACGGTCTCTAATCAGTATCGAGAAGAAAATAAAGCCCTCACTTTATGTCTCAATCATTTGGGTCACCCTGGCACATGAATGATGCACGTAATTTTTGAAAATTCAATTGAACACTCACTAAGGAGTATTAAGGTTTTAAAGTCTTGTGATTTATCGTGTGTTTCCTATTTAATTAACAAGTTTATTATATAATTCCTTCATGAATAAGAGTGACACTAAGTCTCCAAAGTTTTTAAGAAGAATACAAGGAGACATTTGGGGACCGATTATCCCACCATATGAGTCATTTCAATATTTTATGGTGCTAATAAATGCATCAACACATTGGTCATATGTGATTTTATTGTCCAGTAGAAATTTGGCATTCGCTAAACTCTAGGCTCAAATTATTTGACTAAAAGCTCGAATCCTAGATAATACAACAAAGAAGATAAGACTTGATGATGTTGATTAACTTACATCACATGTATTTAATGACTATTATATGCCGATTATGATTGATGTTGAGCACCTAGTGGTTCGTGTTCATACACAAAATGGATATGTTGAATCTTTGATTAAACGATTATAATTGATTGCTCAACCATTGCTGATGGGTTCCAGATTACCATAATCATCTTGGGGACATGCAATATTACATGAGGCAACTTTCATTCAGTTAAGACCGACAACTTATCACCGATACTCCCCATTACAATTGGTATCTAGTAAAGAACCAATTAACCAAGTGTATCACATATAAGAATATTTGGTTGTGTTGTGTATGTTCATATTACTCCACCACAAAGAACAAAAAATGGGTCAACAGACAAGGTTGATAATTTATATTGGTTTTGAATCCTCATCAATTATTAAGTATCTTGAATCGACAACTGGTGACGTGTTCAGAATATGGTTTGCCTATTTTAATTTTAATGAAACGATATTCCCAACCTTAGGGGGAGACAAGAGCAAATTGGACCCATATATAAAGGAGATTAAATGGAATGCAACAAATTTATCTTATCTTGATCCACAATTGAACTAGTGGGAACAAGAAGTGGAAAATATTATACATTTACAAGGTGTATCTAATCAATTGCCTAATGCATTCACCGACATCAAGAAAGTGACAAAGTCACACAGTTCAAGGATGAATGGTCCCAAAAAAATTGTATCTCAAACTAAAATTTCATACAAGACACCTATAAATAAACTTGTAGCATGTTAAAATCATGGTACACCACTTGATTCAAAAGACTTGAGACCAAGAAGGATGAGAAAGTAGTAACATATGCCAAATGGCATCAAAATTGTTTCTTCCACTAAATAAAAAGATAACCATACCTCAAAGGTTGAAGACAACACCTCAAAAGAGGTGCATGATGATGAAAATACCAATAATCATGAGATAACAATATCTTATTCCACCAAAGAAAAAATTGATATAAATGACACTATAGTGGATATGGGATTTTCATACTCAATTGTATGTGAAATGATGTCAAATGAAAGTTATATTGAGCTAAGGATGACAAGTGAGTGTCAACAAGGAAAATATTGGCTAAAGTGGAAAGAGGTAATTCAAGTAGAAGTAAAATCCTTAGAAAAATGTCTTTTGACATGTGGTCATCACACCAAGAGACATATAGCCAGTAGGCTACAAATGGGTGTCGGTGATGAAATTGTAAGATACAAGGTAAGACTTGTAACCTACGGTTTTTCTCGGATTCTTTGAAACACTTATGAGGAGACATACTCCCCAATTTTTGATATAAGGTAAGACTTGTAACCTAGGGTTTTTTTCCATATGCTTAGAAACAAATACGAGGAGACATACATCCCAGTTGTTGATGCAATAATGTTGAGATTTTTTTTTGTCTTTCAAATAATAGAGTTGTGTCTTATAGACATTGTGACCACATATCTATATTGATCACTTGATATAGACATCTATACGAAAGTTCCCAAGGGAATTAAACTATTTGAATCTCATAAATTGAAGCCTTGAGAAATGCTTTTCATAAAATTAAGAAAAGAATTGCATAGATTAAAACAATCTAGACATATATGGTATAATTATTTCAATGTATATATCATCAAAATAGGATTTAAAAATGATCTAAGTAACCCATGTGTTTTCATCAAGCAACCCCATTATGGATTTTCCATAATTGCATATTATGTTAATGACCTCAATATCATTAGAATACATGACAAACTTGAGAGTACTGTAATATATATGATGAAAGAATTTTAGATGAATGATCTTAGAAAAACAAAGCTTTATATCGGTTTACAAGTTGAACACTAAATGGATAATATTTTATCCACCAATCAATATATATAGATTCTAAAGATATTTCACATGGATAAAGCACACCCGCTCAAATCTCTGATGGTGGTTCACTTGCTAAATTTAAATCATGATACACTCCATTCTTGTGAAGGCAATGAAGCAATCATTGGCCCAGAAGTACCATATTTGAACACAATTAGGACATTAATGTATTTGGACAACAATATACCCCCCAACAATGCCTTTATGTTAACTTATTATTAAGATAAAAAATTCAAAACCAACAAAGAGGCATTGGAAGAGAGTTAAACATTTTGTATGCTACCTCAGAGGTACATATGACTTTGGAATATTCTACCCAAGACATACAAATGTCACTCTCATCAGATATGCAGATATCGGATACTTATCAGGTTTACATAAGGTAAAATCATAATCCAGTTACGTATCCACATTTGGAAACACTACAATATCATGAAGATCAAAATTTTAAATTATAACTACTATATCATTGAATTATGAGGAGTTAATTACTCACTATGAAGTGGGACAAGCATGTGTATGGTTACAATAAATGATTCAACACATACAAAATGAATGTGATATGAAAGAAATCATGGATTATCCCACTTTAGTATATGAGGATAATACATCTTATATCACCGAAAGGAGACAGACCAAAGCATATAGGACCAAAGTTTTTTTTTCCACACATGATATAGAGAAGGAATGAATGATAAATGTCAAAAAAATTCAAACATTCAAAAATCTAGTTGACTTATTAAAAAAATCCTTGCTTCCTATAAGATTTAAAGAATTGGTACATACGTTGGGGATGCACCATTTTCGAGATGTATGTTAAATTGAGGTGGGGTGTTATATGCATTGTACTCTTTTTTTTCTTCGTTTGGGCTTTTTTTTATTGAATTTTTCCTAGAAAGGTTTATAATGAGTCAATATATCTAAAGTGATGCAGAAGATTGTATTCAAATCTTCTACAACAATTCAAGACTTTGTTTGAAGGAGTACAATGATGCAAAATGAACACTAACACTCGAATTCACTTGTGCAGTCTTTAGTTGCTTTTGAATGATGATAGAATTTGAGTAGATCTAATCCAAGATCCAACTCCTCTAATAAGAACCTTCTATTTATTAGTTGATCACCCCTTAATACTTCTCAATACACACTTGAGAAAAGAGAAGAAAAGAAGAAGAAGACACACACGCTCATGATATTCTCTCCCAAATTTCGAATGAACTTCATAAAATTCCAAATGATGTGTCGAATCCTTTGAGTACAAGGTTTTATATAAGCATGGAACCTTGCAAGAATTTTCATTAAGAAGCCCATTAGTAGCATCATTAATGATTTAACCTTCCTAGTGCACGTTCCATGGCTTACAAATAAAGTTACAATGATAATTTTGCAAGAATTACAAAGTAAAGAACAAAAATAATAAAGCTACACAACTTAATAATACTATACATAGATATAATTATATATAATAAAAATTTATAGTCTTGTAGCCTTGTTATTCCTTGCACTTTTATAATCTTGTAATCCCTTGTCGTTGCCTTGTACCTCAAAGATCTTCATCCATCATGAACTTCAGGAATTTCTTGCAAATATATACAATACCTGTAAGAAGAATAACTTGACAAAACATTAAAAGTATATGAATTTTTGAGCATAATTAGTTCTATCTCCATGTATGCTAATTCCTCTTGATCTCCATCATTAAAAGAAAAAGATTGAGAGTTCTCAAGATATAATCCTGCATCATAAAGTGTATAACAAAATATAATAGGTAAACATTCATTAGGGAATGTTATAGTTAGACAATTTCATTTGGATGAATTGAATATGTAGTTATACTTGGGTGAATGTTTGCCTTACCAAGTGCCATATGTATATAATGTATATATAGATACACACTCTTCTTCCTAGATTTTTTTCATTATAACATGTTTTATGTACCAAATAATATGTATAAATAGCTAGCAAATAAAAACAAACTTTTAACTCAATAATTACTACTATTTTTACTAATTTAAAAGTTCACAAAACATTAAAAAAAATTATATATATCTTATCAGGAAGCAAAATGTATAGATGTAATTTTCACCCATCAAATATTGTGAGTACATTGAAGGAAAATAGAATAAGATATTTAAGTCATGCACAGAAAGCAACCCTCGTTCTACAAGACAAACAACAACAACAACAATTAAACGCCAAGTTCGGTATGTAAAACTAACCATATACGTATATTTATGTATATAAACGTAGATCAATCGAGAATTTCTACTAAACATTTGAGCCTCAATCAATCCTATCTTATTAATGAGAATGAGGTCGACCAACATATATGTGTGTGTACCTTGTTCTTTATCCCACTACAACAACTACGCTTATAGTTCTATCTAGCCTTGGACTAGCAAATATTTCATGATTGAACCTAAGTGCTGAATTTATTTGGAGTTTTTGTTGGGATTTCTGAGATGTAGATTAAACTAAAGATATGAGAACATTTATTTTTGTTGGAAATAATGTTGCAATATATGCAGTAAAGAAGCAACAAAAATAATAAAGAAGAAGAACTTATCAAACATTTGTTGTGCTGTGAATAAGAGCACTGCTTTGAAGCTAAGATTAGGCCAGAATGAGGTATAATCGTATGTAAGCTCACCCCCAAGGTTGACACAACATCTCTCATTCTTGTGCACTCGAGAATGAGAGATTTGGAATTAGAAATCTATACCTAGTTACAACGGAAAAATAGAATAAGAAAGCTTGGATTTTTCCATAATGAAAAATGATGAATTTTATCTCTTAAATATATAAGTACATGAAAAGGGAAAAACCAAACTGCCTTGGAGAGTTGACATCCTTCACTTATGCGCGGAAGAACGTTTATAAAACATTTGACTATGGAGGAAGACACGAACTCTAGTTTACCGAGCAAAAGAAAAAGAAAACAAATAAGAAGAAAGGATTTTTTTTTAAACCGTTGTAAATTTTATGCAAAAAGAAATTAGTCCCATTTGGATCTATAACCCATACCCACATCCAACCTTGCTTGAACAGGTAGGTGGGGTGTGCGCTCGTGTATGGTATAAAGTCTCACCCACTAGCAATACAAAACACTTCAAGCTTTTACCTCAAACCATGTACTAAAGGAGGGGAAATAAAAACACTCTTAAAATTTTATCTCTCAACAATGTGGGATTGAGAAAATAGCAAAAAAACACACTTTTCCATTGCTCCTAACAATCCTTCACCAATGGCAAAACAACACAAAACCACAAAAGATACGAGTAAAGAAGGCTTGATACTTAAGTATCAATATCATGATGATTGAATTAATACCGAGTGAAGTAAGGAGATAACCGTGTCTAGGAAGCAAATGAATCTTGAACTTCCTTGACTTCAATTGAGATCCCCACAACACGTGTCTTAACTTAAAATTTTCATATTCTACGATAAAAAATAAAATAAGATGAGTGCTTTTAATGGTCGTACACACACTTTGGGTACTCACGAGTGATCTAGAAAGATAATCTAAGTCTTTCATAGAAGGAAACCCACTTTCACACTCATGCAGGTGAATCCATAAAGTGTGTTTCAACAATAATACCATAAAATGCTATGGATTCATTAAGAGCATCGGAATGCTCAACATTAAATACATCAAATAGCGAGTTCATCAAGTCTATTTCATTAGGACCACCCAAGAATAGGACCATGAGCTCATGTAAGCTCAGCTTATCCACATAGGATTGGCATACATCATAAGGATGGGAATGTAGTATAATAGAGTACTCATATGATTTCGTTTGAGCACAAATGGTATTCACCATACTTTCTTCAACTCAACGGATTAAGCCCCATTCTCCCTCGACAACTCGAGGACAACTCTCCCCTTAGACACTTCTTAAGAGGATTTTCCAGATTTCTCTCTAATCTGAAAAACTCTAAGGATATCACATGATTCCTCAACAATTGTCTTACATATATGTGTCTTACACATATGTGTCTCCTCTTACCATTATATACACTGTTCTTGGCAACACTGATAGCTGCTTGTAAATCATAGTGTAAGGAAACCGATACACAAGGTTTTCTTATACTATGCCTCTTGACTAGCAAGCTCAAGGGCAATAAACTCTGACTCTATAGTGGAGTGATTTATACATGTTTTCTTGGTAGAATTCCATGAAACAGCTCCTCCCCCCAAGATAAACGTAACCACTGGTAGAACTGACCTTATTATTATCAATAACCCAATTAGCATATGTAAATCCATCTAACACAGTAGGGAATTTGCTAAAAACCAAACACTGATCCTTAGTACCCTTAAGGTATCTTAGTAACTGGGGAAGTGCGGTCCAATGGTCAAGTTTGTGAGTATACCTACTTAGTTTATTCACCGTATAAGCTATGTTGGATCTAATATAGTTCATTAGAAACATCACACTTCTGATGATTTTAGAACTTTTAGCTTGTTGCAAAATAACATGGACTGAATGGATCCAAACCAACATTGTAACCAATAAGAAGATGAACAATTGATAGATTAATCATAAAATATAACAATTGAGGAAAAATAGAGATCTTTATTCGTGTTATTATGTAATTATAAAATGATTAAACAAATTAACCAACCAATTACATAAATCTATAATTCTCTAATAATGGATAATTCTATAGAGAAGAAGAATAAGAAATTAGCTTGCATAACTTAACGACTAGGGTTTTATTATATCTCTTTTATATTATAAAAAACATATGAGGCAAAACAACGTGTTTCTAGAATTAAGGAAAATACAATACGTGTTTGGGAAACATGACCCCCGGGTGTTTATTTTCTTACTCTCAACTTTTTGCCTAAATCTCACATCAAGTTAGTCTGTGTATAAACATGGCTCGTGTTAATAAACATGGGCCCCACATGTTTATCACATAATTCATAATTCTACATTAAACTTCTCCAACACCTGCAAGAATTAACACAATGTTATGATGTGCATTAAATACCTAATTAAAGCTCACAATTTTCCACCTTGATGCAGTATTTGTGACACGTGACATGTAAAGATCTCTACAAAAAAAACCCAGCCCAACAAAGGACCTCAAAGCCTATGAAAATAATCAAGTTTGAGAAACACTTGAACTTACGCAAAGTCAGTAGATCCGTTAGCATATTAGCTGAATTGTACAAAATACTTACTTTCTCTAACACAACTTTGTCAATGGTAACAAACTAACAATACCTTAGATAAAGTGATACTTGATGCCAACGTGCTTTGTTTGATGATGAAAAGAATTCTAATTCTTTGCTAAATAGATAACACTCGAGCTATCACCTCAAATGAATAGAGTACCATGACCAAACCTTAACTCACGTACTAAACCACCAAGTCATATGGCTTCCTGAAAAGCCTCAATCATATCCATATACTCTACCTTAGTAATGGACAAGGCTTTCACCTTCTACAAGGAAGACTTCCAGCTAATAGTAGAACCACTAAGATAAAAAAATATATCAACTGGTGGATTTCCTTTTATTAAGGTCTCACCATAACAAGAGTCCAAAAACCCAACCAACGAATTAGATGATCTCCCATACTCTATATGAGTTGATATAGTACCCTTGGGGTACCTCAAAATCCACTTCACCACTTATCAGTAAGATTTCCTTGGATTTTCCATATATTGACTCACCACACTAACATCTTAAGTAATATCAGGTCGAGTACACACCATAGAGTACATGATACAACCAATAACAATAGAATATGAAGCGGTAGCCATGAACTCCTCTTCCTCTTTGAATTTGGGACAATACAAAGTAGATAATCTGAAGTAAGTAGCTAATGGAGTACTCGCCATTTTGACATCTATCATATGAAACCTCTCCAGCACTTTGTTCACATGGACTTTTGTGACAATTACAAAAGCTTCTGATCATGATCTCTTATGATCTCCATGCAAGGGATCCTCTTCACTACTCCAAGATTTTTCATCTCAAACTCACTCTTTAGCATTGACTTCACATTACCAACATTAGACATATCTTTTGTTGCAACAATCATGTCATCAAAATAAAGTAAAAGATACACAAGTGAGCCTCCCTCCATCTCCTCCAAATACATACATACATATACTCACTCTTGGAGAAACTATACTCAAGAATAAACTGATCAAATTATCTATACCACCGTCTAAGAGACTATTTTAACCATACAGTGACCTCTTTAATAGGTACACATGATCATGCATCTCCTTAACAATAAATCCATCAAGTTGTAGTATGTAAATCTCCTCCTCAAGGTCACCATGAAAAAAATTGCAATTTTAATAATTAGTTGCTCCAAATATATATCATGCATAGCCACAAGTGCGAGTAAAGTATGAATAGAATTATGTCTAACTATAGGAGAAAATACCTCTTTATAATCCACACTTGGAATCTGATTGAATCTATGTGCAACTAAATGATCATTGTACCTTGGTCTTTTAACCTTTAGGGCTCCTTGTTTGAACCTGTAAACCCACTTACAATCAAATATCTTCTTCTTCCTAGGTGCCTTCATAAGTTTACATGTTTGATTCTTTAATAAGGACTCCATGTTACATTCTTCTACCAACTCTTCAATTTAGATCTGGACTTACGATCGCCACACCTCCACTCCTAATTCCTCCCCTTATTACAAGTCCCTCACTATATGAGTCCCTAGAAGTACCACTATCAGTCAATTGACTATCTATCAACTCCCATTGTAGCAGGGTAGATTTCACATCTTCAAAGACTAACTCGTCATTTCCATACAACACAATCTTAAGAAAATTCTTAAAACTAGTAGGTAAGGAACACAATATCATAATTGCCAAATCTTCATCATCTAATTTGACTTTTATGCTATGCAAATCCATCATAATAGAATCAAATTCATCCAAATGAGCTTTTAAATATTGGTACTCACCTAATTTGAGGTAATGAAGTGGACTCTTCAACAGTAGCCGATTTGCTACTAATTTTGTCATATACAATGGCTCAAGCTTCAACCATAAAGCAACTATCATTGATTCCTTTACCACTTCTTGTAATACCTCATTTGACAGGTACAATTATATGATAGAGAGGGCCTTTAGATTAACCTCTTCAAATTTCTCATCCATCATGAAATATGGCTTACACAAATAATTGGATAACTTCTTCTCTAACTCATTCTAAATCAGAATCGCCCGCATATTCAATTTTCATAATGCGAAATTGTAGACCGATTGAATTTCTCAATATTGAATATTGTATCTATTCCAGTGACCAAGTCTCTTCAACAACCAAACCTCTAATACTAAATTGTTGTGGAATAACGTGGATTAAATGGATCCAAACCAAAATTCTAATTAATAAGATGATGAACAATTGTTAGATCAATCACAAAATATAATAATTGAGGAAAAATAGACATCTTTATCCATATTCTTGTGTAATTATAAAATGATTAAAAAAATTAATCAACCAATTACACAAATCTATAATTCTCCAACAATGGAGAATTCTACGGATAAGAAGAAGAAATTGGCTCTTATGAATTGACAACCAGGGTTTTCTCGCATCTATTTTATACTAGAAAAAACCTACGGGGTAAAACAACTTATTTCGGAAAGTAAGGGAAATACAACCCATGTTTGGGAAACACAAACCCCCATGTTTATTTCCTTAATCTAGGATTTTTACCCAAAACTCACATCAACTCATTCTATAAATAAACACGGGGCCCCTATGTTTATCACAAAATTCACAATTCTACATTAAACTTCTCTAACACCTTCACGAATCAACATAATGTTATGACGTACATCAAATACCCAGTCAAAACTCACATGGCTTGTGAAACACTAGAACATTGGTTCTTTTTCAAATTAATGCTAGGGTCATATCTTCTCAATCAAAATTGACACTAGGAAAATTTTCAAGCATGTCATCAAAGCAATCAAAATTTTTTAATGTCTTCTCTATATAATGTGATTGACACTAACAAAAGTTATTATGAGTTTTTCTCATTCAAATTTGAGAATGAAATAAAATTCTTCTAAATATTTAATATCAAAATAATAGGACAAAAATGATCTGGTCTCATTTATCACAGTCACATTTGTGACAATAATCAACATGTCATCAACATGTAGACATATAATCTCATAATCTTATCTAAACATCTTGGAGGAAACATATGAATCAAATGCATTCACAAAATAACCATCACTCACTAAAATTTGATGAAACTTTTAATTCTATTGTTTAGGATCTTGTTTAAGGTCATACAATGATTTTATCAATCTATACACTTGGTTCTCCTAACCCTCAACCTCATAGCCTTCAGGTTGCTCCACGTAAATTTCTGCTCTATGATCATCGTTTAAAAATATATTTTAAACATCCATTTTATGGAATAAAAGTCTATGGATAAATGTCAAAGAAACCAAAGAATAAATAATGGCAATCCTAGTCACATGAGAATAAGTGTATAAAAAATCAACATCTTTCTTTTGTTTATAACCTATGGTTGCCAACATAGCCTTAAATTTATCAATGGTACCATAAATTCTCAATTTCTTTCTAAAAACTCATTTGCATCTTATTGGCTTACATACTCTAGGTAAGTCAACTAAATCCCATGTGTGATTAACCATGATTGAATCCAATTCATTTTTATTTATCTATTTTCATAAGATATCTTTTATTGCTGTTACAGTTTCTCTATATGTTTTAGGATCATCCTCAATCAAATAAGTTGAAACAAATTCCAAATCAATCTTATCAAGATCATCATTTTCAACAACGAAAGTAGTAACAAAATCAAGTCTAGAGCTAGTTTCTATCCTTTATCGTTTACTTCTCTTAGGTTCATGCACATTATCATTTATGTCATTAGGTGGAGAATGAATATATAAGGGCATAAAAGATGAAACATTAGAAGAACTAGTAATATCACATGATTTTTTTCCTATAGGGGACACATTCTCAGAGAATTCTTCATTTCTATATTCACATATTGAGGTATCACTTAAACACAATAATATGCAACATTGTTTTGAGCATAACTAATAAATACATAATCAAACATTTATGTTCCCACGTTGGTTCTTCTAAACTTAGGTAACCCAACTTTAGCTTGACACCACCACATTTTAAAAATTTTCAAGTTGGATGTAAAATATTTTCATATTTCATAAAGTGTTTTATCCAGCTTTATATGAGGAGCACAGTTCAAAATGTAGCATGCAGATAGAATAACTTTCCCCTATATTTGGTTAGACATACTGGAACTCAAAAGCATAGCATGCATTATTTCTTTCAATGTTCTATTCTTTCTTTTAGCCATGTCATTCTGTTGAGGAGTACAAGGGGCACTAGTTTCATATATGATACCATTCCTATCACATAAATCCTTAAGGAAATTAGTTCCATATTCATTGCCCTACTTGGACCTTTACCTTTTAATCTTTTGGTTTAGTTGGTTTTCTACTTCTGCCTTATGTTTCAAGAACATACCTTCAATCTTATATTTAAAACTAAGGAGGTAAGCCTTATTATATCTCAAAAAATCATCAATAAACGTTACATAATATTGCTTACTTCCTCTACTCTTGGTGTTCTTAAAATCTGCTAAGTTTGTGTGCATTAATTCAAGCAATTTCATTGATCTCACTGTGACTAGTTTAAAAGGTTTTTTAGCAAATTTGGCTTCCACATACACTGTACATGTCTCATAATTATTAGTGTCCATCATATTTATTATGCTCATACCTTTTAATTAATTAATAGAAGCTATATTTATATGTCCTATCCCACCATGCCACAAATTAATGGATTCAACCGTATAAGCAGAAGTAGAACATATTTCATGAATAAGAGCAGAAACAACATTTAAGACTAATAGTCCCCTTACCCACAAAGTTTTCATTCTTGGTCAACAAAACCTTATCAGCCTAAAAAACTAGTTTCACTCCAACCCTATTAAGTAAGCTACTAGAAACTAAATTTCTATGCAAAGAGAGAACATAAAGCACATCACTTAAACACAAATTTCTATCCAAAATTAAGTTTTAGAAGGAAATTTCCTTTACCCAATACTCCTATAGTTGTTGAGTTGCACATGTAGACACGTTCTCCATTAGTTGCATCCTTTAACTGATGTAAAAGGTCATTTTAGGTGTATAAGTGCTTTAAGGCCCTAGTATCCAGAATCCAATTAGTCTTTTTGTCAACTGGGTTTGCTTCAAACACGACTACAACAATCACATCTTTAGTCTGAACAACATTGACTTAAGGAGCTGCAACTTGAGTTACACCACCCTTCTAAATATGATTATGTTGGCCCTGCCTTTTGTAGCATTAGTAGAGCTTGTGACCCATATTTCCACAGACATAGCATGTTAGATTCTTCTTCTGAATCTTGTCTCCCTTATTGAAGTTAGACTAACTCCACTACTGACCTTTTTGTTGTGGCATCTTTCATTTTCCCTTAGACTTATCTTTAAAAAACTAGATTAAACTACAATTGCAATAATGGATTCAAAGGCATAAGACACACGATTGTCCTTAAATCATTTTGCTTCTTCTATCTTCATATGACTGACCAGCTCAGGTAGTGTCATGTCCCTTTTCTTATGTTTCAGATGGTTTATAAATTCACTTCAGGACGATGAAAATTTTTCTATCAACATGTTGGCTTATAATTTCTCACATATTTTCATGCTTTCACTCAGTAATTCAACAACCAAGTTCTTATTATCATGGACTTGATCTATCATCGGCTTGTTATAAACCATCTAAAAATTCACCAGGTTCTCAACAACATACTTCTTTATTCTAGCTTCATCAGAACCATATGTATATTTTAGAGTATCCTAAATCTTCTTTGAAGATCCGACACCAAAGAACATATCAAGTATCTTGTTGTCCATATGTGATAATAGATGGTGTCAAATAGTTTTGTAGTCTTTGTCATATTTTTCTTTTGTAACATCATCACCTTTCTTAGCCACAAGAAGAGGAGTTGTAGTAGGTGTTTCAAGAGATGTGTAGGTATCCTTCCATGTAGGTGGATCGATCAATTCCACATGCTCAACTTCAAGTGCCTCAAATAAAATTAGAAACCTTTTAGACCATCTACGGTAAATAATATCGTCTAATGGATCAAGATTGGACATACCAGGAATTACCCTTGGAATGCGAGCAGCCATAATAAAATAACATAACTGATACTTGGCACTAACAGAAATCACAAGCATCGGAATAAACGATACTCGAACCTTGCACAATAGCAAAAAAATAAAAACTCACACAAATCGTAGCAAAATATAACCCAACAACCAAGAAATAAAACGCAAAATCAAAAAATCTAATAAAATAAATAATCAGCAAGCTAAACAATAGTACCACTTGACTAAAGCAAATTATCAAACACTTGTTGTACACATCAGCTGTACCGAGCAACAAAAAATTAGTACCAACAAACCGATAATCGAGCCTTATGTCAGCAATAATAAAACTTATTCAACCAGAATCAAACACTAGTAGTGAACAACAAAGCAACAGCTAGGAGAATGACAGTATGAAGCCCGAAGAAATTTTGACTACAAAACTAAATAGAGAACCAGTATCTCAAATTTAATAAGTCCGAAAACACCAAAAATTGAACAATTGAATACAAAATCCAAACACAGAATAATACCAAACAGAGTAACAAAAAATTATTAACCACTGCCACAATGAACAAACCAAAGATGCAACATATACTACAATAATTCTTTGCTTCAATTTGTTGGAAATAATGTTGTAGTATACCCAATAAAGAAGTCAAAAAAATAATAAAGAATAAGAACTTATCAAATGCTTGTTGTGCTGTGAATAAGAACACTGCCTTGAAGCAAAGATTTAGCCAGACCGATGTACAATCATATGCCTACTCACCCCAAGGTTGGCACAACATCTTTCATTCTTGTGCACTCAAGAATGAGAGATTTGGAATTGAAAATATATGCCTAGAATTTTTGTAACGGAAAAACAAAAGAAGAAATATTGGATTTTTTCATAATTACAAATGATGAATTTTGTCAATTAAATATAAAAATACATGAAAAAGGAAAAACTAAACTGCCTTGGAGAATCAACATCCTTCACTTACACAAAGGAAGAACATTTGTAAAATGTTCAATCGTGGAGGAAGACTCGAAATGTAGTTTACCGTGCAAAAGAAAAAGATAAAGAAAAAAATAAGAAGAAAGAATTTTTTTTGAACCATTGTAAAATTTTGGTAAAAAGAAAATTGTCCTATTTGGATCTATGACCCATACCCAGCTTGAGATGATGGGCGGTGGCGTGTGGCATGTTTGGTATAAAGTCCATCCCACTAGCAATACAAAACATTCCAAGCTTTCGAATCAAACCATGTACCAAAGGAGGGGAAACAAAAAACACTCTTACAATCTTATCCCCAACTAATGTGGGACTAAAAAAAGAGCAAAAAAAAAACACCTTTGCCATTGTTTCCAACAATTTATCTTTTCTTGTCATTATATTTTTCCTCTACCTCCAGTACTCGTCTAATCATTAGTATATACTGCCACTGAGGGTTGTAGAAGGATGACACCAACATATGATCTTAATTGTTGGTTATCCCACATTTGTTGGATTTTACCATAACCATGTTTGTCTTGCAATAGGAGTGTTGGTTTATAATCTAAACTTATACTTGAACTATAATAACTATAGATTGTCGTATAAATTAAATCCATACAAAAGTGATCATATTTAAGTATAAAATATTTGGTGTTAATATATCTAATTAGATATAATCATATATGTATAGAAACTTTGGATACTCTAGATTGTTGATAGACCAAGCTATATTATCCCAATAGGTAATAGGTTCATTATCTATATATATTATCAAACACTAATGCTAAATATTTTCTTATTGAAATTGAGAAGTAGTTTGCAAAAAGCGATAAGGCTAAAATAAACACTCTTCTGCATCACTTGATCTCGATGAAGTATAAATGCAGAGGAAATATAAAAGAGTACATCATGGAGATGTCTAACATTGTTTCAAAACTTAAGTCACTAAAGCTCGAGTTATCGATGACTTACTCATGTATTTAATGTTGCTTTAACTTCTTGCACAACTTTATTAATTTAAGGTAAATTATAACTACCAAAAGGAGAAAGATATTTTTAATGAGCTCATTTCATACTATGTGCAAGAGGAAGAGCACTTGAAGCATGATAAGATTGAGAGTACTCATCTAGCAAGTATCTTTAAAGGTTATGGCAAGAAAAGGAATTATAAAACTGCTCCTA
Source organism: Tamarix chinensis (assembly GCA_030549775.1). NCBI lineage: Eukaryota > Viridiplantae > Streptophyta > Magnoliopsida > Caryophyllales > Tamaricaceae > Tamarix > Tamarix chinensis. The sequence goes on from CM060182.1 coordinate 75,882,261, forward strand.
AGGGTCCAATGCAAAATAAGAGGTAGAAGGAAAAGTGTAGTTTTTTTTATAAGAAAAAAAAAACTAGACATATGAAGAGGGACAACCTGAAGTACCATGCCTAGTGCATGAAGAAAGGTATAATCCTTAATTTGGTATGTTTTGATCTTATTTTAGCTTCAGTGCCTAGAAATTCTTAGTGGTTAGATTATGGTGTCACTACTTACATAAGTATTTTATATATAGGGTTGCTTGAACTTTTGAAAGCTAAGTGATGGTAAAATACATATTTCTATAGGAGATGGCAAGACAACAATGCTGGAAGCAATTTGAACTTTTAGGTTATTATTATGAAGTGATTATTATTTGGATTTGAATGACACTTTTGTTGTATCGTATTTTACATGGAATTTGGTTTCTATTCCCTATTGGACAAGGCTGATTGTTATTATTTGTTCGAGAATAATAAATTTAGTATTTCATTAAATTTGAATATCACTGGTATTGGTTAATTGTATGCTTATAATAACCTATATATGCTTTATGTCATCATTTTATATGATGAAACATTGCATGTGGAATCACAAGGTGCTAAACATGAGTTAAGTAGAGAAATTTTGGCATCATTATGGCATAAATACTTAGGTCATATCTCAAAAGGAATAATTAAGAGCCTTATGTTTGATGGCATTTTATAATTCTTATGAAAAAATTATGGATACTCTAGAAGGGGTGAATATATTATATACAATAATAATATCAAATTAAAATTTTAGAGAATTAAGTAGATAATTTGGAAAATAATGAGAACTTGATTTATAGTAGTTAAAGAAACTTTATAAAGTTTATCTACATCCATCCACTAGCAAGAGGTATTTCCTTTTGGATTTTAACATCTCTCTCTCTATATATATATATGGTGGGTGTTTGATGAATGATGATGATTACTCTACTAGGTTTATGATCCAACTATCTCAATGGTATGTTTAGTGATGATTTACATTTAGCCTAGTTATACTTCCTTAGATTCAAGAGCCAAATTCTCCTTGAATCTCTCTTAGTAATACTAGACAATACTCCACTCTCCACTGCCTTCGAGATGATGATTTTGAATGAACATAGTATGAATATTCACTAAAGGAAATATGAAGGTGAAAAATCATTAGTGAAGATCTTAATTTTGCTAGAGAAATAATAATTACAAGTGTTTGAACACTATAGCTAAATGTGAACGACAAGTTGAGCACAATAAGTGTTTGATTTGGATATGAAAGTGTGAAATGAAAACTCTATTTAATTAGAGTAAATCATAAAAGTAATTAACTTAGAATAGTGTACGGAGATTCCATGAAATTACTTCAAACACAAAAACTCTTATTTATAGGTCAAAAAATTTGGGAAGAATAGAAACCAGCTGGTATGCCTAAAATGACTCCAACGGTCGAATCACAATGGGCATGTTTTTTTGCTAGAAGGTATTATCCGGTTGATAGCCCAAGATACTCCAGTTAACCACCTGTCATCCAAGACTCATTCGACTATCATCCACCAGTTTGTCTTATGAACCCTTCATTATATTTACACTCTCTTTGTAGTCCATTTAACCGAATGGTGTTTCTACTGGTCATCCGCCAAGTTAGCATGGATAAATTTTAACCTTTAAAGTGTAACACCCCAAAATTCACTAATTTTTTTTTTTTAAAACGGAAGCAATTAAGATAGAAACACTTAAAACCTGTGAATTATGGGAATGTTACCGCCACACTTAGTACCAGATCGGTTCTCTCCAACCGTTCCAGTACCAAGTGCTAAGGCTAAAGAAAAGGTTTACGTTAAATTCAAATTAACAATTCATAAAAGAATTCAAAAGATCATACAACAAAATCAGAGTACGCATAAACGTTTATTAACACTTGTAACTTCCAAATATAAATACATTTAAACAAGATAAAACCCGATGGGTCAAATTCCGGATTGCCTACTCACTCAAGTCAGGCCTGCCACCCCAAAACAGTCTCTGATCTTAAACCTGCAAGAGGTCTGCTCCCCACCATCGGTGGATCATCACAGGACCCATCAACCAAGGTAGTATCAGTACGGGTCCAGTACTGAGTAAGGTGACTTGATCACTAAGGCCAACACATAAACACATAAGCCATGCAGAAAAATAGAAGAACACAATCATAAATGCATATGATCAACCAGGTAAATGTACAAAGGCCCGTATATAATCAAGATTATTCATTTAATTAATCTCTTATCAGAATTCGATTCACACCATACTTTTTATCAAATCCATGCGAGTACGGAAGCCCCCACTATTATAGCCGGTGGATCGGAGGCACATAGGGTATCATACCCTAACCACTATTATAGCCGGTGGATCGGAAACACATAGGACTACGCGTCCTAACCACTATTCCTAACCGGTGGATCGGTTGGCTCCGGCTCGCATGGTGTTCCACTGTAAGTAATTAGTATTTTTTAAGCATTCTGGTTTGTGACTGTTGAGCTCGGGAACCCCCACTATTATAACCGGTGGATCGGTCGCACATAGGGTAAAAACCCTAACCACTATTCCGAACCGGTGGATCGGTTGGTCCCGTCTCAACGATCTTCCTCTTTAGATAATTAATGTTTTAAGTATCTTATTCAAAGGCTTTCACCATAGACATGCACGAATCATAAATCATAAATTCCATATTCATCATCATACTTTATTCACCAATTACACATGTGCTACCACCAAACCCTAGACATGCATGAATCGCTCCCTTTACACTTATCCTCCAATTCTACTTCACATCTCACTCTAGGGTTTTATCCTGAAACCCTAATTTAGGCCTTAACATCTCCTCTTACTCCACCTCACATCACCCAAATTATTTTAACCCTCCACACATCACAAACTATTGATTCCATTCTCATGCTTACACCTTAATCACCAAAAATACATGATACAACAAAAACCTTAAGCAGCCACACCAAACCTTAATCAACCACCACAAACCATAATTAACCACTCCAACCCTTATTTAACCATAACAACCATAATTAGCCCTTCCAGACCTTAATTAACCACGACAATTCACAATTAGCCACTCCAACCCTAGCTTTGTCTCCTACGTACCCAAATAATGTTCCACGTATTATTTTCCATCCAAAGTGTTTAACCACCCAAACAACGCTTACATTACCTTCCTTACATCCCAAATTAACTTTTCATACGTAAATTTTACCCCATGCAGACTTTACACATCCCATGCAACCATTCGAACTTTTCATGCAAACCCTAAATTCAATGCAATCATTAACTCCCATGCAAAACCCTAACTCCACCATGCAACCCTAATACCACCACACAAATCCCAAGATTCCGTCATACAATACCCTAAATTCAATCCATACCAACCAAATATTCATCCTTACCAAACCCTAGATTCAAATCACATAAAGATTCTTCCATACCAAACCCTAAATTCAAGTCATAAAGATTCTTCCACATAAAATAATAAATTAGAATCTCCCAAAGAAAACTATACATTGAATTCCCCCAAGCAAATCATAAATTAGATTCCCCAATATAATATCATCAATTATATTTTCCCAAATAACATCATAAATTAGATTCTCCCAAACAAATTATAAACTAACTCTCCCAATCAAATCATAACTTAAATTCTCCCATATAGTATTATAAATTACATTCTCCCAAATAACATCATAAATTAGATTCTCCCAAACAAACCATAATTTAATTCTCTCAAACAATCATAAATTAAATTCTCCCATATAATATCATAACTTAAATTCTCCCAAATAGCATCATAAACTAGATTATTCCTTATAAAACCATAAAATTTAGGTCAACTCACTCCCCTTAGTCAACTTCTTTCCCCATCCTCCCTTTTTCATCCTTCCTCTCACATAAACCACATCGACTTCCTCACATACACAACACATATCATCATACATAATTAATACACATACCATGCACAACATGCTTCAACTCCAAGTCATACCACATATAAAATATTTAATAATAATAAACAATAGATACATAACATGCGAAACACATAATACACATAAGCACATAAAAGGCCTTAGCATTCCTTACCTAAAACGTCACCTGTCTTGATGCACGCTCCTATTCCACTTGAGGGATTTGACTGGGCTCACCTATTATGGGGAAGAAATACTAGGATTAGCTTCCTTCCTATACTACTATTAGTTTCTAATTTATCTTAAGTCTTGATTCTTAATTAATTATGCCCAAAACCACTAAAACATTAATACATACTATTATAATTTAAAGTAAAAAGGTGATATAAGGGTTTCTACCCTTTACCGAAATAAAGTTAGTAAAGGTAATAATAATAATAATATTTATTATAATAATAATTTTAATAATAACAAATTATTACTAATAGTAGTAATATTAATAGAAAACTTAATAATAATAATAATCTAAGCCTTAAATTTACAAAGTGGATTTCGAAACCTCCCCATTTAATGATAATACTATTTGAAATGTAAAAATATATTAATATTATACATATACTTATTATATAAAGTTAATATGGTTAATAATAATAAGATAATTAGTAATAATGTTAAAAATGCTAAAAATAATAATAAAAGGCAAATCTACGAGACTTAATTAAAATTTTAGGTTTCTAATTCTCCTGAAATAATTGTAGTATCAAATAACTAATTATACTAACAATAATAATATTAATTATATTATTAATAATATTATTAAACATGTAATAATTACATTAAATAGGCAAAATTCGAGAATAATAATTTATCTTACTCAATAATACTCCCAGACCTGTCAACCAAATTTAGAAATTAAAATAAAGTTGATAACAACAATAATAATAATTATAATAATAATAATTAAACTCGAATTAGCATTAAAAATTAGAATAAAAGCATAATAATTATCAATAAATCGAAAGTAAGTATTTAAAAGTTCTAGGGTTTCACCTTGAGTTGGAGGATGAAGGTGGAACCGGCGGTGGTTCCCGGAGGTGGCCGGAAAAGTGGTCTAAGAGGGGTAAAAATGAAGAAAAAGAGGGAAGGGGTAAGGAGAAAAATAAACTAAGCTTATGGTTCGGTGGAGGATACTTAGTAGAAGATTTTGAGTGGTTTATAGGGTGGCAGAAGCGGCGTAAGTGGCGGCGAGCGGTGGTTTAAGGTCTCGGGGTCAAGATTTTGGGCGAGATGAGAAGCAAACTTTGCATGGTTATGGAAGCTCATTCAAGAAGAATCGAAGGATTTTAAGGGCTTAGTTAGCTAGAGGGAATTGTAGGGAAGAGATTGGTAGCAAGAGGAGGTGTTGAAGTTGGCCGGGGAAGGAGATAATGGCGTCTGATGAGGCGGTGGCTGGGCGATTCTGACTTAGGGTTTCGGAAGGAAGAAGTCTCGACCACACTCACAACCAGGCTATTTAAAGGGTTTAGATGGGTTATTAGGGTTTTGGAGGTCTGCAGGATGGGTTTGGGTTATAGGGTTTGGGTGGCCGGCGTGAGAAATCGGCCGGCGATCATTTGGGTCGGGTCGAAGGTTCGAGAAGCCAGAGAGAGAGAATGAGCGAGAGTTAAGGATAATTGATTATTCCAAGCTAATGTGCGAGCCGAGAGGAAGAAAAATAGGGGTGAATCGGTCGATAAAATTCGTCGTAGCCGGCGCCGCCATTTTCGGGGTTGAAGTTGCAGGCTGCGTCGACGAGGCTGGGCAGGTGCGAAGGAAGAAGATGGGGGGCTTGGACCGGGCGGCCGAGAAAGAAAGAAGAGAAAGAAAAAGGAAGGAGACCGGGCCGGTCGGTGCGACGGCTACTTCGTCATTAAATGAGACGCAGCGTCTCAAGCATACACCAGCCGAAACGCGGTGCTCGGATGCACGCAGGACAGGTAGCGATGCTGGGCCGCGGAGAAAGGAGAAGAGAGGTGGGTTGGGCCGCGTCAGGCCCAACCGGCGGGAGATAAAAGAAAAAGAAAGAAAAAGGAAGAAAGAAAAGGAAAAAAAGGAAAAGAGAAAAATAATTATTTTGGGTATTTAAATTAATTAAAATATTTGAGATATTTAAAAATAATAATATTTGAATAAGATAATATTTAAATCCTATTTTAGGCTAAATTAGGATTTTTAAAAGATTTTCCATAAATTCCTTTTTAATTAGCAAAACATCCTAATTTTCTCTAATTAAATTATTTATAAAATTAATATTAATTTGAAACTATTTTCTCCTTATTATTTTAATTAAAATAACTTATTTAATTTATTTTCAAAATAAAATGCTTAATTAGCTAAAATACCCAAATTCTTTTCTAATAAGAATACTTATAAATTTCTTCTTGAATTTTCCTAGTTAAATATCCTTTTATTTCATTAAAAATAATTTATTTAAATAATTTTTCTAATAAAACCTCATTTGAATATAATTTATAAAATTATAAATTTTCGGGGCATTTCATAAAGAGTTTGGACTTTCAGAAAAACTTTCAAGGCATTTAAAATATGATTATATTTGTGCTCAAACAATTAGATATGATGTATAAATTATTTCAAACTTGTTTTTGAAAATTTAACACATCATTTATTATTTTTATTAAGGTTTGGTATATTTTAAAAGCTTTGTTGATTTTTTTTTGTCATAAAAATGTGTAAGGTAATTGAAAATTCATTTGAAACTTGTTTAGAGGAAAAAATATTTTTGATCCTAAGATCTTAACATTTAAGACACATATACATAGAATCCTAAGACATAAAGGATTTCTTCCATGAATATTCAAATTCTTCAAATATTTTCCTTGTAGATCTTCTCCTGTGTTTAGGAAACTTTATTGATCTTTTAAACTTTACACTTAGTTTGAGTGAGTGTGATCATTTTAATTTGAAAAATACATTACCTACATACTTTGATGGAAAATTTAAATACTTAAGCAATTTTGTCATCACCAGAATAAGGTGGATTGGCCTATGGAGTTAAAAACTTACTTCCAAATTCTTTTGGAAAGGAAATAGTCACAAATACAACTAACAATAAAATGCTAAGGTTAGCCAACTAGTCATAACCTCAAAACAAATCAATATCTTCTTTAACTTAATTCTTCTTTTCAAATTACTCTCTTAGATTCAATTATTTAAAACCAACATGGAGTCAATTAAAAGTGATCTAAGGTCATCATAGGTACATCTTACTCATCAAATAGGTGAATTCAATTCACCACAACATGTCACAAAATATCATATTCTCAAAATTTACCACCATAAAACAAGGTTACACTCCAAAATATAAATCAACACCAAATTAGGCCTTAATCTCAAATGAAAACTAAACCATTAAAAATGGCCTTGATCCAAACCAAAACTAGTCACAAAAAGGCATATTATCCAAAGTAAGATCAAATAACTCTTAACTGGATAAAACCATTTTTTATCTAAAATCCCAAAATATACTTCAAGACACAAATAGTAATATTTAAGGCCATAATGACAAAAAATATGATGGAAAACAGCTCAAAACATCAAAATAGGTTAAATATAATCTTTTTCCAAAAAAAATTGTTCACTTAAAAAAATTTCACAAGCGACAAGAAATATCATTTTGTATTGAGAAGTTTAAATCTAAAAATTGTCAATAAGTTATTGCCAAAAATTAGTATTTATTAAAAAAATATTAAATCACTATTCAAAGGAAGCACTATTTATAATAAGACCAAACTTTTAAAAATAGCTCGAACCCACCAAAATATCTTAACATGCTTAAAAATATCATTTTAAGCTTATTAGCCAAAACATTTGTTTAATTCAAGATCTAACCCTACTTAGGGTAAATAGTGGTTAATTAAGCCGTTTTACTCAAGAACATAGTGAATATTTCATGAATACTTTGAATATATCAAGGAAAATTAGAATCATGAAGAACACTTTAAATTATAACACCCTAGACATGGTTAAAAAAAATTAACTTATTCATGAAAATTATCCTAAACATGTTAAAAAAATATCATGGTATCATTATATTCCAAAAAAAAATAATCCAAAACTCCCTAAATCATATCAAAGTCAAACCACCCAAACAAGAAGGCCTAAAACCCACCAACCTTTAATCAACAAAACCGTGACCTAGACATGCTTGAATTGAAACATGATCAACATCAAACTCATGATGAAAATCTCCAAGAACATCAAGCAATCCCTATAATATAACAAAATTCAAGCTAACCCCAAACACATGGCCCATTCCCAAATCATCATCAAAGTACTTAAATCATGCTTAAACTTGAACCACATAATGCATATAAAATCTATTTACTTAGGGATAGGAAGGTCTAACTTTAATATCCAAGCTTTAATGCTTATAAAAGAACATAACATAATCTAGAAAAATCATATAAAATATTAAGGAAAAAATCTCACAAAAATCATAATAATGGATACATGATTGAAGGAGAAATGATCAAGGAACTTATCCTTGAAGTTTGTAAGCCTAATTAAGCTTCAAAAATGGAGGAAAAGGCCATGTAAGACACAAAATTTTTAGGGATAAATGAAAGAATTATTTTTTTGTGTAAGGGAGAAAAGGAAGGATAGAGATGACCAAAACTATATTAAGTTAGAAGACTTAAAGGTTAAGATAATGAGGGTATAAAAGGTCATTTCACTTGAGAAATAAAAACCAATTTGGCTACAAATGGCACCAAGGTGGATCCACATGGAGGGAAATAATAATTGGCTCTTCTTGAGCCACAACATAAATGAAATGAGTGGAGGAGGAATGTTGGATGATTATATAGTTAACATAAGATATTATTGCATAATTATCTAACATAGAAGAAAAAAAACAAGTTGAAAATTATCAAGGGAAAGAAAATAAAAGTAATTTGGCCCAAATAAGAGGTTATTATCCATTATATACAATAATGAAAGGTTAGGATAAAGTATCGTAAGACTTGGATAAGATTTCGAGAATATAAGTGCAATTTAGTGACTTTAAATTGCAAAATATCCTTATTAATCCCAATATGATATGAAAGATATTGGAATAGTTTTTGTATCATATTTATTTCAAAAAATAATAAAATAACATAGTTCCAATTTTTTGTAAAACTTAGCCATAAATACTCTAACAACTCAAAACACATTATTAAGCTTCATGAGAGCGATTGATGGTATCTTTTTGCCTACAACAACCTATTTTGGCATTTTAAAAAATCTTATGAGACTAAAAAAATTTGAGGATCTCAAACATCCACACAGAATAATAATTTAGAAATAGTTCAGATTCCCAAAGTGGATTGGAAGTCTTATAAAACATAAATCTATAATAAATGATAAATAATCCTAAATAAAATATTTTGAAAATACAACTATGGTTTTAAAAATCTAAAAGGATATAATAAACCACCCAACTAATAAAATTTGTCATCCACTAATAAAGATCCTTAATGATTTGTGTTTTCCAAAAGAACAGGGTATTACATTTATGCCCAAACTACTATATCAATAATATGATTATTATTGCCCAAGTATAGTGGGTCAAACATTGCTTATCTTGTTGAGGCGGAATAGATAAAGGAAATTTATAATAAAAAATGTATGTCAATTACAAGTGGCATTGTCTATGTTAATGAAGTATTATTTGATATGATATATCTCAGCACTTTTCTTTGTTTTAAAACTTTTATGACCTCTTATATGAATTAGAGCTTACTAATAAATATAGACTATTATTGTTGTCTACATGTATGTAGCTAGATGTGCTTAAACAAGAGGAATGGCATTTTTTTTGAATTTGCATGTCCGTAATTCATTTGTGATAACACTATAATATAGGATGTTATACACACATGTTGTATCTAGTAGAGTAATTCATAAATGGAGGTTCAACCAAGGTTTATTTTATACCTCACCTCCCATATGGACGATTTTTGTACACCATTTGTCTTTAAAAAAGTATATTACCTATACGTTTGATTCCTTTAGGAATTATGTCACTCCTTTTGATTTTCTCATTTCAAAGAAAAGAATTTAATTGTCATGTGAGTATACTTCTTATTTCATTAGATTATTTATGCATATATTACAATTTAATTTTTAGTATAGTTGCAAGATTGTGTATAAAATATATTAGGGAACTATAGATTATGTACAATATGAAAGGTGTAAAAGACGACCCAAACCCCCAAATCTTTTATATGAGCCTATGTGGGTAATAAAGTCAAGCATTATACATTTTGTTTCAATTTTAATTAACATATAATAGTAAGAGATTATACAAGATTTCACATTGAATGATTGTATTTATTTAATAGGGTTCATAATAGCCGGATCATAATGATTATGGCTAATAAGTTTATAGATTTATGGATGAGATAGTAAAATAGAAAAATAAAAATAGAATATTTAAAGACATAGATCCAAGTGGTATGTTTCTTTTTCCATATTTGATAATTCACTTAATCACCGACTGAATAATTAAATAAATGTGATTTGTATTTTTATGATGACAACTTTGCAAAAGGTTGGGTATATTAATATATAGTTAAGGAAACCAATACATAGCTAACAAAGTTGATGAAGCAAGAGATCAATGGACCAATCTTGTCCATTTACAAATCACATATTATGGTCTACATGTTGATGTTTGTATCTAATTTGTATTACTAATTCATACTGAAAGCCTGTATAGATACTTTAGAGTGGGGTGAATAAAGTGTTTTGTAATAATAATGTCAAATTAAAAGTTTATGAGAAATAAGTAGAAGTATGAAAAACAATAAATATGTGATTTATAATGGTTCAGGAAAATTTACAAAAATTTTCTACATCCACTACAAAAGGTTTTGCCTTTTGGAATTGTATATCACTTTATTTATAGTGAATGTTTGATGATGATCATTCCTAACTTAGTTTATGAGCCTACAATCTCATTGACCCTCTAGAAAATGATTTACCCTTTGTCTATTTATCATCTCTAGGTTTATGAGACTACAATCTCAATTACATATCTTAGCAATGCTAGATAACACACTAATCTTCACTTGTGTTTGAGATAATGAGTTTGAATAAATACAATGAGAGTCTTCACTTAATAGCACATGTGTTTGAGATAATGAGTTTGAATAAATATAATGAGAGTATTAACTTAATAGCATATAAATGTGAGTAATCACTAGTGAATATTTTGATTTATCTAGAGAAATAATAATTACAAATGTATGATCACTCTAGCTAAATATTAAGAAGACATTGAGCACTAGAGAAGTTTGAACCGGATTTAAAGGGTAAAATCAAAACTTTCTTTGAATCTTTGTAAGATGTGAAAATGACGATTTTAGAAGAGTTGTGCTAGCTTGATTGGTTCTTATTGAAGTCTAACAACTCTTATTTATAGTGTTAAAATATGAGAAAAATCAGTACTAGCCATTAGATGTAAAATGTACTCTAACAGTCGAATTCCAAAGGATAGAAAGTCTAAAAAAATGCCTAAACCAGTTGATTGGTATTCAAACCAATCAAATAGTTTTGACCAACCAATTAAATGGTTTTGACTAATCACTCGACGTGTTTAAGCAGCGGTTAAAACACATTTTTTTGGAGAGTAAACTAGTCGATGGATTTTAAGAAAACAGTCGATCGGTGTAGTCAATTTTCAGCACTGAGCACATTTACAAAAAAAAAGACATAACTTGAGCTACAAAGCTCAAAATTGTATTATGTATTTTTTTAAATATAAATTAGACATCTTAATATTTTCAAAGAAATATTATTCATATAAAAATAATGTCTATGGAATTTATGGTTAATTTTGCAAATCATATCATATGGAAAGTGCTTAAGAGATGACTGATTTTGAACATCCTTTTGTGTAAATACATGTAGACATTTTTAATACATGAAAATATTTTATGCCCTTTCAAAATGATTTTTAAGTAGGATAAATATCAGATAATTGAAAATATAATTGATTAATATGTAAATCATGTTTACATTAACTTAAGACTATAAGATACTCATTGAAGCTTGAGTCTTGGTTTTTTTTAGCACGCTTGCTTATCCCTTCATTGTTTATGTATTCCAAATATTAAATTAAAGTTCTTGAAGCTACAATCTTCCTTTTTTTTGTCCTTTTTAATTTATTGATTGTGCTTGAGATATGATTTTTAAGCTTGATCTCTTTAGCACAACTTAACTTAGTTAAGTGATGAATACTTCAGTTTTTGCTATGATACACATCCGAACTTAAAAGATAAGTCAAGTTCGTAGTTAAATTTGTTATCATAAAAAAGAATGAATGATTGACCTATGAGGTAAAAAAAATACATAATTGTATATTGATAAATACATGTTAGGTATATAATAATAATTTAATATTTGAATATATCATTCTCCAAATTCATTTATGATCCACCAAAACTTATGCCTCTATACTTATCATATCTATTGGAACAAATAACCTCAAACTTGTAGGGATAGTCAACCAGTTTCTACAATACTTAAACAAAACAAGGTACATTGTCTTCAAGTGGAATATTTATGCCACAAGTTTCAGAGGAATCATATTGTAATGGAGCTCCAACCTTCATTTTATTGCTCCTTTCTAGTAGGGAGCTTAATTTTTGGAGCATGATTATAGAATTAGATGGATTATGATTTCCTTAGGGTTGAACTCTCCATTTGATTGTGGGTGTATTTCTTGTTTTGTTTGGTTTTTAAGATGATTTGTGTGGTCTAGGTTTGTTTTTTATGGTAAAATGGAGTATTGATGAAAAAGGAGATGATTAGGTGGTTTGGAATAATGTACGTTTTTAAGGGTATGTAATGGAGTATTGTAGGCTTTGTATTTTTGAATATGAAACTATGTATGTGACTTGGAGGGAAAAAATTGAATTATAAAAAAAGGAATTTTGATAATGGTTATTAATGAAAATTATAAAAAAATTATTAACAACATTAAAGGGGTTGGGAAGATTTTTAGTAACAGTTTTGGAGGGGTTATCAAAACATAGTTTTGACTACGATTTTTGAGTAAAATCATTTTTAAAGTCTTCCTATGCCTTTTTTATGAGTCTCTTTGGATTTTTTGATGATATTTTTTTTAATTGAACCTTTAATAAGAGGCTCTTTGCCATGGTCATTTAGTAGTATTTGGGAGGCGGCATAAATAACCCTGGGAACATTCCATATGGAAAGGGAACATAGATAAAGTGAAGAAAGAAGAAAAAACCATCCTACTCCATCATTAATAATAATTCACCTATAGATGGTAGTAAAAGAAAAACTAAGTTCACAATTCAAAGCAATTAAAGTGCCACACCACGTGTAAATAAGTTTTATCAACTAACACTTGCTCCCATTTGATATGTGTAGTTGTTTTTTTTTCTTTTTATGTTGGACACTTATGCATTTACGAAATTGATGCAAGCTAGTGACATTCAAGAGTATATTCTTATTAGTTCCATTTTTTAAAATAAAAAAAATCCTTTTGTGCTGTAAAAAAAAGGAAGAAAAAAAAAGAGGCTTATTGTAAAATGATGTCCACAAAATGGTTGATATTAATAAATAAAAAGTTAATGGTTGATGTATGATGATACTATTGATGGATCATAAAGCGAGCCATTGTCACATACCTTCACATTAAAATGATAACTCATGCAAACACCGTAAGAAGACTAATTATATTTACAATAATCATTTAGTGATCGTAGGTGATAAGTTTTATAGAACCAAGTTACTTGTTTAGGAGGACAAATTGTTATGCTTCTTTAAATTAATAAAATAATATTAGTTGATACCTTGAATATACATATTAATATGTCAATTTTTTATATATTATATATTATGAAAAAAATTATATTAATAGTCATAGGATAATATAAAAAATAATGTAAATCATATTAGATTAAATAAGTTATTATAGATAATTAGTATACTTCCCATTTATGCCTCCATGTTCTAACTATAGGACCATGGCCCAATCACCATCCATAATGTTACTCCAATAATCTCAGGTCCATATTTGTAAGTCCCCAAAATTTACTACTGAAAATTTTATTTAGCAAAAGCATAATAACAAGATTAATAGGTGTTAATGCCGTACTAGACATAAGTTTGGCTTGTCATACCATATTTACATCAAGTATAAGGTAAAAATAGTTACTACTTAAAACAAGATAAACAAATAATAATGAAACTTTTAAAAAACTCGAATAAATGTTTGAAGATTAACTGCAAGTATAGTATAGCAAAATACAACCAAATGGAATCTAGTAGAATTAATAGCCCCAAAAAGTATCCAAATAAAAACTAGTAGCAGGAAAACACGACTCTATGTCCAACCCCCCAAAGATAATATGATCACTTCTCCTATACGAATCATCATGAGCAACAAAGTCATCTAAATAATCCTGAGTGGCATGCATATAGAAAACTAGGTTATCTGCTCGTTGGAATGAACAACACTAATAAGAAGGATGATTTGCACAGTACGTGCCAAGTAAAGTAATAATAAATTCATAGGAAAAAGGGGCATTCATAACACTTAATGTCAAATGGAAAGATGAATTAAGTATGAAAATCATATAATGAGATGAATCAACAAAGGAACCAAAATATTTCAATAATAGGTATACTTCTAATCCATTTCTTTATTAGGTTGAGTTTATGAATCCCATTATTCATAGCTAGTAGAATGGTATCAACAATATACAATCCCAGGAAAAAAATGCTCTTAGCCACTATTTTTTTCTTTGGTGGAATGAACTGGTACAACCCCAGAATATAATACTCCTGGCCACTATTCTGATCTAGTGGAACATATTGGTACAACTGGTTCAGACTCATGTGATCTTTCATTTTAAATATTAATGTCCTATTAGACTATTGATTATTTGATGTCAACAATGAGAAATAAGTATAAACATGCATGATACATAATACAAAGTTAACATAATTATACAAGATACATGCCACATGATGATGGGATATCACCTAAGGAAAAACGGGCCATAATTCCCTTTAGAAGCCCTAATTTCACAGGATGAGCATAACTTATCCCAAATGGCTCATCTCATCACTAAATTTCTCACACTATCCTAAACTATTATAATTAACACCATATACAAAAGTTAAAGTATAAATTCAACGTTTTACACATATGATAACAAGTTTACCTTTAGGATTATTATTCACCATTCAATCCATTTTCTCATTTTATGATACTTTTGCTATTTGTAATTACTTCGAATATTACC
This sequence comes from Tamarix chinensis, assembly GCA_030549775.1. NCBI lineage: Eukaryota > Viridiplantae > Streptophyta > Magnoliopsida > Caryophyllales > Tamaricaceae > Tamarix > Tamarix chinensis. The sequence goes on from CM060182.1 coordinate 75,897,506, forward strand.
ATTAACATACTTATCATGGTTTAAGCCCATTAACAATTATAATCACCAAAATTTTATATTCAACCCAAATTGATTAAAAAATGCCCTTATCTTACAGGAAGCCTCAAATCTCATTTTAGATAGCTTGTGTCTTACTAAACCATCATTTGATCATATTAATTAAGAAATAATTTAAAAATCCCTCAAAGATCATCATGCCATGATTATTTTTCATATCATCATCAAATGACCAAAATGCCCTTATGATAGCCATAATACCTAAATTTCCACAAAACCCTACAAGTTCGAAGTCATCACTTTTGACCCTCAATTTATTGCATCCATACAAAATTAAACAAAACAATTACCCATTTCCCTTACTATATCAACTCCATATGTTATATTACCACACTTAGGGTTTTAAGATAAAACTCATTGTATGTATGCCATATAAGTTTATGCTTTTATGAAATACCCACATTTCCATATTATATTACAACATTATCATAACATGATATTATCACATGAATGAAAAGATAAAATAACACCAAATATGATGTTACACATAACATTCAAAAATCTCTAACTATGATGTGTATCATTACATAAGATGTCATTGATCTCTAATCAAACATAATCTTGCGATGCCTTATCTAAGACCACCTGAAAAATTACTTACAAATCAAGAGTAATACATGGTTAGGAGTTATAAAAAATAGCCATAAAAGGTAAGGCAAAGGAGGATGAAGAAATGAGCAAAACTGAAGCAAACAGAGATTGACAACAATATGAGTAGTTACATTGGAAGGTAATGCAACATGAGGGGGTTGTGTGGGTGTTGGAAGTAGCTTGGAGGGGTTGACACAACTAGGTGGAGGCTTGCGTGAGGTGGTGATGCAAAAGGAGTATGGTTGCATGAGTTGGTAGATAATAGTTTAAATTTTATCGTATTAAATTTTGTTGTTCAACTTATTTAGATCGGTTCATTTAGTTTGTCAAATAAAATAATTGTTGGATTGATCGGATGTGGCCTCAACAATACCAAATTTAATGGATAAGAATTTAATCTAGTGGTCTAAGACCGGTTAACATTGTCGATCGATATTATTATACTACATGATGCATTATTATTATCATTATTTCACTAAAGTGGATTCTCGTTGGTTTGGTGGTGAGGAACTTTTATCATTCTTCACCAATTTGAGGTTGATTCATAATATACGCGATGCGAATTATTATTGTTATTATTTTTATAGTAATTAGGCATTACGTGGACGTCTAATCCACTAATAGATTAGGCTCTCATGAATACATGGTCGAGTTCCATCTCTAAAACTAATAATCACCGACCGAAAAAGGAATTGGTATGAGCATAAAAAATGGAAGGAATGGAAGAAAAAAGGAGGCCGGCTATTTCGCATCGGGAAGAGGTCCACCCGTCGCAACGAAAGGAGCTTCCCCGCCATCAACCGCCATGTGTTCTCTCGATTCTAAAATGACATGATTTCCCTCTCTCTCTTCGCTTCCGGCACCACCACAGACCGCAGTCTTATCTTCCTGCTCGCCGTCAGAGAAACGAAAATTATCTCTCCATAAACGAGAAAAGCAAAAAAAGGGGGAAGAAGAAAAAGAAGCATTTATAGCTAGCTAGCTAGCTAGTTAGTAGTATATGATTTTATCCTGAATATACGAGAGGAAGTTAATTGATATACCGGCCTGTTTGCTACGTTTCGGCACTCGCTCAGGCAGTAACGAAACGGTTAATTAGTGCGGCAAAATCTAGTAGTTGTAATTCTGTAATTCACTTTCTTGAAAGGAGATAAGAGGGGGGGGGGGACAAAAAACAGAGGTACTGTGCATGGTGATTAATTCAATTCGGCGGTGAATATGGCAGGAAATGAGTGGATAAATGGGTATTTGGAAGCAATATTGGCGATAGATGAGAACAGGGCGAGTGCAGCAGTGAATTTTAGGGAGAGATTTCAGATTAATCCCATAAAGTATTTTGTCGAAGAAGTGGTGTCAGGGGTTGACGAGAGCGATCTCTATCGGACATGGATCAAAGTTGTAGCCACTCGCAATTCAAGAGAACGGAGTTCCAGGCTCGAGAATATGTGTTGGCGTATTTGGCATCTGACCAGGAAGAAGAAGCAGGTTCGTACTTCCTTCTCTATAATATGTAATGTATGGATGTATGTAGTTAGTTATGCACGTATATTTATTTACGTATCTCCTCCTCCGTAATATTTGTTATTTTTTTTTTGGGGTACTGGATTGGGAATTGGTTTTTTTTCAGTGCGTCTTCACACTTCATGATTGACGTAACGACAATGGAGCATGCCTGTCAAGAAATGTGTTCATTTATTCGACGGACGTACGTACGTACATAATTAACGTGCCCATGTAATATAAATATAGTTTCGTTCCAAATTTACCACCATATAATATAGGATCAATCTTTGATAGATACGATACCATACCGTACTGGCTACTGCAGCAGTAGACACTCCTTTTCATCTATTTACGGGGGAACGAGGATGATGCTTGCATTGCATTCATGTAGGGGCTTTTTTTTATTTAGCACTTATTTGGTATTATTTACTAAAATTAATTATATAAGATAATTATTTATTTTAAAAATTATTTAGTTTAATTTTTTTTAAAATAAATAATTATCTTATATAATTATTTTTAATAAGTAAATTTAAACAAGGTATTAGTTAAGAGGAGGGAAACGAGTAAATAGACATTTTAATTCCAAAACTCGACATTAGCTAGCTAGCTAATTTAATTCCAATTCCATTAGCTAACAATAACATCATCTGCTATTTAGCTGACATAAGCTAATAAAGTACCGAATCCCAAACCTCTGCTGCTAGCACTCCCATCTTCATCCAACCCTTTCGATTAGGACCTCGTTACACCCAGAACACCTTATAAATTGAAGTATACTTATTCTAACTTGTTAATCAAAAGAGGTCGGTACGTAGAATCATAATAATAATAATAATAATAATAAAAACACCCACCCCTACAGTATTTCTCAGCACTTGTTTATTTTTTGCTCAAATTAAACGTGTGTTCTCCACTTTTTATTAAAGTTTTAAAATAATTTATCTTTAATTTACACTATTAAAAAAACAAAAAAAAATTATATACAGATATTTCTCAAAATTTTCTACATTGGATTTTTTGTAAAATTGTTTTTGTTTTTTTTTTACTATGCTTATATTAATTTATTGTTGAACATATATCAGCCTATATTGGATTTTTGCTCAACTTATATTAGAAATTGATTGGTGGATAAGTCAATTAAATATGACGAAGACAACACAGTTTGTTTCAGTGGTGTTCTACTTCTTGGTGCATTCCTCTGGAAAATAGATGGCGAGAGTTCTGACTTCTGAGTACATGAACAATGCAAAAAGATCAGCTTACCCACCATCAACAAATCTCGTCGAAGGGCTAGAAGCTGACATTACAAGCCTCAGCTTCCCCGATGACGTACGATGGGGTTACTTTGGTTGCTACTGGTTTTATGAGAAGGTAAATCCTCAAGAGTTTTATACCAAGATGCTTAAGCAAAACCCTTCGGATTCGCCACTGCTCAAAAGTTATGTTCCCTCAAAAAAATATTCATTGAATCTATATTAAAATTTTGACAAACTTATATTAAAAATTCATTCCTCTCAAAATTTACTCCTTTTTTTTTTCAATTTCTTTTCATTTTTCTCTTCCCTTTTCGTGACTTGTTCATGCCTTGATTATTGATTTGAATTCATATCAACTGCTGCGAATTTAGACAAAATATGCACGGTTATTACCAAGAGATACAACCAATCTGATACCCATGTATGCTCAAATAGAGTTTATTACGAAAACGCGTGGCATAATGCAAAATTACCATTGTGTTTTGGTTAAATTACAATCAACGGGAGTAGAATTCGATGCAATACATTCTACATCTGTTAACAACCATATCAATTTTTATTATCGTACATTACGTAACATGTACTACTAATAGTCTTCTTTAATTTTTTAACCGAATATATTTAATCTGTCACCTTAACAGAGGTACTAAGGTTTAGTAAGCATTGGCCCGAGCTACCTGCCGGTTTCCTAAGAGGGGATTACATTTGCTAGTCTTGATAAGAGTATTGAGGTCACAACTTCTCTTATAATTAGATTCATCGTATAATTTGTTTAGGCTCAGTCTTAGATACATTTAGGCTGGTTCAATTCATGTGGTATTAGAGCCAAATCTCAGTCGAAACCATCCTACAAACTCGTGTCGATCGCTGACGGAGACACCACGATGACGTGTAGTCTGAACTTTGAAGGGGATGAAAATGTTGTGTTTAAAACTAAGGGAATCTTTGGACGGTTTATATAACGAGGTCAACCCTCCACTTTTAAAGTAGCTTTTGAATGGATTTAGGGCTCTTCCTAACACCTTCAAGACAATTACGTTTTTGGAATCCATATTAGGCTTATTAGCCAGTCCCAGATGATTACGCCTTGGGGTTTCGGGTAAGACCCGTTTAGCATGACAATATATAATTGTTAGGCGGGGTCCGTATCAAAATGTATCTTTCCCGGTTATCGAATTAGATTGAGAAAATGATGGAGGTGCACTACAAGTATCACCTTCGGAACCATTTGTGTTTGACACTACTATTATTGATAAAAAAAAATAATTTTTATATAGCAATTCATTGGGATAGCCATATCAATTACAAGAATGAGAACATGACTCGACCCATGGGTTCATTAATTTTTTAATGAATGTGTATGAAATATTTGCTTAATGTATATGAAGATTTTGTTGAATCTATATTAAAATTTTCTCAAACTTGTATCAAATATTTAATGAACCTATATTAAATATTTATTGAACTTATATGCGTATGATATATGTATAAAAGTGTTTTACATTATAATTTTTCTACTTTAAAAATATATCAATATAGGTGTCTATTATTTATAGGGAAAAATGATGAACATTTTAGTATACCTTTTATCTTTTTAATACTTCAACTTAGAGATGGTTAATTTTAAAATTTTAAAACAATTGGAGAGAAAGAATGGAATATATTAAAGTCATGTGTTTTGGTGAGTTTGTGACACATAATGTGTTATTATAATTTTTTTTCCCTTTGGCATGTCCACATCTACATTTACATCAATGGGAGTACCTTGCAATATAATTCAGGTCTATGATATAAATTGCGCCTCATTACCTCATGACTCATAGAATTGTAAATGAGTTGAGTTGAGTCATAGTAATTAAACTCATGATAACATTTTTATGATTCAAAAGTCACTAGAAGATCATGATAAAATCGTGATGGAATTTTATGATCCTATTTAGAATTAGTAGGATCTTAAGATCCTATATACTAATTAGAATTTTACATATTTGTCTAAAAATATATTGTTTCTCTTATTTCTACTTTATTTATTCCTTAACCCTAAACTACAACCCATATTGTTTTATACATACTAGAGGATTGACCATGCGAAGGAAGTATAAGCGATATATTAATATGACAAGAAGCAGATTGTAGGAAAATAAAAATATTTATGAATGAGTCCAAACTTCATATATAGGGTAAAACAAATATATTCAATTTTGTGTTTTTATTTGTTTCTTAATTTATATTTAGATTATGATTATACTCTTTATTTTCTTTTATGGTGTTGTTAGTTTTGTGTTTTGTTTCTGTATATGTATATATAGTCCATATACAACTTTTTGTGTATGCATATAATTCGACAATTTTTGATGTTTTTTAGTTGTTAAAACTTAGTAAATAAATGAGCTTTATAGTGTTCATTAACTTCAACTATGGAACTTTGTAGCATACAAGTATATCATTGTCGTATTTTTATAGTATTCGTAGGATCTTATAATCTTACAATTCGATTATACAATTTCATTTCAATTACCCATATAAATTTTAAGTAGACTTTTGATTTTAACAACTTTGAGCGAAGCCTTGTCAAATTAAACTCAACCTATTTAAGTTTTCAAGGTGCGAGCTAGGCTTGTTTACTAAATGAACCTTCCATACAAGGCTTGAGTTTGACTTATACAAAACTCGTGAGTGACTCAACTCGTTTGGCTCGTGTAAAACAAATAAAACAAATTGACTCGTTTAAATTTGTCATCGTTTTTTGTTTAGCTATTCAACTCCGATGAGAGAAATGTACAATATTTATGGTATATAAATAAATTAATGAGCCTATAAATAGTCAGTTTGCGAGCCAAGTTCCATAGTCGTTCTCTAGCTTGAGTTCAATTCATTTACTAACCAAGTCTAAAATTAAGGTTGGGCTCTAACTAAATGAAATAATAGAATCTATTTTTTATTAAGATCAGCCAAACCAACTCACAAATTGACTTTGTTCCTTTAAGAACCTTTTCATGAATGTTAAGTAAAAGTAGGACTTTGATAACCACCTTCCCCCGGGCGTTTATCTTTGTGTTATATTTATTTAGGATTAACATTTTAGGTTCTTCCGTTCTTTCTACATCTTGCAATAACTGAATCCAATGGTTCTCCGCAAACTAATACTGTAATACATACAATACTATGACAATGAATACCAGACTTAAGGTACCCGTACCCTATCTTCCCTGATAGCTAGATTAATACCCAATGAACTGCTGTGAAGTCTAGTGTTTTGATTGGTGAATTTCTTTAATGCTGATCACTTGCCGACACATATATAGCTGGAATGGGACCATTTCCAGCGGTTGACGGACAGGAGGTTGGAGCGAGAGCAAGGCCGCAGAGATGCAACAGAAGACATGTCCGAAGACTTGTCTGAAGGTGAGAAAGGTGATGGTTTGGGAGATTTGACACAGAATGACAGCCCAAGGAATAAGTTTCAACGCAATTACTCCAACTTAGAAGTTTGGTCCGATAGTAACATGGAAAAGAAGCTCTATATTGTCCTCGTAAGGTATATGCATATATTGAAGATCTCCGGTTCTAGCTAGATTTGTTTAATAATTAATTAACACAGCTTTCCTTTTCATATATTTTTATTGGACTAATTAATTATTGATTTCATGAAACGAGGAAGAGTTCAATACATTCATTCTGTATACTTCATAGCGTTTAATCATCGTCCGTGATGCTGATTAATTTACGTACTTTATTTGTTTCTTATATTAGCTTGCATGGTTTGGTACGCGGGGAACAGATGGAACTTGGGCGCGACTCTGATACCGGAGGCCAGGTTAGGTGCACAACCGAGCAATTCTTTCCCTTACCTTTTCGAGTAAATTCGATTCCCAACTGCATCATTATATGTTCTCCTCTCCCTGAATACAATTAAATATTTATTCCGATTCCCAGGTTAAATATGTGGTAGAGCTTGCACGGGCACTGGCTAAGATGCCGGGAGTATACAGGGTTGATCTCTTCACCCGCCAGATCTTATCACCTGAAGTGGAGTGGACTTATGGGGAGCCTACAGAAATGCTCACAGCTCCCTCCGATGACCCTGATGCTGATGATGTAGGTGAAAGCTGTGGAGCCTACATAATCAGAATACCCTTTGGTCCTAGTGACAAATATCTTCGAAAAGAACTACTTTGGCCCCACATTCAGGAATTTGTTGATGGAGCTCTTGCTCATATTCTTAACATGTCAAACGTATTGGGTGAGCAGATTGGTGGTGGTCAGCCTATCTGGCCATATGTGATCCACGGTCACTATGCTGATGCTGGTGATAGTGCTGCAATTCTTTCTGGTGCTCTGAACGTGCCGATGGTTTTGACCGGGCATTCGCTCGGAAGGAACAAGTTGGAACAACTTCTTAAGCAAGGTAGGCAGTCCAAAGAGGATATCAACTCTACGTATAAGATAATGAGGAGGATAGAAGCTGAGGAGCTTTCTCTTGATGCTGCTGAACTTGTCATCTCGAGTACTAAGCAGGAGATCGAAGAGCAATGGGGGCTGTATGATGGCTTCGATGTCAAGCTCGAAAAAGTTTTGCGGGCACGTGCAAGGCGCAGCGTCAGTTGCCACGGCAGGTTTATGCCAAGGATGATGGTAAGTCATATATATTATCCTCCTTTTCTCTTGTGCTTTCTTACCGAAAGCATGATGTCTTATCAGCCAAATAGAGGCATTTGATTTAAGGTATGATGGTTGTGAGGTTGATAAGTAAAGGAAGAAATTAAAGCTTCACTTGGGGGGAGATGGAGAACTTTACGGATGAGGAAATTTCTATAGCCGTACACTTTTAATATTCCATGGTCACAAATTTATTCTTCGGATAAAGAATTTGAATGGATTTTTTTTTTATAAATTTCTTGGATATTTTTATACATGGAATTTGAATAGGATATTTATAATATTTTTTTTAATTTTACCCTTTTTAGGAATTTTATTTGGTGAAATTTTAGCATGGATTTTAAAACTTCTAAAAACTATCTAATATCTATTTTAGGGTACCCAAATAAAGTATTTAAGTTAGAAAAATTATAAATCCTTCTTTGAAATGAAATTATCCCTTCATCCAAATGAAGACTTAGTGAACTGAGTGAGAGCGATTTTTCTTTTTGCTGGCACCTAGAGTATGAGCTCCTGTATGCTAGTCATTACGTTCGTCTTTGAGTTCTGTCGATTTATGTATCAATTGCATACACATTGTGCTTAATCCCCCAAAATCATATTGTAGGTGATTCCTCCTGGCATGGACTTCAGTAATGTTGTTGTTCAAGAAGATGCACATGAGGGGGATGAAATTGCATTAATAGTAAATGCTGATGGGTCTTCTCCAAAGTCACTTCCCTCCATCTGGTCTGAAGTATGTAAAACATATAATCAAATATAATCACATTTCGTTCTTTTTGTTATATTATTGACTTGCATTCACTGATGTGTCTTTGCAGGTGATGCGGTTCTTCACAAATCCCCATAAACCCATGATTTTGGCACTGTCAAGGCCAGATCCGAAAAAGAATATTACCACTCTGTTGAAGGCCTTTGGTGAATGTCGTCCTTTGAGAGAGCTTGCTAATCTTGTAAGTTGCAAGGGTTAAAAACCAACAATTTGTCTGCTGAGTTATATATGTATACATATACATGATCTAATAGTGGGCTACAATACTGGCATATATATCTATATATTGGTGTACAGACTTTGATAATGGGAAACAGGGATGACATTGATGAGATGTCTGGTGGAAATGCGAGCGTCCTTATAACTGTCTTAAAATTGATTGATAAGTATGATCTTTATGGGCAAGTAGCTTATCCAAAGCATCACAAGCAGTCTGACGTCCCGGATATTTATCGGCTTGCTGCAAAAACTAAGGTTTGTCCATAGCCATGTATGCCTTGTTTTCCGGCCACAAGAGTTTGCCTGCAAATCTCAAATGTTACCATTTGCTAGTATCTTCTTTCTTCTTTTCGTTGACATATGAATGTCCCGCAGGGAGTTTTCATAAACCCAGCTCTAGTTGAACCATTTGGACTCACATTAATCGAGGTTTGTAACAGTCATAGTCACATGCTTACAAACATGGCTTATTTATGTCACATATCATTTATGTAATCTGATGACATAGAGGCCAACATTTATGTGTTTGGAAATGAATACAGGCAGCTGCCCACGGTCTCCCTATGGTGGCAACTAAAAACGGAGGTCCAGTTGACATTCGAAGGGTAAATGTTATTTCTTCTTAAAGGGCAGATGCATCTTTTAGTAGCTGTGGAAGGCAAACATCGTATTTTTTTGTTCCCTTGCTTGTTTAGACCCTGGTCCCCAGAAGTATTACTAGCAGATGAGTCTCTATCGTTATAGAATTGATTCGTGTTGCATAGCAGGCTATATTCTGACATAATTTTGTATTGTTGATCATTACTTCATCAGGCATTGAACAACGGTCTCCTTGTGGATCCTCACGACCAATGCGGAATTGCTAATGCACTGCTTAAATTAGTATCAGAAAAGAACTTGTGGAGCGAGTGCAGAAGAAATGGATTGAAGAACATACACCTCTACTCATGGCCTGAACACTGTCGTACTTATTTGACCAGGGTGGCAGCATGCCGGATGAGGCATCCCCAGTGGCAGAATGACACTCCAGTGGATGAAATGGCTAACCATGAATCCCCAAATGATTCCCTCAAGGATGTCCAGGACATGTCCCTTAGGCTCTCAATTGATGCTGATAAAGCATCATTGAATGAATCTGTTGACCCTACTACGTTGGCTGCCAGCGGGGACCCCCAGCTACAGGACCAGGTCAAACGCATCTTAAATAGGATGAAAAAACCTGAAATTGAACCACAAGATGGTGGTGGCCATGGGAAGAAATTACATGATACTGTCACAAACAAGTATCCATCGTTGAGGAGGAGGAGGAGATTGATGGTTATTGCCCTTGATTCATACGACATCGTTGGGGCTCCCGACAAGATGTTGCTCCTGGTATTGCAAGAGATACTTAATGCGGCTAGGCTCGACCCACAAAATTCAAGGCTTACTGGTTTAGTGTTGTCAACTGCTATGCCGGCATCTGAAACCGTGGAGTTTCTGAAATCAGGAAGGATACGGGTGAGTGAGTTTGATGCTTTGATTTGTTGTAGTGGCAGTGAGGTATATTACACGGGCATTGGTTCAGAAGAGGATGGAAAGCTGTGTCTTGACTCTGATTATGCATCACATATCGAGTATCGATGGGGTTATGATGGCCTGAAGAATACCATGTGGAAGTTGATGAATGCACAAGATGGAGGCCGAGGAGGGGATTTTAGTAAATCTTCGGGCCTTGTTGAGGAAGACCTGAAATCGAGCAATGTTTATTGTGTATCGTATGTAATCAAGGAGCCCAACAAGGTAAGTAGATGAAACTTTAAAGGCATCATACCGCATGCAGGTCACTTCCATGTATATATAGTGCAAAGATTCTTTGTGTTTTTTTGTTTTCCTTATATATATTCCTGGTTACTTTATATTTTCAGGCAAAGAGAGTAGATGATTTGAGGCAGAAGCTTCGGATGAGAGGCTTACGATGCCATCCCATGTATTGCAGAAATGGAACAAGAATGCAAGTCATCCCACTCCTTGCATCTCGGGCACAGGCTCTCAGGTGGTAATTAGAGTAGGGTGTGTGTGTGCGCGCACTCTTGACTTGTGTTCTTTTAGCTAGAGAGGCCATTGGCACATACATGTTTTGTGATTGCACATCTTAGTGATTTGTGTGTGTGTATAACATTTTTATTTGAACGAATCAAATTAGGTACCTGTTCGTTCGTTGGAGATTAAACGTTGCAAATATGTACGTATTCCTTGGTGAAACTGGAGACACAGACTATGAAGAGTTGATATCTGGTACTCACAAGACTATCATCATGAAAGGAGTGGTGAAGAAAGGTTCAGAGGATTTGCTGAGGACAACCGAAAGCTGTGCTAGGGATGATATTGTACCCAAAGATAGTCCGTTCATTGTTTACCTTAACAAGGATGTTAAAGCAGAGATCATTGCAGATGTTTTGAAGCATATGTCTAAAACTAACTGATCAATACCTGAATGTACGTAATTAATAAGATGTGTATCTTACGGTTTTTGTAAACGGGAAAAAAGAGTAGCCTCTCTTTTCTAATTGTTGCTCTTTTCTACGTATAATTGAGGAAAGGAATGTGGATGCCACTAACTATGCTGGATACATTACTCGTATTATGGAACATTACTTTCTTCGGTGAGTAAATGCTGACCGTTATTGACGTTTGCCTAGGATTGCATGCCCAAGTATCCACCAGCCCCGAACGCCATTCCCTCTCAACTCCACCGGCCCCGAATGCCATTTCCTTCCAACCCCCACCTGCCTCCAGCGCCGTCCCCTCCCATTCACCCTCGGTGTCCAGTGCTGTTACGTAACCCCACAGGCCCCATACGCCATTGTTCAATTATTATTGGCCGTGACACTTTGCTTAATTGTTAAGATGGACAATAATTTTTCTGGAATTGACACTTGATAGAGATGATAGGGTTAAGTTGTGGAAGAAATGACACTTGACAGAGATAATATTTGAGTTCTGTTCAATTATCAAACACCTTTTGTGATAAATATTTGAGGTCTACTGAATCTAATATATTTTGTAATTGCTAAATTATCTTATATCTTTTGCGACAAATATTTGAGTTTTGCTAAATTATACAACACATTTTGTGACAACTATATGAGTTTTGATTAATTATGGGTAATAAATAAATACATAATGATTGGTTGGAAAACAATACAATACTCCATTATCTGTATAGTGGGAATGTCTATTTAAACTTATTCCACTCATTCTTAGTTGTCTAACAACAGACATCAACACATAGCTTCTAATTTAAATTTTCTAAAACACAACTTCACTCATTCCTAGTCATCCAACAATATAATAGCTTCTGATTTAAAATTTTCAAAAAATAACATATATCAAAGACAAACATTCATAATGGACAATGAATTCGGAAGCACGACAAGCTTGGAACCCTGACAAGCTACAATGAGTTTGGAACCCCAACAAACTACGATGATGGGTTCAGAAACCCAACAAACTACAATGATGTGTTCAGAACTCTGACAAGTTAGGGATACATAGAGGAAATACAAACGGATTCCCTAAATATTAATTAAAACTTGGACGAAGAGGTAAAATAAGTTTTTCATTATTGTATATTTTATTAAAAGTGGTAGGAATGGTTAGTAAAACATATATTTGGTTAGATGAAATTAATACTTCTCCTTATCATATTATTATGCTCAACATTTTTTGCATGATATGAAACATATGAATACATGCTTTAGGACCAACATTATCATAACTATCAAATATTATTTAGTTGTGAAGAAATTGTAGTATGGGTTAAACAAATGGGTAGAAGTCATAGGATAATTTTGATTATAAAAGGTTCCAGAAAAGGAAATAATATAGGAGTAGGTAGAGTCTCTATAAAATGTAAAAGAGGTGGAACATATGTGTGTACTAGACCTATGGATAGTGAAGGTACACGTAATACAAGTTCTGAGAAGACTAATTGCCCTTTTTGATTGTTGGAGTTGAAAACAATAAAGGAGGATGGCAAGTGGTAGTTATGAACGGGACATACAATCACGAATTGATAAAATATGACCAAGGACATGTTGTTCTGGGTAAGTTGACAGAATATGAAGTCAAATTTATTGTTGAACTTATCATAGACCACATGAAGCCGCACTAAATCATATCGCTTCTTTAGAGAGAGGTTGAAGAGAATATAAGTATGATAAGACATATTTATAATGCTCGAAATAAGCTTAGGTCGGAAGAAATGGATGGTTAAACAATGTTACAACATATTATGAGTATGTTGGTTGAAAACTATTATTTTTAGTGGCATCGAAGTGAGTTGGAATTATATGTAATAAACAAGCATTTATTTGCACATCCTGTGTCTGTTAATATTTTACATACCTTTCCTTTTATTTTACAAATAGATTGTGCGTGTAAGATGAATAGATATAGGATGCCTTTACTTAAAGTTGTTGGACTAACACCAACATAGTTTAATTTCAACGTTGCATGTGCATACATGCCATTTGAAAAGGAAAAGAATTATTTGTGGGTACTTGAGAGGTTGAAGACCTTAATAGATCTATCTATGCTTCCAACTACTAATATTACCGATGGGAAAGTTGCTCTTATTTCAGTTGTGAAACCTATTTTTTCCACTTTAAAACGTTTATTATGTAGTTTTCACGTAAATAAGAATGTGGATGATAGGTGTGAAAAAGTCTCTGGTCATTCATCATTCGCATATGGTTTTATGTCTCAATGGAAAAATGTCATAGATGCCACCGATGAAAAAACATACAAGGAATGACTCTTTTCATTAGAGGAAGATTACATAAACATACTTAGCCTAATTTCATATTTAAAGACAAATTGGCTACAACTATATAAACACAAAATCACTTCTATTTTCTTGGGTAATGTATTTCACATCCATCATATTACAACAAACATGCATGATTTATAGTTTATCTTATAGTATAAATTCTTTTTCTTCTTTTAGCTGAAATAATAATATAATGGAGTTTGTCAATAGAATTGAAGGTGCTCATGGATCTTTGAAGATGTTTCTAGAGACATCATGAGGTACCTTCAACTTCGTATTAAAATAAATGAAAAAATTATTGGAATTGCAACATGACGAGATCAAATCATCACAGGAGAGGTTTCAGTTCAATATTCATCATTTTGCTACAGATGCGCTTTATGCCGATTTGAGAGGTCATTTTGCTTCTTATGCAATGGATTTGTTCAAAAAAGAGAGTGTAAAAGAAGTAACATTGTAGGTATTAATGATGAATTATGTGGATGTTATATGCAACGTACTCACAGGATACCATATACATATAAGATTAATACCTACATTATTAATTTTATGTCAATTCTCCTGTCAGCTATTCATCCATTTTAGAAGAAACTTGATATAGATGGATAAATTAATCCACCAGTACCGTAAGAACTGACAAAGGTTGCACCTTATTTACTCCATATTTCCATGAAAACTTTTATAAGATAGCCACCAATGATATAAAATTAGTTAGCAAGATAGATATTTAATATTATTATTTCCCAGAGAACACCTCTTGATGATCCACTAGTATAATAACATAGGGGCTGTCCAAGGAACTCCACTAGAAGGGAACCATTTAGTTGGGAGTACATAGATCAATAATTTTCAAGTCATTTAGGATCAACCTAAGTTCAGGGTAGGCCATCTCTAGGTCAAGGTTGAGGCAGAGCTTGGGCTCGAGGATGATAATCAACATTTGTGTCATCGATATAATTACAATTTTAATAATTGAGTCAAATGAATCAATATATAGTTCCGTATATAGTACATGGTATAATGTGTTAGGAAATGAAAACTATTGTTTCAGAGCATTGGTATATATTACATTACGAGATGAGGATAGGTGGGTTTAGATCCATACTGATTTGTAGCACAAAATACTAGCTAGATGATAGTTATACGAGAATGTATTTGTATTTAAAACCACCAATTAGGTTATCAATACTATTGCTCATTGGGTAGCGCCAACTCCAATGGTACACTGGATGGAAATACCATATATTAGTCATGTCATTGCAAACCGTTATTGTATACTATTTGCATACTACTTATTGAATGTTTGAAGTTTGTTCCTACCTTTAGTGACATAATATAGGATTCAAGGTCTTGAAAATGAAGGAAATATATGGTTGTTGCAAGACATGAGTTATTACATATCGGTATGCGGATGCTTTATGTCTTTTTTCCCATATCAATATTATATAAAAGCTAGTTCTTATAGTAAATTTTTTGATAGGTATATCTCTTGGACAATTTTTCACTCCCACTATTGCATACAAATTGAAAAAAATATATCGTGATAGTAGCATTTGAACATGTAATATGCTATATTCTTCAAGATTCCAACAATGGTTCTCTTTGGTACATGATGGAACATGAGAACCAATTCCTCTATCTTTGGACTCATATTTTATTTAACATTGTAGTAATTATTTCTTCATATTTTTATCTAATCTTTGAAATATCTACATTATAAAATTTCATTGATTTGTGTTTATTTTCCTATTATCTTGCCATGATAGCTCAGACATACACCCTCTTAGGGATATGTTTTTTTTGACAAACTCACCACTTTTAGCATATACTAACTCGATATCAATGTAACTTCTAAGGAACATCAGCTACACTAAATGACTTCTCCCACTTGCTATTTAAAGCTATTACAATTATATGTTTACTATGTTTTATGATGCATCTAGTTCTATGGCAATCATATTTGTTTGTATGTTATTGAGCTTAAGTATCTTGGTATTTGATGTGGTGTAGATGTTATTTTCCTAATGTTGTTGGATTGGATCAATCTTCTCACTACTTCAAAACCATAAAATAAAAAAATTATATAATTGTAATATACATATTTGAAAACAAAGTAAACAACAATAAATAATAAATCAAGCACTATGCAAATGTGCACGCACACACCCATGCTCAGTTATAGTAACTCTTAAATCATTCACAAAATTTTCAATGCATGGAACTAGTTGATGGTAATTTGGAGCTGAATCACCCCTTCAATAGATACGACAAAGAGTTTTATGTGCCTTGTTAAGTCATCTTTCGGTTGGAATTTCATGTTTATCATTTGGATTTTCAACAAAATATCTCTCCCTTATTACTGATACATACCTTTGAGTTTTGGTAACATACCGATCCATATAGACTGAAGCCACATGCCATGGGTATTGATCTGGTGGTCCGAAAACATCTACTCATAATATGTGTTCACACTCAAAAACCATTGTTTAAGTATGTGTGCATAATGAACTTTGTGTTTCTTTAGTGGAGGACCTTTGTACTTGTTCTTAGTTGTCTTGATAGGATCCTTAGGGATCACTTGTGTATATTCAAATTGGCACATCACTCAATCTAAAATATACGGTTTCACTTTCTCCAAATAGTGTACACAACTGTAAACTAATGACATGAAATAATGCCTATATGTATCAGCTACTTCGTATGAACTCCAAATAACTTGTGATAAAAGAATTAAACTAAACACAGATATCACTATAATAAAAATAGTAAGAGTATGATAATTTGAGTATACATTTGACATAGGCATACAATCAATATTAACCTAAAAGTACTCAAGAGCATCCAATTTATGAAAAAGATAAAGATATTCTAAACCCTAAGATAAAATATATACATATAGGTCTTAAAAATATTAAAAAAAATATACTTCATTAGATAGATGACTGAACCGTGGGTATGGTGTGTGCCACACCTAGGTGTGGCTGAAGTTTTATTCTTATTTTGTGCTCGTTTGGTCAATCTTTAGTATTTTAGTTGCAACTTTTGTCTCTAATCTCATAATGAGGTTATTCAAGTTGCGTTGGAAAGTTATTGAAGACATCTACAACTTTTGTCTTTTTAGCTTTTCTAGATTTGAATTGAATCATAGTCAAAATTACAGTTTTTCATACTTGTGCATCCATTTTCTTCTCAAACCATGCATTTTGAATCTTATTGTGGCTTAAAACTCTTATATAAACTCCAATGATAATAGAATATTTAAATCTTGATACAATAATTACATATAATAATATAATATCCTCAAATCACAAAATATGTATCAAAGACTTGTAAATCATGCTTAAAACACATTAAAATAATGCATGTTTTACATGTTTATTACTCCACCGAACCCATGCCATATTAGTTTTCACACTACCCCTTTTAACACATTATCTTTGGGTTATGCATCCCTGATAATGCCTTACCCCAGCACTCCTCACTTTTTGTTCATTTCATGCAACACCCCTAGGGGTATGATTAGTAATTTATGTGTAATTAATTGGAGATTAATTTCAAGTTTTGGGTATGGTGCTTAGTATGATATTTTGGGATGTTGCATTAAAGTAGGTAGATTGGTGTATCTAATGGGTAGGCTTATGATGTATTTGTGAATTAGGATTTTGGTGAGGGTCTTATGATCTTTTTTTTTTGTGTATTGTCTCTTTTGTGCTTGGTGGTTTGCTTTATGTCTTATCATAGCTTCATGTAATTCTAACATATTTGGTTTGATTAACCATGATGCTTTTCTAAGTGTTTTAAATAATAACAATTGTTAGAATGAATTCGGTAATACTTGGTATTTCACGTAACAATGATAAATAATATCCCATGTGATAAACACAAGTGTAATATAAGTAAAAGTGCTATGATGATGAGTAAGTCAAGTAATTTAATGTTATTTGCTATGTGATGGCTAATGAATGAAGAAGACATTAATATGTATCATTAAATATTACATGAGTTATGATCAAGTGATTCCAAGTATTTGAAATGATTGAAATTATTTCCTAACTTTGTTGGAATAAGGGATAGTAACGGATTAGGTTTGGGTCATGTCTAGATAGACCTAGAACCATCATGTATAGCGGGTAAATAATTCCTAAATGGATCCAACTATTTGAAATTTTTTAAAATATAATTTATGCAAATACAAATACATTTATGTTTTACATAATTATATACGCTTTTTGTTAAAGAAAATTCCCTGAATGAAAAGATAAACATTTCAAAATTCTTAATTTAACTTTTAAAATAGTATTTTAATACTTTTGAAATAAAATATTGTGCATATAACTTATAAATTAAATACAAAAAAATTTAAAAATAAATAAAGAGCTCAAACAATATCATTACACCCATCCCTCATGCACCCCTGTCACCATATCCATCCCCTTCCTAGTCATACATCCCGATTACCCCTGAACTAGCCACCCTCTACACCTTGCTTGCTCCTCTGTGCATAACCTATGTCCAACTACTGTACCAAACCCTAGCTAGCCATGCCTATCCCTATCCCTCTTCCCTATTGACTTTTCCATTTCTCCCTTACCAACCTATGCATGCACCTTTAATATTTACCTTCTCCCTTTCCCTTGTTTTCCCTTCCTCTATCGACAATAAACCACTCAAGCATCCCTTCCTTCTTTCACTCCTTTTCCCTAGCAAAGTTTCATTACTGCTCAGTACCATACCTAGTACTCCCACCACCTTCACCACCAGAGCTCACCCCTCTTCTCCTACCCTTGCATCAACCGTCACACCTTACACCAACCACCATCCATTTTACCTTATATTGTCCCATCGACCCTCTCCAGCATCCACCCCATGAGTCTTCAACTTCAGCCACCACTAACCACTTCCTGCTTGCCGCCAACCACTTTTTCCATCTCTACCATCTTGTCTTCCAACCATCACCATCCTCAATAGTGACTTTCCTCCTCCTTGTTTTTTCCTTATTTAGTTCAATGGAGGCATGCACGGTCATTTACTCACTCCCATCTATGCACACTCTCCCCCAATCGTGGTGCCTTGCCTTCTCCTTGGAGCACCGCCACGCCCTCCATTGTGCACCACCCCTTGCACAAGTGTTCCACTTGTTTCGTTATCTCCATTTTTCCTCCCTATCCTTTTCCTTAGTATTCATTAGTTAATTTCTTTTAAGTCTAATCTTGTTATATTTTTGGCTTCTAGGTGATTTTAGGGTGGTATTGGAGGAGAAGATGTAGGTATTGCATGCTTAGAGACCGGCGATGCTTTTGGTAATGATACATGTAATAGCTGGGGCTTTTACATGCAATATGTATATTTATATGTGATATCATGCTAGAATTGTTATATGAGTAATGTTATTATGATAATGATGTTATATGATATATTGTGTCGTATGATGAAAATGTAAGAGAAGTTGTGAAAGCATATGTTTGTACATTTTGTTGGTTGGCATGAATCATGATATGTGGTATCTATATAATTACGATTATGTATTTTTATGATGATATATATACATTGGAGGTTGAAAATTATTTATATTAGGTCTCGTAAGGTTCTAGTCAAAATATGGGTATTTTGGTTATGTTAGAGGTAATTTGGTCAATATGATTTAAATATGAAATATTTGGTATTTTAATGTGGTAATTAGTTTAAAATATGTTAATTATATTATGTGGAATGTTTGATCTAAGTCTAATAAATGAGAAAATGACCTAAATTAAGAATAGTCACTAGCACACAAATTTGAATAAATGGCAGCCAGTATAAAGTAGTTTAAAACTAAACCGCCATGTATTCCATTTTCTGGTAAGAAAAAATATGGAGGGGCATTTTGGCATTTTAAGCTAGAAGTATACATGACAGTTTTGCTATACAACCTTCATGTATACCCTTAGCGAGAAAGGTAAATAGTGTAGAAGGATATATATTATGATTCTAAGTTAAAATTGTCGTGTATACTATTTTTCATATTTAGAAAGAGGGAAATGAAGGTATACATGGCAGTTATAGAGAAAAACCGCCGTGTATACTCTTACTAAGATGGCACATTTTAGAAGGATATACTAGGACGTTTTGTTCTATAACAAAACGTGTATACTCTAGTTTTTCTTTTTTATATATGGAAAATAGTATACATGGTGATTTTAACCAATAACTGTCGGGTATACTATTTTCCCCCATTTTTTTTTACTTTGTCACTCTTTAACCTAGAATCATATTAAACTTTTCATTGTACCTCACTTGCTAGTAATAAACTAGAGAATGGTCATTTGAAGCTAAGAGCCTCTAATGTTAACTATTGTCCTTCTCTCATCTCTTCATCGTAGTTCTTGCTCAATTTTCCTCTTCTTTAGTTTACCGACATCAACATTCACTCTCTCTTCTCACATTATGTTCATTAGTTCTTTGTTATTCTTCTCTTTTCATTTTAAGCTTTTTGTATAAGTTTCTCTATTTTTTGATTTTTGCTTGTGCCTTGCATATTCAAACTCCTTCATGTATATTTATATAGTATATGACATTGTAGTGTATATTTGTGCATTGTATGTTGTTATTTTTTGAGTTAATATGTCTTGTGGAGATTGAAAATCTTTTACTAGATATGTTATCAAACTATTTCTAAAATAAAGTATATAAACATAATAGATAGTATTGTAGAAATCGTGGTATTGTTACTAATACAAATATTTTTATGGTGTATATGTATTTCGGGTATGTTAGTGGTTTTTGCTTGACTTGGCTAGCATTCTCATATTCCCCATCTTTAATTTTAATTTATGGGCTCAACTTTACTTATTTATCATTGTGAATCATAAGTGGATATATGTAAGTAGGTTATCTAGAGAATATATAAACGGTGTTGAAGACTTTCTTAAGATAGCCATTGAACATTTAAAAGATCTTTGCAAAAATCTTACCCATGTGTGTATTGTTGAAATATGATAAAAAGAGGGGTAAATGAGATATGAAATCATCTAATTATCCATAAATTTGATAAGAGTTATACTAGGTGGATATGTCATGGAGAACCACTTCTTAATAAACTTAGTGTGGTTGACCACGATGATGTTAACATTGCATATGACTTTGCTTACATGGAGTACTTGACCAACAATCTTGGATAATATTTTAGAGACCATTTGGAAATGTTTGAAAAGTTTTTCGATTATTCAAAGATGTCTTTGTGTACTAAATTTATAAATTTATTTGTTGTGTTAGGATTATACCACTTGAAGGCGGGTAATGGATGGAGCAATAGAAGCTTCACTTTTCTTCTTGAGCTTTTAAAAGATATTATTCCAAAGGACAATGTGCTTCGACACTTACTTATGAAGCAAAGAAGATTATGTGAACTTGAGTGTGAATTATTAAAAGATTCATGTGTGTCCTAGCTACTGCATTTTATATCTTAAAAATATGCATTGTTAAATAGTTTTCCTCTATGTCAAATGTCACAATACAAGAGGGATAAGGTTCCTAATAAGGTGTTATGGTACTTTCCAATTATACCATGATTCCAACACATGTTTTGTAAGGAGGAAAACATAAAGAACCTTATATGGCATGTGAAAGGAAGGGTTTTTGATGACAAGCATAAACATCCGGCATATTCTCCTCCATAGAAGATGATTAATTATGTATTTCGTAATTTTTTTAGTGAAGTTAAAAACCTATAGGTTGCACTATAGTTTATGGCTTGATATTCTGGTAATCTATAATCTTCCCCCATCATTATGCATGAAGAGGAAATTAATGAGGTAATATACGATAGTACACTCTATGTACTTAAATGTTTTATTTATTTATAAAATATAATTTACATTTGACTTTGTGGCCATAACTTCAATTTTTTAACTATTAATTACTAGGCCTGTATCCTTATGAATTGCAAGTCACAGAGGATGAGACTATTATAGTAAATGTTACTGCATTCATTGGTTATCAATAGGGGTTGATAAAGTTTGGTTATCAATTCATAATGTCTTCGAATCATACTTAATGGAGCCAATGCTTGTTGGTGTGGCATATAATCCTAAATAAGAGGATATTTCCGTACTTTTCTCATTAGCACAAAAATTCATTGGATGGAAAAATAAACTTATAATTATCAAGGATGAGGTAATCCAACCTTTTTCCAATTTTATATTACATTTTTGTTACTTAACTAACAATATATGATCTAATAATTATATTTTACACTCTTTATTACTTACTTAGGGTGGTCATATTATAGAAAAAATTATTAGTAAGAGGGGAAGAAAGGATATGGAGTATGAAGAATCCTAAAAAGCCTTGGTCATGGAAACAATAATCAAGTGTTGTGACCTATCACCTCAATTTAGGTTATATTTGAACATGACGCTATCTTTGGATGCCAATTCTATTACGATTCCTCTTCTAGAGGATTTTCATATTAAATCAAAAGATATAAGTATTTGGATTAGGGCAGAGGATATCCTACATTTGTCATAAGGTGATATATTACAATGTCAACATATAAAAGCGTATACGTGGTAATTTAAATCCTTTCATGTTCATCTTTATGTTAATTGTTAGAGGGAAGTAATATTTTGATACTAAATATGTACTTTATTCTTCTATGGTCATAGGTTCTTGAAAGAGATTTTATTATCTAATGTCTTGAATGGATCTGATGTATATAGATTTATATTCTCAAACATGATATCCAATGAAAATGATAACATTGAATGTGTCCTATATGTGGCGAACACAATGAATGTGGCTCTACAATCCCTCTTTTTTGATCCATTTTCCTTTGGCATGCAATGGGTACTGGTGATATTGCAACAATCTAGATGGATTCAATTGATAGAAATCCTCATCCTGATCCAAAATCACTTGTTGAATGGTAAATATTTATCTATATAATGATATATATATATATATATATATATATATATATATATATATATATATAATTTTTTTACTAGATGGCTAATACACCAATTAGGTCATTCAAGACTTATTTTGGGCCACAAAAGAAAGAAAGGACACCACCACCTTTTATGTCTTGGAAAAAAATAAAGGTTTATAGTTTTTATTCATTTAAGAATAATTGTGATTTAATTTTAAGTATTTAGTATAAGAAATATATATATATATATATATATATATATATATATATATATATATATATATATATATTTTGTTTTTTAGTATCCACAAGAACAATATAATGTAATTTGTGGATATTACACCATAATCTTCATGAAGAAAATCATTTTCAAACATTAGATGGGATAATGAGAAGTATGTATTTACTTTATTTAGCTTATATTAATTATGATTAACTATAGACATTAATGCTAATATGGTAACTTCCATCTTTTATAGGTCTATCAACCTTTTGAGCTTCATAAATATGATAATAATAAGACTAATGAAGTTAGGAAAGAATGGTTACATTTTGTTACATGTTTTTCTGGTGATTATTTTTAATATCATATGTGCTCCTTTAATTTTTTGTACCTAGAGTGTAAATATGAATAAAAAAAAGAATTTTGTATAAGGTTTTGTATGCAAGGTATATAGTGAAAGTATAAAATTATTTATTTTAATGCAAACCTTATGAATTACGGCTACTTGTTTTGGATGTAGCAAATGTTGATGTTGGTGAAAGCATATTGGAAAAATTTGTTGATTTTTTTAGAGGAGAAAATGTGGTATGGAAAGAATCATATGTTCTTTATTAAAAAAAATGGGGAATACACAGTGGTTATTAGCCAAAACCTCTATGTATACCCATAATAAAATTCTAGTACTCTAAGAGGAGGAATGCACCATAGTTTTAGCAAATACCCACCATGTATATGCACAATTCATGACTATTATTAGCCAAAAATGTTGTGTATTCATCCTCTCAGAGTGCTTGGAGTTTGTTACCAGTAAACATGAAAATTTTGGCTAATTACAGCTCTGTATTCCCTTTAGTGAAATATTTGGGAGGGTCATGTTATAGGCATACATGGTAGGTTTTCTATATAATTGTCGTATATATGTATATTATAAGGTAGTATTTTCATCAAAATCATTGTATATATCATGGCACCAATAATTTTTGAGCCAAATTAATAATAATATATGATGGCTTTTAGAGCTACCGTATATATTATATATGATGATGGATTAGAGGGTGGTTACAAACCACCGCATATACGACTTTTCTAACTATCGTCTATGTGTTTTTCTATAGTAGTGAGTAACCCTAGTAGAGCAATCATTATCACATGTGTGAAATATTGGATTTAGATCCTAAGTTTTGGATATATTTTTATTTATGGCATTTTGGAAATGGGCATTTTATTTGGTAGTTGTATGAGTCTTATGGAAAAAGTTGTGATTAATTTGTGAAATTAGGATTTTGTGGGAAATTATAAATAGTAAACCTAAAGGTAGGTCGGTATTGTGTAAGACATTGGAGTTATTCCAAAAATTTTGGATAGGTTAGAAATAATAATTTTTTAAAGACGGGTGTTGAATTTGGTGATAAAATAAGTATTAGGGAAGAAGTTATGCTTAACTTGTGAATTTAAGGTTTATGGTCTTTTGTCCTTGAAAAATATATTTTTATTTTCATGATTATGTTTTATGCGATTCAAATATTTATGTTAAGATGGATCATGTGTCTTGTATGTCAATATATGTGTTTCTATGATGACCTTGAGATAAATAATCATGAATAATAGATAAGAATAGTGTCTTAGAGCTTTATACCTTGGGGTTTTATATTATTAATATCATCCTACTATTTGGGAATAGTGGACAATGGCTTTATGCCCTATGGTTGTATATTGTTGACACTGATTGAGAATAGTGGAGTCTCTTAACTCAATTTGAAATAAAGCATTGGAATGATCATAATTATACATAAGATACTAATTATTTAAAGTAAAAAATCACGTGAGTTAGAACTGGTTGTACCCCTCCATTCTGCTGAACAAGGAAAATGGCCAAGGGCCTTATACCTTGGGTTGTGTATTATTGATATCATTCCACTTGTTTAGAATAGTGGCAAAGAGCTTTATACCCTAAGGTTGTATATGGTTGATACCATTCTACTAATTGAGAATAGTAGGTTATCTAAACTCAACGCAAATACGTTTATGGATCTTGATTATAACACATTATCATACCTAAATTCAATTCTCATCTTGCACCATCTTATGTTAGGTTGTACGTATGGTTATTCTTTTATGAGACACTAATAACTCTATTCTGATTGTATTGTTACCTTACTTAGTACATAGCGTATTGATCATCCTTTTTATGGGTGTTTCTCATTCCCATGAGTAGAGGGCTCAATTTGGTTTGTATAAGTCATTGAGGATCCACTAGATGACTTTGCTGCATATGATGCGCTACTTAGGGAGGAGTGATTATTTTACTTTGGGGCTTGGGACGTAGAATAAGGTTATTCAGTTAACAATTTTAGTTCAAATATCTTTTGAGACTCTTAGTTCCCAATGTATATCCTTTATGTATTTTATTTTTTATACTTGGAGTAATTCTCCAAACACTTATTTAAATTTATGAAATCTATCTCGTTCTCTATTTTACCATATTTTAAGTGTTCAACTGTTTTGTTTTATATTCGATGTAAGGATGGAATGGTAAGCGAAACTTATATTGAGTATAACAGTAAAACCCAATTATGTTATTTTACGCTTCCACTTAATTGAAATTTTTTAGTTATAAATTTTGAAGTGTTACACTCAACATACTCAAAATTATCTCATGAATATATATACATACATGTACACACACACACACACACACACACACACACACATTTATCATACAAAGCATGAAGAAACGCTTAACATACTCAAAATTAACTCATGAAAAGTCCTTAAATTGTAGTACACAAGTAAAATACCTAAACTCCTCCTAAACACGCTTAATCTTGCAAAAATCATAATAAATTCTATGCATGCTCAAACCCTATCATAAAATATATCAACTTTTAATAAAGACACCTAATGAACACAAAGGAAGTAAAAAAAACACAAAATCTATTTTTCCATCTAAACTAGTCTTAGACAAAACTCATAAATTTACAAAAATGATCTTCTTATGCAAATATAACAATATTTGCATATAATAGCATAAATACTTAATTAAGGGAAAATCCATGATATCATAATCATATCAAGAACTCATACAAGATTAAAAACCTCATGTTCGCAAAAATATCATGATTGAGAAAAAAGAACATTAATCATAATTAACTTGTAACAAATAATGTATAAACACAAATTAACACATAAGATTCTATTAATTATTAGTTTAGATGAATTTACCTAAAGCCTAATACACCATCCCAGAATCTCCTTGGTTACCTTAAGTAATCATCAAAATTTAAGATATAAATCCAACTCAAATTAAAGATAACAAAATTCAAAGAAAAAGGGAAACATCAAAGCTTACACTTAAATATTTTGGGAGAGAATAAATGATTCTTGAATAGCTTGAAAAGATGGATAAAAATTCATGAAACACTAGGATTTAATTAATTCATGTTTATGGAAAATATTAAAAGTACAAATATAAGGTTTGTAGAAGTTCTTGGAGGTTTGATAATGATAGAAAATAGAAAGGAGACCATGAATGGAAGAGATGATGATGATGATGATGATGAAGAAGAAGAAGAAGAAGAAGAAGAAGAAGAAGAAGAAGAAGAAGAAGAAGCAAGTTGGAAAAGGTGAAAAGAAAAAGGAAAGAAATAGAGAAGAAAGAATGCATGAGGAAAATAGAAAAGAAAACAAGGCATATAAAACATAAAGATGACAATGAAGATAACTTTATGGTTAAGTGTGGATATTTACACAAAAATGGGACCTGTGTAGTGGAGGATGCTCCATTAGACAAGAGGGAATAAGAGAAGATAAGAATGTTTGCACATGGTAAGTAATGATTACCTTTTTAGGTGTGCAAATATGATTAGAAGGAAGAAATTAGGATGGTGTATGGGAGTTGGGTGATGAATAAGAGGAAACACATAGAATGGAAACACTAAGTGAAGGAATAGATGTGTAGGGAGAAGAAGCAATGCACATGTATAACAATGATTAAGATTTCTTTGAGATTCCTATAAATGAATTAATGACGAAGGAATGAAGGGGAGGGACAATGACCGTGAGACCACATTCCCAAGATACAAGGCTTATGATTGATCCTTATCAAGGTTAAAAGCCTCAAATTGAAACTCTTTTAGATTATAAAAGATATAAGTAACGAAAGATATGGTTTACTACATATGTGTGATTTTTATGAGTAATCAAATTCTAAAACTTATGTAAGTTGAAATAAATAATATTCTAGTGATTACTCATGTAGAAATATCTAAAATATAATGATCTCTAAAGTTTTGTAAAGTTTAAACAATGTAAATAGCTAATTTAGAGTCTACATTGTAATAAAGGTGAGAAACTTTAAATAACGAGCATATGACCTCTTAGAATATTAAAAAATGGAAAAGATGCTGAGAATACAATTTTAATATCACATACAAATTTTGGTATTTAAAAAAAATAAGTGCATAAAATAATGATTTGAAAGTATGAGTCAGGTCTTTGAAATAAAATTCAAAATAGATAGAGATAAAATCTAAAAATTATACAATTTAATTACCAAATTTATATTCGAAATAATTTTGAACCCAAAAATAATATTTTTTGTAAATATTCTAATAGTATTTCAAAATTTGG
This sequence comes from Tamarix chinensis, assembly GCA_030549775.1. Classification (NCBI taxonomy): domain Eukaryota; kingdom Viridiplantae; phylum Streptophyta; class Magnoliopsida; order Caryophyllales; family Tamaricaceae; genus Tamarix; species Tamarix chinensis. The sequence goes on from CM060182.1 coordinate 75,925,139, forward strand.
CCTAGACACTCTAGCCATAAATAATGATTTTTTAAAAAGTATAGAAAAAGGTTGTGTATTAGCATGAAAAGAAAATTTCCTTCACAAAAAAATTCTTACAATACCTTAATTATCACTGTAGAACTTTAATAAATTACGAAAGGTAAAGTTTATGTGTAATACCCGAAAATTTTGCTTAACCTAATCCCGCATGTTTAGCCCTAATTTGACTCTAATATCAAGAACTCTTATTGTTAGCCTTAACCAAGTTTCTTAATCCCGAAACTTTAACCAAAAACCAAAACCTTGATTCGTATAAATCGAATATTCATAAACCAAAACCAAAAACCCGCTAAAGGTTCCACTAATTTAAATTATTTGGCCAATCCCAAAATTATTAATCTAATCCTAATACCCTAACCCTTCTCTCTTTTTCCTTTTCTTTCTCCTTTTCTTTTCTTCCTTTCTTTCCTTTCCTTCCTTTTTCCTTTCTTTTCCTTTCTTCTCCTACACCGATTTTGTGGCATGAGGAGTTTTTTTTCCTCTTCAATTCCTGCACCATCCACTTGCCCTCCCACATGCATCTCTCACCATCACCCTACCACCCTCACGGACCATCATCATCATCACTTATGCATGTCTCCTTCTTCTCCTCTTCTCCTGCACACCCCACACACCACCATCACCTCCCCTGCCATTCTTTTTCTTCTTCTCTTATCCTTACACAACCTACACTCTAACCATTACCATCACCTGCATTTGTCATCATCACCTCCACTGTCACCATTTCGGCTCTGCACCACCCGTCGCACGTTCCCCTCTGCTTTCTTCTTCCCGTTTCACATCATACACACACTTACAGATATATGTGTGTGTGTGTGTATATATATATATACCATACTCTCCTCATTTTCTCTCTGTTTGGCAACCAATCTATCCATTCTGTGTCAAAAATCCCTTTGCTAGAGCCCCCAACCTTCTTCCCTTCTTCCTTCTCCTTTCTCCTTCTTCTTCCTCCTTCTTTCCTTATTTTTGGCCTTCGCACCACCTAAGCCACCACTAGCCGCTCTTTAGCCGGTGGACCAACCACCAAGGTTTCCCCGACCTTCCCCCTCGCCGTTGCCGGCCATTGCCGCTAACCGCCACCTCTTTTCCCTTCTTCTTCCCCTCGTTCGTTGTAGAGTTGTAAAGTGCATAGCCTGTGCACGACCGTGCAACACTTAAAATCTCTTGTTGCACAGCCATGCAACTTTTACACCGCTTGGTCGTGCATCTTTTTTTCTCTAGACCTGTTGTGCACTGGTGCTGCACGGCGGTGCAACTTTTTCACCGTATGGTCGTGCATTTTATTTTCTCTCGGCCAATGCTACACAATTGTGCAACTTTTTCACCGCCTGGCCATGCAACTTCCTATTTTAGCCGTGCAACCTTATTTTCACCCCAAATCTTCTCCAAACACCAGCAAAATTTAACCATAGCTCCACCACACATTCTTCTACACTTCCATATAATTCAAGTTTCCATTCGACTTTGGTAAATTCCATTTTTACCCTTCTCTACCATAATCTCCCTCTTAATTTTTAACCTTCGATCCTAATCATATTTTATCTTGTTTCATACGTGATTTTTCCCGTGATCTCGGAGGAAGTATGAGATTTACGTGCAGAGAGCCTGGTGTCCTTATCTGTAAGGATACATGTCATAGCTAGGGTTTTATGTGCTCCAAGTATTTTCTTTGTATATGCTTTATGTTGAGTATGTTGTATGGAATATTTTATTTATGGAAAAGTTAGGAAATGATATTCTTGAGAGTAATGAAATTATGTAAGTACATGTTTGGGTATAATATTGGATACAAGATATCTATGGGGAAACTAAGGATATGTACTTCGGATAATGATCGGAAATGTATATGTTTTGGGTTTTATAAAGTCTTGGGAGTAAGGCTGTAAACGAGCCGAGCCGAGCCGAATACCCCTAGGCTTGGGTTCGGCTCGTTTAACTAAATGAGCCTAAAATGATGTTTGGGCTCGGCCCGTTTAACTAAACGAACGAGCCGAGCCGGGCTCAGGAGCCAAAGCCAAAAAATGAACCGAGCTGAGCTTTTTCGAGTTTGGGCTCGGCTTGTTTAATAAACGAGCCGAGCCCGAGCCTCACTTTTAGGCTCATTTTACTAAACGAACCGAGCTTTTAACGAGCCGAGACGAGCTGAATACCGAACAGGCTCAACTCATTTACAGCCCTACTTGGGAGAATATGATTGTCTTGAATTATCCTGAGGGTATTATGGTCATTTTAGGATAATTACGTGGTCATACTTATGTTTAATTGTAACTCTGAAGAAGGCACTAATCATTTAAAGTGAAATATCACTTAGGTTGAGCCGAGGTGTTTATATGGCTTCGTTCTACCGGATAATAATAGTGGCTTGGGTGTGTTGTCCCCAAGAGGTGCTCCAGTCCGTTCCACTAGATTAAGAATAGTGGGGGCACATACTTAATGTGAATGAAAATACAATTAAGAGTTAAAGTATAAATAGAAATATACTAATCATTTAAAGTGAAAGACTACGTGAGTTAGGACTGAGGTGTTGTGTCCATTCCACCAGATAATAATAGTGGCTCGGGTGTGTTGTCCCCGAGAGGTGCTTCAGACTATTCCATCGGATTAATAAATAGTGGCTTAGGAGTATTGTACTCTTAGAGGTGTTGGCTCTATTCCACTAGATAATCATAGTGGCTCGGGTGTGTTGTCCCCGAGAGGTGTTTCAGATCATTCCACTGATTTAAGAATAGTGGGGTCCCTGAACTCAATGTAAATAAAAGATTGGAATATGGTATATCTCATGAAAGACCTAGAATCATTATTTATCTAGCATTATTTGATTTGTGCATGTATGATTTGCTTATGAGAATTCTTATATTATGTGTAACCCTGCTTGACTGTATTGTTACCTTACTCAGTACGTAGCGTACTGATCATCTATTTCATGGGTGCTGCTCAATCCAATGAGTAGACGGTCCAGATATTTATGTGCAAGTCAATGAAGATTAGGTTGATGATTTTGCGGCTTTTGATGCGACATATACGGAGGAGTGATTCATTCATATCAAGGTTTGGGCATAGAGTCATGTTATCAGGATGATAGTTTTACCTGGATACCTTTTTGGACTCTTAGTTCCATGGGTTTTCCTTTTTGTTATATTTTAATATTGTAATCGAAGTTAATCTCCAAACACTTATTTGATGTATAAAAAGTTGTATCACCTCTTCCTAATCATGTTTTAAAGTTTCTAATTGTTTTGCCTTGTAATTGACGTAAGGATGGTGGGGTAAGCCAGACTTATGTCAATTACGGCGGTAACACCCAAATATTTGATTATACGCTTCCGCTTAAAACGAATTTTTTAGTAGTAAATTTGGGGGTGTTACATCATGTGTTAGAGAAAATTTCCAAAGTTCTATAACTGAGAAAAAGGTTTAAATGGCGTAACTAAGCTTAAAATTACAACAAATGCTTAAAAATTTGAATAAGTGCAATCAAATATTTCAAATATAATAACTCGTTATCTATAATTGAAACTAATCCTTTATGAATCAAGTTTTCTAAACTTTTAAAGGGTGTAATAAAAATTTAAAATAAGATATCTTTATTTCTAAATAATGTAAATCTTGATTAAATAAAGGTTTTTTTAATAATAAAAAAAGGGTATTACAAGACCGTGAATCACACACACACACAATTAGCCTCAATCATAAAAATAAAATCTAGAGAGTAATTCAACTTCAACCTTCATCCACACCCATTATTTAATTTAATCCTTTATTAAGATTCATTATATCCTTCACAAATCCACCAATCCTCTAGGTTGATTTATGTTCATAATACACAAACTAAAATCGTAACACCCCCAAAATTCACTACTGAAAAATTTCGTTAATTAAAAGGAAGATTAGCGGAAGCAGATAAATAAGACGTGAACTTTGGGAGTATTACCGCCACACTTAGTACCAGACCGGTTCATTCATACCGTTCCAGTACCAAGTGCTAAGGCTAAGAAAATGAAATACAATTCGAAAGACATTCGACATGCATAGATCAGAGTAAATTGCAAGAACTTCAACATATTTAAAACAGAGTAGCGCATCAAATCGTTTTCAGGAATAAAATCCACCGATGGTGGTTAAAGTACCAACATAACATCAAAACCAGGGAATTAAACGAAGAAGGAGGGAAAACCCTAACGATACCGGATAACTCCTTACTCTCTTTCCCGTAGCCCACTTGAGTAGCACCTGAAAAACCTGCAAGGGCACTGCCCATTGAATAGGCAGGGGCCCCATAAGGGAATCCCTTCAGTACTACGGTACTGAGTAACCCTTTAATACCACACTTAAAGACAGGCCCGCATATGGCACACAATGCAAGCCACACACATATAAATAATGAGAGATGCATACATAACAATGACAAACATAATACTTTATAAGTCACGATCGATACTTTGGGCCTTAAGCCATTATTCCATCATCATTCCATCAATATCATATTTTATATCCATGTGAGTGCGAGAACCCCACTATTATAGCCGGTGGACCGGAAGTCAACACACAGGGCAGAACGCCTCTGACCACTATTATTGCCGGTGGACCGGAAGATAAACACACAGGGCAGAACACACCTGACCACTATTATTTGCCGGTGGACCGGTCTGGCCCCGACTCACATGGTGTTCCACTATAAGTGATTAGTATTTTTCCATAATCTTATTCACATACATAACCGATTTTATTGAGCTCGGGACCCCCACTATTATTGTCGGTGGACCGGAATACAAATAACTCATCATCCAGGGCACAACGCTCCTGACCACTATTATAACCGGTGGACCGGGATATCTAAAGAATCATCATCCAGGGCACAACGCTCCTGGCCACTATTATAACCGGTGGACCGGGATACATATAACTCATCATCCAGGGCACAACGCTCCTGGCCACTATTATAACCGGTGGACCGGTACTCAATATCATAATCATCTGGGCCCGGCTCATTAATATTCCACTTTCAATAATAATATCTTTCCTTTCTTTAATCAGCACATCAATCATATTTATTTGCCTCGAATGGGAGATCGATAACCCGGGACACAAAGGTACACCGGTCGTACCGGTGCATATCAGCTACTCAGTACCCTTTAACCATGAACCCAAGGACGCAAAGGTACCCTGGTCGTACTGGTGCATACAGCTAACTCAGTACTCTACCGACAAGGACACCTAATCCATAAGTATGCATACCCCCTAACTAGGTCCGTAGAGCTAGAAAGAGTAAGATATAGGGCCTGGATGGGGCACAAAGGCACACCAGCAAATACCAGAATAATCGTGGACTAAACCACGTCCTTAGGGTAGCGACCCCTAAGGAGTCACCATTCCCGATCTCGAGGTCTTTCACTTTAAGTAATAGTGTCTTAATTAAGGTGATCACGAAAAGCACGATAATCCGATACTTATTCACTTCAATCGTTCTGATATCATTAATCGTTTCTTATTCAGATGATTATCCGGAATATCACAGAGAAACCAATAAGGCCATCCTAATTATCAAATACTCTTACTTGGCTAATCAGCATTATTTAATCATATAATAAGGTCCACAATTCCAAAGACATTTTAGGTACAAACTACTCATTTGCCCTTTACTTATATAATTTTTAAGTATCCATTCCTTACTTGATAAATTACCACATTACCCTTAAGGTTGCATAATTACCAAATTACCCCTTGTCCACTTTAGATTACCAAATTGTCTCCTACACTTTTTAGACTACCATTCACCCCTCATAATTACTACACTTATCATATTTCCCTTTTGGTTGGTTATATTACCAAATCGCCCTTCTCATTTGTTATAATTACTAAATTGCCCTTGAGTTGGATAAATTACCAAATTGCCCTTCTCCTTATCGTAATTACCATTTTACCTCTCTCAATTGTTTTTAATTGCCATTTACCCTTTTCAATTATCATAAATTCCAAATTAACCTTCCTCATAATTAATTTACCCCTCTTCATAATTACAATTACCAATTTTACCCTTCTCCATATTTAAAATTACCATAATGCCCTTTAATTGGTTAATTTATCAAATTACCCTTCTATAGCATCATACTTATCCAATTGCCCTTCTACAATCATAATTTAATTTCTAAATTACCTTTGGTCGTTATCATAATTACCACGTTACCCCTTACTCCCAAGTTTACCATAATATCCTTTTATTTACAAAATTACCATTTTACCCCTTACATCCAATTTTACTAATATATCCTTTTATTTATGAAAACTACCACCATACATCTTTTACTTTACAAATTACTATTTTACCCTTTCACATCCAAGATTACCATCTTTATCTTTCCATACATAATTACCATTTTGCCCTTCTTTTCCAAATTACCATATTACCCCTTTACTTATAAATTACCACTTCACCATTCACTTATAAAATTTACCATATTACCCTTTACTTATGAAATTACGATTTTGCCCCTCTACCTCCAAAATTACCATAATGCCCTTTTTACTTGAACAATTACCATGATGCCCTTTTTACTTGAACACTTACCATAATGCCCTCCTTCATCCAAAATTACTATTTTACCCCTACTTCCAAAATTACCATTTTACCCTTCTTTCTCACAACTTACAATTTTATCCTTTACTTATAAATTATCATTTAACCCCTTTATTTTTAAATTACCAAAATACCCTTTTACTTATAAAATTACCGAAATACCCTTTTCGCTTATAAAATTTCCATTCAACCCCTTTATTCACCATTTTTATGAATTTACTAACACTACATAAAATAATGATATTAATACTTCTTTTTTTTCATCTAAGTCCACCAACTTGTCATTTTTCAACATAATACTCATTAGCAACTACACACATTGATTTATATACCTCATAAGCATAATTAATAAAATACCTTTAAACAATAACATCATTCATGCATTAGCAACATGATACATCATAAACAAGTATTTAACATTTCCATCCATAATCAAACTCCTTCCTTATTTAACATACTTACATATGGCACAAAAGTTATCATGCTTTTTCTTTTTAACAAACAATATAAGAAACCATAAACATATCATGCTAAGCATACAAAACATGCATAAAATCATACTAAACCCTAAATATGCTAGCATGCGTTTTTCCATATATTTAAGGGAGGATTAACGGTTACCTTAATCCCGCAAAATATCAAATCTTACCAAGCATAATTAGCAACTCAACACCTAAAAATAATATCCATCATTATTGTTAGAAATAAGAATCCAAGTATAAAACTTTATAAATTTTAATTAATAAAACACTTAACATAAAATACCATTATACCTTAAAAATTAGCCAAATAATTTTTAAAATGAAGGGGAGCTCACACTGCATGAGCAGCGTGAGTTTCATGCAGAAAAGAGAGGGGAAAAGGCTCGAAGAGGGGTGAAGGAAGCCAGGTCTTTAGGCTAGAAAAGAAGGTGGTTAGGGGAGGTTCTAAGGCAGGGGAATGGTGCAGAAGTGAAGAGGGGGTGTAGGTGGAGGCTAAGGGTGGTTTCACGGCAGCATAGGGCGGATGAGACGGCGGCGGCAAGGCGGCGAAGTTGGCTGTCGGGAAGTGTCGAGGGGAGGAGTTGTGAAGGAAGGAAAATGAGAGGGAAAAATGGAGGGGTTCAAGGGCTGTTTTCGGCCAACTAATGGATGGTGTTTGTAGAGGGGGTTGCAGGGTGTCGAACGGTTGGTTGGGTGGCGGCAGAGGTGGCCGGACGGCGGCGGAAGCGGCGGTTGCAGGTGGCTCGGCGGTAAGGGGGAAAGCTGGGAAGAAAAAGGAAAAGGAGGAGAAGGGAGGAAGTGTAGGGCTCGAGGGGTTGTGTGGTGGTGCAGGGTGGTAGTAGGCGGTGGCAGAAGGCGGCGCAGGGCTGGGCTTGGTGGTTCGAGCGGCGGCGGGCGGCGGTGTAGAGAGAAAACAAAAAAAATGGGGAAGAAGGAAGGAGAGAAGGGAGAACTCGGGGGAAAGAGTAGGACTCGAAAAATTTGGGGAATGAAGGGCTGGGGAGATGAAGAAAAATAAGAGGGAGAAGAGAGGGGGCAGGGCTGGCCGGCGGTGCTGCAGTGGTGACAGGGCTGTCGGTTGGCAGGGAGAAAGGAGGGAAAGGAGAAGGAAAGGGGGAGAGGCATACGGGGTTAGTCCAGGGCCGGTTTGGCTAAAAAAGAAAGAAAATGACGGGGGAAGAGAGAGAGGGAGAGGGAGGTAGGTGGTGGCCAGGTTGCAGGTGGCAGTCGACGCTCGACAATGGCAGAAGAGTCGAGCGTGGGAGGAGGAAGAAAGGAGAAGAAGAAAGGGACGGGCGGCCGGACCGGCGCTGGAAAAGAAAATAGGCAGCCGGCCGGTCCAGGGGGAAAAAGGAGAGGCGGGCTGGAGGGACGGGCTGGACGGTGCGCGAGGGAGAGAAGGGGTGAGGCGGGCCGAAGGCCCAACGCGCGGGGGAGAGGGGAGAGCAGGCCGGGCGGGCGGCCCAAGGGGGAGAAAAAGGAAAAGAGAAGAAAGAAGAAAGGAGAAAAGGAGAAGGAAAAGAAAAAGGAAAAATGAGAAAATAGGAGAAATAAATTAAATTAATTTATAAAATCATAAAATGTAATATTCTTGATAAATTCTTTAATTTAATAATTTAATTTATTATAATCTAATATATAAGTTTAAAAAGGATAAAGTTGGTAAAATATTAGTTTGGAAAATTATTCAAATAAAATAATATGATAAATAGAAAAATATTTATTTTTAATTTATTAAATACTTTTATCCAAATTTACATACTCTAAGATCCATAAAATAATTAAAATAAATAATTTTACAAGCTAATTTTATTTCAAATAAAGTTATTTATTAAAATATAGGTTTTTGAAATTTTTGGGGTATTACATCACTACCCCCTTAAAGAAAAACTTCGTCCCCGAATTTTGGGTCTTAGCACTAGGGTTACAAAAAGAGGTCCTAAGTTACTTGGGGTAACTACCCCCTTAAAGAGAAGCTTACTTAACTATGGAAAATAATTATGCACATAACTCGACCATACATCAATCACGCAAATAACCTAAGTTGAGGTTGCTTAATCTACCCATACCCAACTCTCAGGACTAATCCGGTTGCTGAAATAAGAGAGAGAATTAGGAAAGAACTTCAGAAGAATCATTTACCCTTCAAAACTTCTATGAAATACTTTGATACTTATTTATATAATCAACTCAAAACATTTAAAAAAAACCAGGAAGGGTTTTATGAAAGTATTTGATACCAACTTGTGGTACCAGCTTAAAAAGCTTGAAATTACAAAAGTGGTCGAAAACTAACGTTAACACCAATTGAGGTATCTGTGTAAAACATTTAAAATCGAAAGAGGTGTAACTTGTCGTATCAACTCGATATTCGAAATTGGAAGGGATTTTGGAATCAATTCCGAATGTAAATGTTTTTGAAACGAAGAAAACTTTGTCAAATCAAAAATTTTCAAACTACAGCGTGGTTATTGGGACCAACGCCCTGATACCAACTTGTGGTATCAGCTTAAAAGATTAAAACCGAGAGCGTGGTCAAAACCAGTTCTGATACCGACTTGTGGTATCAGCTTGAAAGGATTAAGACCAAGAACATGGCCGAAACATGCATTATAATCAAATACAAATTTCAAAAACCAAATTTATTCGAAAACGAGCGTGGCCAAAGGACCGACCGCTCTGATACCATATTGTAACACCCCCAAAATTCACTACTGAAAAATTTCGTTAATTAAAAGGAAGATTAGCGGAAGCAGATAAATAAAACGTGAACTTTGGGAGTATTACCGCCACACTTAGTACCAGACCGGTTCACTCATACCGTTCCAGTACCAAGTGCTAAGGCTAAGAAAATGAAATACAATTCGAAAGACATTCGACATGCATAGATCAGAGTAAATTGCAAGAACTTCAACATATTTAAAACAGAGTAGCGCATCAAATCGTTTTCAGGAATAAAATCAAGAAATGAGGTTTTATTATGAAAATAATTAAATAAATTATTTTTATTAAAATAAAAAAAAATTAGGACAAATCAAGAAGAAATTTATAAGTATTTTGATTTGGAGAAATTTGAGTATTTTAACTAATTAAGGATTTTATTTTAAAAATTAATTAAATAAATTATTTTATTTAAAATAAGAAGGAGAAAATAGTTTCATATTAATATGAATTTTATAAATAATTTAATTGAATAAAATTAGGGTGTTTTGCCAATTAAAATAAAATTTATGAAAAACCTTTTAAAAATCTTAAATTAGCCTAAAAAGGGATTTAAATATTATTATTTTTAAATATCCCAAATACCCCAATTAATTTAATTAACCTAACCCATTATTTTTCCTTTTTACCTTTTTCTTTTTCCTTACTTTTTATTTCTTTTTCTTCCTTTTCTTCATTTTCTTTTTCCTCTCCTTTTCCCCATTTGGGCCTGCCCCTCCTGTGGCCTAGTTTTTCCCCTTCCCTCCTTCCTTTGACACGGCCTAGCCCGCACGACCGGCCTCCTTCCTTCTCCCTCGTCGCGCCGTGTTTTCCCTCTTTTACTTATGGAACGCTGCATTTTGAGTAATTTTTTTTACCGTTGTGCCTGATCGGTCTCCTCCCTTTTATTTTCATTCTTTTCTTTCCCCCGAACCGCCGGTCTAGCCCATATTTCTTTCTTCTTCTTCCCTAACTCTTCGTACCTGCCGTCGACGTCGAGCACCTGCAACCGCCGCCCCGCCCTATTTTTTCGCCGTCGATCTCGCCCCTTTGACTAGCTATTCTCCTTCCTCTCTCTTTCCCCTAACCCGCTGACCATTTTGAACCAATCCACCTCCCCTTTTCTCGCGCGTGATCTCCGCTATCTCCCTGCGCAACTATCTCCGCCATATTCGAATTTTCACCGGCTTTGCCACTGCCGGTGACACTAACCCTACCTGCCTTACCCCATAGCCGACCCACAAAACCCTAACCTCTCTTCTAAAGCCTATAAATACCCCCATAATATCCCTGTATCGAGCTCTTGATCCCCAACCCAAAAAACTCCCCTTGCACGCCGCCGCCCCTTTAGATGCCATCCCTGCTGCCGTAGGCCAACGCCGCCACCCAATCTGCCTACCAAACTCTTTCTTGCACCACCCTCTAGCTAACCAAACGTCCCACATCCCTCGATTCTTCCTGCACAAGCCACCCCGGCTGTGCGAAGTAGCCCTCCCGATCAACCCTCTCTTCAACCTCCACCGCCCTTCGAACCACCATTGGCCACCTTTTCCGCCACTGCCGCCACTTCTTTCACCTCCCATTCTGTTCTGTAGACCCTCATCTACCTTCCCCTACCTTTCTTTTCCTCTCCCTCCCTCTCCTCCTCTCTTTCTCTCCTTCTTCCCCATTCGGCCACCACCGCCACCACCGTGCGCCGCCACCTTTGGCTGCGCCACCACCCTTATTCTGCTCCTCTCTTTCTGAAAAACCCTAAACACCCCAACTCCCACATTCATTCTCCCTATTTTTTTTCCTAACCTTTAACTTTTACCCTTTTCTTCTCTTTTTATGGCTATCACTGCCGCCGTGTACCACTGTCGGTGCCGGCCATCCCCGCCAGTCTAAGGTTGAACCCTAGACCCTCTCAACCCTTTTCCCTATTTTTACAAGCCTTAATTTATTTTATTTATTTGAATATAAATAACAACAACAACAACAACAATAATAATAATAATAATAATAATATTATTATTATTATTAGTCTTAATGTTTTTATTATTATTTCTTTTGAGGGTCGAAGCCCTATTGTAATTTTTATTTCGATTTTATCATTATTACTCTTATTATTTCTATCATTACTATTACTATTATTATTATTATTATTACTACTACTACTACTACTACTACTACTATTTCAAAATTATTATTATTATTATTATTACAACTATTTTACCATTAGTGTTTCTATTATTATTATTATTATTATTATTATTATTATTATTATTATTATTATTAGTCTTAATGTTTTTATTATTCTTTTGAGGGTCGAAGCCCTATTGTAATTTTTATTTCGATTTATCATTATTACTCTTATTATTTCTATTATTACTATTATTATTATTATTATGTGATTATTATTATTATTATTATTACTATTACTATTTCAAAATTATTATTATTATTATTATTATTATTTTCAAGTGTTAGTATTAGTATTTTATATAGGGCTGAAACCCTATTGTGCCTATTTTGAATTGTAGTAGTGGTATTATAAATATCAAGTCTTATTATTAGTAATATTATCATTATTTTTATCAATAGCATTTATTATTCTTATTAGTGTTATTATTATTATTATTATTAATTAATAAGTTTATTATATTTCAATGGAGGGTGGAAACTCTACCTCTATTTATCTTTAAATATTATCCTTACTATTATTACCATTATGGTTATTATTATTTTGTAATATTATTATAGTTTTGTATCATTATTATAATAATTATTATTATTTCATCATTATTATTATTACTAAATTTGGTTATTTATTTTACTAATATTATTATTAGTATTATTTTGGTAAAAGGGCTGAAGCCCTTATTTCATTATGTTTTTGAGTAATGCCCTTTTTATTATTATGGTTACTATTTTTATTATTCTTGTTAATATTAATATTGATATTATTTTTGGTATTTTTGCTATTATTATTTTAGTATTTTATCAAGAGCCTAGTCTTAGAATAAGTTAGTAATTAATAGTATTTTTGGTAGGAGGGAATCTAATTCTAGTTTTTCCCTCATAATAGGTGAGACCAGTCAAAGCCCTAAGAAGGCATAGAAGCGTGCTCCAAGACTGGTGTTGTTTTATGTAAGGGTGTTACTAAGGCCTTTTATGTGTTAATGTGCATTGTATGCCTTGTATGCTATGCATCCTATGTTATTATTGTAATTATTTTATATATGGTATGATGTGGAGTTCAAGCATGTTCGTGTGTTGTTATATGGCATGTGTATTATGTATATGTGATGATATGTGTTGTGACCCTGTAAGACATGCATGTGAAGATGTTGATGTGGTTTGTGTGGGAGAAAGGATGAAAAAGGAGAATGGGGGAAAGAAGTTGACCAAGGAATGTGAGTTGACCTAAGTATTTTAATGATTCATGAGTGGAAGAATAAAATGGAAAATTTAGGGTTTCGTGTGAGAGAATATAATTTATGGTTTTGTATGGGAGAACCTAATTTATGGTTGGGAGAATCTAATTCATGGTTTTTTATGGGAGAATATAATTTATGATGTTGCATGGGAGAATCTAATTTATGATGTTATATGGGAGAATCTAATTTATAGTTTTTATGGGTTTTGTACGGGAGGATCTAATGTACGGTTTTGTATGGATGAATCTTTGGTTTTATATGGTTAGAATTTAGGGTTTGGTATGGATGAATCTTTGGATATATATGGTTTGAATTTAGGGTTTGGTAAGGATGAATCTTTGGTTTTGTATGGATTGAATTTAGGGTTTGGTATGGATGAATCTTTAGTTTTATATAGGGTTTGGTATGGATGAATCTTTGGTTTTGTGTGGATTGAATTTAGGGTTTTGTATGGAGGAATCTTGGGTTTTGCATGAAAGAATTTAGGGTTTTGCATGGTTGATTCTAAGGTTTTTACATAGGAGCTTAGGGTTTGCATGAAAAGTTTGAAAGGTTGCATGGGGTGTGTAAAGTCTGTATGAGAGTGAAATTTACGTATGGAACTTTGATTTGGGATGTGAGCAAGGTAATGTAAGCATTGTTGGGTGTTTGAACACTTTGGATGGAAAATAGTACGTGAAGCAATATAAGGGTACATAGGAGACCGAACTAGGATTTTTGTGGACAATTAGGGTTTGGTGTGGCTGCTTAGAGTTTTTGTGGTATCATGTGTTTGTGGTGATTATGTGTAATTATGATGATGGTATTTATGATTTGTGATGTGTGAAGTGTAAAGGGAGTGATTCATGCAAGTATAGGGTGAAAGCCATTGAATAAGATACTTAAGACATTAATCATGTAAAGTAAAAGATTGTTGAGCCGGGCCCAGACCGGTCCACCGGAGAATAATAGTGGTTAGGGCATGATGTCCTATGTGTTTTTGGTCCATCAGTTATAATAGTGGTGAGGTTTTGTACCTGCGCGTTTCCGGTCCACCAGCTATAATAGTGGGAGATTCCGTGCTCAACAAAACCAAACATGTTTGTGCCAAAACATGGAAAATACACTAATTACTTACAGTGGAACACCGTGCGAGAAGGGGCCAGACCGGTCCACTGGCAAATAATAGTGGTCAGGAGCTTTATGCCCTGTGTGTTTTCGGTCTACCGGCTATAATAGTGGTCATGAGCTTTATGCCCTGTATGTTTCCGGTCCACCGGTTATAATAGTGGGGTTCCCGTACTTGTATGGATTTGATAAAAAGTATGGTGTGAAGTGAGTTCTAATCAGAGATTAATTAAATAATTAATCTGGACTATCAATGAGCATTTATGTATCTAGTTGAATGATTGTTCGTTATTATGTATCATGATGGATTATGCTCTTTTATTTATTTGCATTATTTATGTGATGTTATGTGTTGACCTTAGTGCTTGGTTACCTTACTCAGTACGTAACGTACCGATCACCCTTTTCATGGGTGCTACTCATTCCTACGAGTAGTAGGGCCTTCTGACTTTGTGCAGGTGGGCGAGACATCCGGCGGGGCTGAGTGTTGGGCGTGTTTTGGCTCAAGGTTCAAGAATGTCGTGGCCGTATTCACTCTTTACACGATTTAATTCCTTTTGTTATTTGTTCTGTATCCGATTGATCCCTTTTGAATTATTATCTTGTATTGAGTATTTTAAATGAACCTTTTATCCCTTGTAAGTTTATCTCTCTTTTGAATATGAATTACAATTCTTTTATGCGTACTCTGATTTTTGAATATTATGCGCTCTTGATTTAAGTATTAATTAAAGTTTGACAAAAAAATTTCTTTTAACCTTAGCACTTGGTACTGGAATGGTCGGAGTGAACTGGTATGGTACTAAGTGTGGCGGTAACATCCCCAAAATTCACAAGTTTTAAGTATTTCTATTTTAATTACTTCCATTTCAAAAAATATATATAGTGAATTTTGGGGTGTTACACAAACCTCATAGTTGAGTTCACGCAAATAAAGACTTTTGTTTTCTTTATCTTTTTGTTATTTCTTTTCCTATTCTTATATATGTTTTGTGTAATCAAATTATATATTATGTGTGACTAAAATACTTGTTATGGATGATATTGAAACCCCAGACTATGGTTTGAGATATTAATAATAGTTTCTTTGTTTTCCTAATTGCCATGAGTTTATCTTTTGGTTCTTCTATAATTATTATTGTTTATGTGTGTAATTATATGAAGTATGATTTATGTGGTGCATGCCTCATTTTCGCTTCCACATAATGATAGTATGTAGGATTATATTCTTAATAGGATGTTATTCAAACAGTTCACCTATTAACTTTGTGATTCTAACTAGAGTAGTAGAACGTTTAGATACGTGTGGGTCAAATGTGATGAATATAACTAGACACACCAACGATAATAGGTTGAGTACTTAGATTGACATCAATTCACTTGTGTTTAATACATTAGACCTAGTTAAATATAGGAGAAGCTGGTGAGACTATACTGCTAGAATTTAATATTGGTGCTTATTTGTATTAACCATTTTAAGGAAGTAATACAATGTGCATTGACCCACTAGTGCCTTACAGCTTGGTCAATCTCTTTATCGTGACTAATATGTGGCATATGAATTATCTTAACCTAACTTGGTGTAGCTTCCCTATCATGTTTGTCATATCTATGTTCATCTATATTTTCTTAATTGTTTTTTATTTACCTTTTATTATTTTCTTTTTTAAACTCCCATAATTTTTATTTATTTATTTATTGTGTGATTTAGAGTATTCTATTTTATTATTTATGTGATAGTTAGGTTTGGGTGAGCCATCTCAATCCTCTGCCAAAAATGATACCCTTCATACCATTATTACATTTGACGATAAGAAAGTTTAATTTATGTGACCACACTAATAGGATTTTTTAGGTGAGAACACCAATACAACATCCAAGCCATTACTTAATCCAATTATTCTTTCATTTATTCATAAATCAAGGTCTAGGTCAAAGCTTAAGACTAAAGTCCAATTCATAATCAAACCTCTAAGAATGACACCTAAAAATATCACATATTACCCTAGGAAACTACTTAGCTGGTTTACAAAATCAGTTGACTAATTTAGGTTCATGATAGGGAAATAAACAACCACGTTAGAGTAACTAGTTGATTGGTGTTGGGAATAACTAGGTCAGTTAACTAATCAAGTCCTCAATTAGTTTATTACTTGTTTGTTAAAGCAAGCAACATAAAATCTATTAACCAATTGATCGATTGGGTAAAATAGTTGGCTAGTATTGACTGCAACTAGTTGATTAGTTTACAAGGAACACACTCAACAAATTCACTCGAGATTATATCATAAATCTCTAAACCGAACCAAACATCAAATTTTATATTTAAATAATGTCTAACACTTAAAATCATGAATACAACATGATCAACACTTAATCATGTTTATAATATAATCAAAACATCAAAATCATGCTTTACATTTCATAAATTATTTAACAAGCTCCAAAACTCTATAATAAAAATCATACTCATAGTAAACATGCTAGAACTTGCATAAGTCTCAACATGCTCAAAATATACTCCAAAACTTCACAACTTCAAGAGACCAAATTTCACAAGCATGCATAAAACCTTATTTTCATATTTTTTCTATTGATGATTCACTCATTCCACCAAACATATTCACATTTATCAAAGTATAATTACCCATACATTCACAAATTCTTCTCATAAAATACAATAGGCACACAACATAAATCCCATTTAGCATATAATGAGGTAAGTAATGACTTACCTTAAGGCAACCTAGTGAAATCCACTAATAAAGGGGAGCCCTCCAGTTTGAAACTTCAAAAACTTGAGTGCATTAAAATAATAAGACAAAAAAAACCTTTTAGAAACAAAACTAGTTAAGCTTAAAACTCAAAGGAAAATAAGAAACACTCGATCTCCTCCCAAAATTTGAGGAAAGCAAGAGGAGAATAATTAAAGCATAAGCTTTCTCATAAATCTTTTCCTCTTTTATTAAATAAACCAAAAAAAATTAGATAGAGAATTAGAAGAGGGAAAGATGGTAGAAAATGAAGATTGAGATAAGAGAATACTAAATGGAGAAGATAGAATGAGAGAGCACCGGGGAGGAAAAGATAGCCACACTTGGAATCATTTGTGGGTTGTAAAGAGAAAAGGGCTAAGAATTAGGGAATAGGATCAAGATTAAAGAATCCACAATATCTCAATCCTATTCCCTTAATTGATAAGGTGCAATTAAATTTGAAGGGGAAAACTAGAGCCAAAAGTGGCAATGAGCTAAAATGGTTTAAAAGTGAAAGGAACAATATGCAAAGACTTCTACCCTATGAATTCACAATTCTAGAATGTAAAAAGAGGAGAAAGAGAAAGAGATAAAGAAATAAAGAGATAAGGTGTTTAGGTCACCAAATCACCTTTTTAATATTTTGCCCTAAAATCTAATTTAAACCCTCGAAAGAGATATAAAAACGGTCATAAATCCTCTAAAAATAATTTATAAACCAATTATAACATAATTATAAAGTTGTATAGTTGTTGGGTGAAGATTTAAATTAAATTGAGCCCAAAAAACATACAACCCAAATGAACTAGTTGGTTAGTTCTTTCAGACCTAAAAATGCATTAGAAGGATTAACCAATAAACTGGTATTGGGACTATACTACTCCATTGGTTTCCTCATAAACTAAGTCCACTACATTTTTGAATCCTTTCCAAACCTCTTTGAAAACCAAACATTAAACACATATCTAAACTAAAATACCCCCAAACCCTAATTTTAAGAATTTTAGCTAATTAAGGATTTATTATGAAAATTAATTAAATAAAATATTTTATCAAAATAAGAGGGAGTAAATAGGGAAAAATCAAGAGGAAATTAATAAATAATTTAATTAGGAAAAATTAGGGTATTTTGCTAATTAAAATAGAATTTAGGAAAAATCTTTCAAAAATCTCAAATTAACCTAAAAAGGGTATTAAATATTATTTTATTTAAATATTATTATTTTTAAATATCCCAAATACCTCCAACCAACCTATTTTTCCGTTTTCTTTTTCTTTTCTTACCTTTTTTCTCCTTTTTTCCCTTTTTCTTTTTCTCTCTTCTTTCCGATTTGGGCCAACTCACCCGCTGCCCAAACCCCTTCCTTTTATTTTTTCTTTTGGCCCGACCCAAGCCCCATACGCTGCGTTTCTTCATTGTCTTTTTCCCCGTCGTCCAACCAGTTCCCTTCTTTTCTTTTCTTTCTTTTCTTTTTCTTCCTGGACCGTCGGTCTACCCCTACCCTCCTTCTTCTTCCTCCCCACTGGTCGACCTGCAACTCCCTCCCCTACCTGCGCAGTGAATTTTGCCACCGACCACGTCACTGACCGGTCATCTCTCATCTCTCTTCCTTACTGACTCACCTACCGTTCGACCCAACCAACTCTCCTTCCTTCTCGCGCACCATTTCTTCCTCCTTGGCCAATCACACCCTACCAAGAACAGGCATGCGCCAGCCTGCCGTTGTCGGTCGGTGAGCCCTAACCTACCTGCCCCTATTCTCCTATTTCCCCTCTGACCTTATCCCCCTCCAACTAGCCTATAAATACCCCGTAACTAGCCTTGAACTCGAGCTCTTTCCCGTAACCTAGAAAATTCTTCCTGTGCGCCACCGCCTAATTAGACGCCCTTGTTGCCGCCGTTGCTCAGCGCCACCGCTTGAGCCACCCACAACACCACTCCCTGCATTGTTCTCCATTGAACTACGCCACCCTCCACCCTCAATTTGCCTTGCATGAGCCACCCCAGCCGTACAAAGTTTCCTTCCCGAGCAACCACACTTCCACCTCCCAAATTTACCTATAGAACTTCCTCTACCTCCCCTACCCTCCTTTTCCCTTTCCTCCCTCTCCTCCTCCCTTTCTTCCTTTCCACCACTTTCGGCCACAACACCCGCCGCCATGCACTGCTACCTTTGGTCGCACCACCACCCTCATTCCAACCCTCTCAACTTGGGCATCCACCACAACCCCAACTTCCACCCTCACTCTCCCTATCCTATCCCCAACACTCAACTATCTATCATTTCTCCCCTTTTTCCTGCCACTGCCGCCACCGCCGGTGCCGCCAGTCACCACCAACCCTAGGTGGTACCCTAAACCTTTTCAACCCTTAAACCCTAATTACGCAATCTTTATTCATTTTAATTGTATTATATTACTTCTTTTATTATTATTATTATTATTATCACTATCACTATTATGGTAAAAATATCCAAACCCTTATATTATCATTATTTCAAATATTACTATTATTACTATTATGCTTAGCAATAGTAGTGTTTTGCTAATGTTACTATTATTATTATATTATTATTTTATTCCTAACTCTACTATTAGTCTTAGCCTTAAAAATATTAGGGTTTCTATTACTAAGAGTATTAGTATTACTATTATTATTAATATCGCTATTTTTGCTATAACTAGTGTTATACTATTAGTAGAGGAAATAAAACTATTAGATTTAATATTATAAATATGGCTATAAATATTATTAAAAACCCTATTTTCACTTATAAGGTTTTCTTTAATAATAGTAACCCTAATCTTAGAATAAAATAGGAAATAATAGTATTTTTAGTAGGAGGGAAACTAATCATCAGTTTTTTCCTCTTATAGGTGAAACTAGTCAAAATACTAAGGAGGCATAGGAGCATGCTCCAAGACCGGTGTCGTACTATGTAAGGGTGTAACTAAGGCCTTATGTGTGCTATATGCCTTATATGCCTTGTATGTCATGTATCATGATATGTTATGTATCTTATGCTTATCGTTATAGCTATTTTATGTGTAGCATAGCTTGGAGTTGAGGTATGCTCATGTGTTATCTTATGGCATGTATAATTTATATATGTTGTGATTATGATATGATGTGTTGTAGCCCTTTAGGACATGCATGCTAGGATATGTAATGTGATGATATAGGGTGAAACGATGAAAAGGGAAAATGGGGAAGTAAGTTAACCAAGGGATGTAGGATTGACCTAAACATTTCATGATCCATGAGATGAAGAATAAAAGGGAACTTAAAGCAAAATAAAGTGGATGAAATTTGCATGAAAGAATCTAGGGTTTTACATGGGAGAATCTAAGGTTGCATGGGAGAATCTAGGGTCGTATGGAAGAATCTGGGGTTGCATGGGAGAATCTAAGGTTTGCATGGGAGAATCTAAGGTTTGCATGGATGAATCTAGGGTTGCATGGGAGAATCTAAGGGTGCATGGGAGAATCTAAGGTTGCATGGGAGAATCTAGGGACGCATGGGAGAATCTAGGGTTTGCATGGGACGATCTAGGGTTTGTATATGAGTTCTAGGGTTTCACATGAAAACTTCGAGGGTTTGCATGGGATGCATAGAGTCTACATAGGGGTGAATTTTACATATGGAAAGTTGACTTAGGGTGTGAGGAAGGTGATGGAAGAGTTGTTTGGGTGATTGGAGGCTTTGGGTGAAAAATAGTACGTGAGACAGTATAAGGGTGCATAGGAGACAGAGCTAGGGTTTGGAAGGAAACCCTAATCCGAGAAGGTGGTAAAAAGGAAAAATAAATGAGGGTGAGTGGAGTATGAGATGAGGATGGAAGATTATCATGTGAGGGATGAGCATGAGCATCATGGAAAAATAAACGTGGAAGGTGAGGAATAGAGGGGTGACATGTGGAAATGAGGATGCTAGGGTTCGGCGAGGCCAGCTAGGGTTTGGTGTGGCCACCTAGGGTTTCATGGTCACATGTGTACTTAGAGAGTAAAGTGAGATGGTGAGGGTCAAATCCAAGGGTTGTGATGTGTGGGATATTAAAATAGTTTAGGTTGTGTGAGGTGGAGAAGGATGGGCCACATAGGCCCAAATTCGGGTTTCTGGAGAAAACCCTAGGGTAAGACAGTGAGTGGACTTGGAGGTATAAAGTAGTGGGCCTTGACCCATACACTTAGGAGTTGGACTTCTAGTGTGAGTTGGGGTAAGGAGGAAAGGACATTGGGGCAAGTTAGGAGGTGCAAAGTCTCAAGATATGGGACGGGCCCTCTTGGAGGATAAGCATAGAGGGAGTTAGTCATACATATCTAGGGTAAAAATTATTGAATAAGACATAGTAAAACATTAATCATGTAAAGTGGAATATTTTTGAGCCGGGCCTAGACCGGTCCACCGGCGAATAATAATGACCAGGAGCCAGGGTGCCCTGGAGACCAGTCCATAGACGAATAATAGTGGTCAGGTGCATTATGCCCTGTATGTTTCCAGTCTACCGACTATAATAGTGGGGGATTCCGTGCTCAACAAACCGAACATAATTATGATAAGACATGGGAAGACACTAAGTACTTACAGTGAAATACCATGAGAGTCGGGGCCAGACCGGTCCACCGGCGAATAATAGTGGCCAAGAGCATCTTGCCCTGAAGACCGATCCACCGGCAATAATAGTGGTCAGGCGCTTTATACCATGTATGTTTTCAGTCCATTGGCTATAATAGTGGGGTTCCCACATTCACATGGAATGATAATAATCATGGTGTGAATTGAGCATTGATCAGAGATTAAATAATCAGTTTATTTAGACTACAGCTTGGCCTTTATTTATCTATAATGATTATATGTTGTTATGCTATCATACTTGGATTATGTGCCTTTGTGTGTTGGTCTTAGTGCACTGTTACCTTACTCAGTACGTAGCGTACTGACCACCCTTTTTATGGGTATTACTCATTCCCATTAGTAGAAGGCCCCTCTGACTTTTATGCAGGTTGGTGGTATCTTTTTTTATGCCTTCGATGTTTACGAGGCATCAGACGGGACTGAGTGCTGAGTATGGACTTGGTACGAAGATCGAGAGTGGAATGGCCAGATTTTCCTTTATAAATTTCTATTTTTGTTTTGGGGTTTCGTAGATTTAATTTTTACCGTTTGTAAACCATATTCCTTTTAAGGAACTTTGACTATATACTCTGGATTGTGACTCCTTTTCACGCACTCTGATTTCTATCTTATAAATGTTTTAATATTTTATTTGAACCTTGCCTTGAGTTTGACGTATGATAATTATTAAATTTCTTTTAGCCTTGTGGTTAGTGCGAGAACGGCCCTGGGCTAGGCTTGTACTAATCACAGCGGTAACATTTTCGAAATTCACAAGTTTTAATTTAATTGCTTCTAGTAAAAAAAAATTCAGTGAATTTTGGGATGTTACATACACCATAATTAAGCACATTTTGAGGGCCTTAAAAGTGGGGTATTAGAGTAAGATATTTTTTTGTATAGTAATATTGCATTTTTATTTTGCATCTAAATTAGTATTTTGAATATATTATAATAAGATTATTTTAATGTAGTAGGAATTTAAAGTAATATTTATAGTTACATAGTCTTTAATATAGTAAGATTTTTTTGTTTAGAAACAATGTCTTTTATATAATAAGATTGCTTTTGAAAAGATGTGCTTATTATATTGTGTTTTAGTATATGGTGTTTTTTCAATTTTTTTATTAAGTTTTTAATACTAGTAATGTATAATTAATAGAGAAAATATTAATGTGAATTGTTAAAAGTTATTTAGTCTCTGGTACAATAATACATATAATTAAATATTTGTTTTCCATTCAATCCATATAGTTGTAAATATAATTTTAATGTGTAACAATAATTTGAAAAAAGTAATCAAACAACAGATGTTTTTATAAAATGAAGTGTTTCAAAATATTTTATCATGTAAAGATTTTCTATATATATATATATTCACTTCATATATGATTAGTATATTTATTTTTATTTCATTAATTTAATTGTTAATGATTTCCTTTCTTAAATATCTAAACACCATTTTTTTATGCTATAATTATGCCTAAAGTACCTCCATGCATCACACTGGTGAAAATCTATTATAATAAATGACAAAGGAACTGTTAGAAATGATAAACATACGATATGTGAACTATTTTTAATCTTGATCATTATGTTTATCTTTCTATTATTTTAATCTTATTTTTTTAACATTAAATTTATGTTTTATTATTATTAATAATATCAAAAATTAGATTTTACATCTAAGTTAAGTTCCAATTATATTTTTAGTTATGTTTAAATACATCTAGGTCTAGGGTTTATGCTTTAAAGTTTAAGGTTTTCAAGCTTAACTAAGGTTATTTTGTGATTTATGTGAGTGACATTTATATATATTTTTTTCATGATTTATATTTACATTCATCTAGATCTGGAATGTATTTTTTGGGATCTCTAGATTAAGCTTATATTTTATTTTATTTTTATTTTTTTTAGATTAATTTTAGATTTAGGGGTTTCCATTTATATAACATTTTTTAGATTTTTATTTATTTATGATTTTAGCATTTAAGGTTTATTATGTTTATTTCAAGTCTTATAGATTTTTTAATTCTTATTTTAGGTTCTTTATATTATTTTAGAGCTTAAGGCGGGTTTATGTTTTATTTTGGGGGTATAATTTAGGATTTATGACTTAGGGTTTATTTTATTTATTTAGGTTTTAAGGTTTAGGGTTAGGTTTTAAGGTTTATGAACTATTGTTTAATGTTTGGTGTTTAAGGTTATGGTTTGGAGGGTAATAGGTTAGGCTTAGGTTATGCTTATAATGTTAGGGTTTAAGGTATATGGTTTAGGTAGTAGGGTTTATGGTTAGGGTTTAGGGTTTAGAAATTAAATCTTAGGGTCATGATTAGGGTTTGAGGTTATGGTTTATGATTTGGGTTTTTTAGGGTTTAGGGTTTATTGTTGAGAGTTAAGGGTTAGGTTTGGGACAAAGTTGTTAGAATCAATATTATGTCTAAGATCGAATTTGAGGTTTAGGATTCGATCATAGGATTGGAAGATCCTGCAAAAACCATAATAATATGACACTTTGATGCTTATATGGTATAAATAACACATTTTTAGTTAAAATAAGACAAAAAATTATATTATGAAGCTCTCATGTAGTCACCGATTGAGTTATAGTAACTTACAACTAGCATAAATTGTTGAAATCATTTTACATATTTGAAACTATATTAAGTCAAAATCATTAGAAATAAATTGTCAAATAAAAAGTAAAAATTACAATGGAATTATGGGTAGAGATAATATACATTTCATTGTATTCAAAATATACAATATTGTTAGTGTTAAGAAAAACACACAAAGAATGAAGAAAATGAATGATAATTAAAATAACAATGAGAGGACATTATTTTCTATCATTTAAGAGAATAGGACCCTTTTTTCTATGACGCCTTTTAAAATATGGGTGATTTTAGCTATATGCACAAATGTTAAGCTACTATATGAACTATATGTACACTATAAATGAAAGATTGTTTGCGTTATGAAACTAAAATAACCATGAAATATTTAAGAAAAATATTGATTTTGAATTTAATAGAATTTAATAATTAATAATATTATAAAATTGAATATATTCATTTTTATATTTATATGGAGATTAAATTCTTTGGAAATACTTTATTTCAACAAATGACTTTATTGTGTTGGTGGTATTTCAATCATATATATATATTATTTTGCTCATTTGCAAGGCATATCGTAAAATAATATAGGATTAGGAATCACAATATTAAGAAAAAAATATTTATAACAAGAAGGGGAATATATTTTGAGAAAAATTGATAAAAATTATAGTTATTATGTAATATTGTAGGATTTTCCTTAGATAATGAAAAAATTCTACTGTTGGATTGTAAAATTCTATAATTATCCAACTACTTTAAGATTTTGCATAGGATCATAGATTATTTTATAATTTTTGGATCGTATGATCGAATCAAAATTTTAATAACTATGGTTTAAGATATAGGATCAATATTGATTAAATCTTGACCATTAAATGTATTTGTCTAATGATTAAGATTGATTTTTAAGTTTTTATTTTAAGATATGTTTTTATTTTAATAAGGATTTTTACCTTATCCTATATACGTAATTAAGGTGATTATTTAAGATAAATTAACTTCTGTATTTTATTAATGGAATTTGTTTTGTCATAGTATTTTTATTATTAAGTTTTCATAATGCATGCATACATCATGTAAGATTGAGATACGCGTGAGGGTGACTACCCAACTTAGGGTTCAACCGTTCACCAATTTTGGCACGTCACACGCGTGTAAGCACTCTCATACCTTTAGCGTGTATGATATTAGAAAATTAGAATACACATCGCAGAATAACGCTCGATAATAGTTAAGGGGCAATCTTGACCGCTCGCATCGAATCAATCCAACGTTCTCAGAAAGCATGCAGTGCATCGTTTACGCATACTATTTCCCCACGCGCAAATTTGTAGGTGTAAAGTTACGTACCTCATACCGCCCATACCCTCACGGTCCGTGCGTGCTTCTCTGGTTTTGCATCCCCCCATTTGTTCCTTCTCATATTATAGGCGGAGATAGAATAGCAGAGAGAATTTAGAAGAAGGATCAGAGTCATCAGATTGTTTAGAATTCGCTCTTACAAACACAAATACGGAGATGCAGAGAGAGACGAGATAGGTAGACGGAAATATAGAGTAGAGGGCGGCGATCCAGATCTGGCATTAGAGGTTTGCTTTTTCTTTTCGCTTACCTTTTGTTAATGAATCAATTGAGTTATTGGTGCTTCGGGTTTTTCCTTACGATTTTGTTGGTTTATGTTAATTTAGTTAAGATCAATTTATTTTGATTTGTTATTGCTGTTGATTGAAGCTGCGCTTCATATGAACATTGTTGGTTCCTTTTCGCTTTTGATTTTGTATATTAGGCTTAGTTTGTCATCGTGATCACCCCCCTTTTTCTAGTCAATTTATTTGTTCCTGTTTCAAGAATTCATTTATGCGTGAGTTCAAAAGTAGGTGTTATTTTGAATCTTCAAGTATTTCAGGATGATGTACGTGTTCTACTCCTAGTAGTTCTGTTATGGACTGGCTTGCCAATTACCGAGGATCAAGCTCAGGCTTCTGTTTCAGGGGATAGATTCTATCTTACTTTGGTCAAGTGCCTGGTCCCTGTAAACAGCATATTAACAATTATAGCTTCCATATTATGAATGTCTTTTATTGATTCGAGAAGGGAAACAGTCGTAACTTGATACGCTATTCAAGCAAGGATTTGGAATTTGTTATCTTTTCCAAGAATGCAACAAAATCTATGCCATGATTTCAGCTGAGTGTTGATGAGCACCAGCATAAGTTTCTTTGCTAACCAGCAGTGTGTTGTAGACTTCGCCCGTATCTGTCTATGTGGAGAGTCATTAAGTGTTGTTGTGACGCCTTTAGGGTATAGCTTATTTAGCCAGCTATTTGTTATTTCCTACTCAAGCTGTAAAAACTAGCAATGATATGTTTGCAGTTACTCATATGACATAGTAGCCAACTGATGCTTGATATAGTATGACCCCTATAATTTGGACCAATTTGATCAACCTTGATTCAGATGCACGCTTTCATTCTTCTTTTTAGAACCTTATTTTATGCAAATCCTTCTTTGTTTTATTGGAACATTCCCCCCCTTAAGAAATCATGGATATGATTTGACTCAGGCTGAGTGGATATATCTGAAGTTTTCATTTTTATGTATTTATCTTATTTTTGACAACTTGGACGATTTGGTTCAAAATGGGCTTTTCTTGTCTAAAGGCAACTTTTTGGATACAAAACATCAGGGGTGTTCAAAGGCAGATATCCGATCCTGTTAATTAAATTGAATATCCAAAAACTCAGATATCTACAAATACGGATCAGATATCTATTGGATCAGATAATTTTTTGGTTTTCATGAGTATTCTAATTAATTAATTTGAAAAGCTTTTATAATAAAATGTTTAGCATCACACATCTATTATGTGTTTGGGGAACTAGAACACTCAATTGTTGATATAATTGCATGATTACTCATGGCATGTTGATGCTGCAGGAGGGTGTCATATACTTTGTGGTTGAGCTTTTATAGCTTCCTATGTGTGATTGTCTAAATATGATTTAAAAACAGCAAAGAGATAAGAACTGAATCTGAATGTTCTCTGTTTCTGCCTATGAATAAATCATTGAAATTTTATACCTGGACTGGAATGGACCAAACCTCATGAAGGTTGTGAAAAGTTAGGGTCCTTTGTTTCTGGTTTGTGGATGTTAAACTATTGTTTGTATCCTGAAAGTTCTCAACGATAGAAACCTCATGCTCGTCTTCATGTTCGTTTATTCTATGTATTTCCTGGTATGAAGGAAGTGAATTTTGATTTTTTTTTTTTAGTTGAATGGAACTTCTGATATGTCTTTATAGAACTTAAGCTATTCAGGCCTTAGTTTTAAGTTCCCCAATGCATAGTGCTTTTCCAGAGCTTGTACTGCAATGTATGGCTGCATGAAAAACATTTCCTCTTTCGGTTACACTTTGGGAACAGATTTTTTTGAGTGAACAAAAAATAAAATCTCTGAAGCACTTCCACTCATTTCCCCCATAATTTGTAGTGACTATGCCTTTATCTCCTCTTAAGTCTCAATTTTATTTTTTGGCCAAGTTGTATACTATGATCTTTAAATTATCTCTTAAAGAACCCAACCTTTTCAGCAATAAATCCAGATAGTGACATCATCAAGAACTTGTTAGTTATAATTATGCTTTGATACACTTATTGTATTTGAGTGGTTACATATATAGAAATATTTAATTAAATGCATATGTATTTAATGTTTTTGTTTCCTATTTGGAGATGGTGCCTTCCCATATTGTTTGGTGCCCATTTCTTTTTTTGACCCTTGTTCCCATGCACCCAAGCTGACATTTCGAGATTGGAAGCATCTACGCATGTCAAATTTGTTTAATGTCTGAAATTTCCATGATGGCACCATTATGCATGAATATCAGTCCATGTGGCTGTCCTTTAGTTGCTTCAGTTTTACGCTATGAATGTGATGTTGTGTAGAGAGGACCTTGATTTTTTCTTCTATGGGAAATCTTATGTTTATGTATATGTGTGTGGGTGTGTTTATTTGTTTATTTATTTTTAAAGGAGCATTTTTTGCAGATCTCCTTAGATAGAAAGCATTATCAAGGAAGCAATCTGCAAATCTTGGCAGATTCTACCAATATATCTTTATTGAAAAATGGAAGATGGAATAGCAAGTTTTTGGGGTCCTGTGACATCCACAACCGAATGTTGTGAGAAGAACTATGTTTATTCTTCTTACATTGCTGAGTTCTATAACACTCTTTCAAATGTTCCAAGCATTATTCTGGCTCTTATTGGTCTTGTAAATGCCTTGAGACAACGTTTTGAGAAGAGGTTTAGTGTCCTCCACTTATCCAACATGGCGTTAGCCATTGGTAGCATGCTCTACCATGCTACTCTGCAAAATGTGTAAGCTATTCTTGACTTGTCCCTCCTTTTTTTCTTATGATGATTTTTCTACTCTATTCTTGGTGATTTTGTTTTTGATTTGGAGCCTTTTTGATATTATATATGTGGTCGAACTTATTGAAACATCCATAAGGTCTCAAATTTACTGACATCTAATGGAAAGATACTGGTGAAACTCACAACCTTCCCAGGCCGCAATAATTTGATTTATATTCTGGTGCTCGAATTAATTTATTTTCTGAAATGAGGAACATTGATTGATTCAAAAAGGGGAGGACTATCGATGAGGATATATGCTTACAAAATTCTTATATCCTGATTGTTTAGAATATGCAGAAAATTAGAAACACTATCTTCCCAGGCTACAAAAATTTGATTTGTAATATGGTGCGTGATTTATCTTATTTTCTGCAATGAGGGAAAAGACATTGATTGATGAAAAATGGGGAGGAATGTCCATGAGGATACATGCTTGCAAAATTCTATACAATGCCTAATTACTATATGATTAGAATATGCATAAAATTCATAATCAATTGAATTGAATTTCTCTTACTTCTTTCAAAAATCTGATGACTTGAGCCATAGATTTATAGGACATCTCTTTTTCTGAATGCATTTCCATTTAGCTTCTTTTTAGTGGGGCAATAGAAAACATGTGGTATAGCTGCTATTGCCTTTGCATTCACCTTTTCATAGAGGTAGTCACCAAGAATATGATTAGAATATGCGTTAAATTCATAATCAATTGAATCGAATTTCTCTTACTTCTTTCAAAAATCTAATGACTTGAGCCATAAATTTATAGGGCATCTCTCTTTCTCAATGCATTTCCATTTAGCTTCTGTTTAATGGGCCAATAGAAAACATTTGGTATAGCTGCTATTGCCTTTGCCTTCACCTTTTCATAGAGGTACTCACCAAGAATATGATTAAAATATGCTTAAAATTCATAATCAATCGAATCGAATTTCTCTTACTTCTTTAAAAAAATCTAATGACTTAAGCCATAGATTTACAGGATATCTCGCTTTCTCAATGCATTTCCATTTAGTTCCCTTTTAATGGGCCAATAGAAAACATGTGGTGTAGCTGGTATTGCCTTTGCCTTCACCTTTTCATAAAGGTACTGACCAAGAAAGAAATGTTTCAAGCTGAACTGGATCAATCCTAATGAATTTGGACATCTTAAAGGCAAGGTTGTGTGTTATAGTGTAGACTGGAGAAGAGGATCATTAGGACTCTTCCCTTTGCACACAAACAATTAGTAGGTTCTTACAATGTAGTGGATAAGATCATTAGGGACTCCACACTTAGCCTTGAAATGATGGTTAATTAACATCTTTCAGATGTAGGTTGTCGCCTGTCGGATAGTCAATATCTGCTTGTAACAACTTTCCCACCAAAAGAAAAAACTATACCAACCTTTATAGGGGCTTTTGTTTCCAAATAGCTACCTAATAGAGCTCTACTTTAGAGTTTAAGATGACTTCCATGATTGGCAACCATGCCCTTCGACTATGCCATTCTTCTCCCAATCTTCCTTTGGCCTTAAACGTTAATCAAAATTATTCTGAAGGTTGTAAATCATCAGCTTCTGTAAGCATCTCACTCAAAGAGACATTCCTATACAAATCTTTGATCCTTGTGCTGTTATATGTGTATTACAGACCAAGGTTCTCTTCTTAGACAAGGCCAAAGTGGCAAAGCCTTGGAATCTAGAAGCAAGAGGGTTTTGGCTAGGCCAAATGTTCTGGCAAAAGGATATTAAACTTTGGAAAAGACGTCCGACTCTTATCTACCCCATTCAATATCCATTTCCCATGAAATTGGAATGATCAATTAAAGTTTAGGAGTTCTTAACCCATTTTGTTGCGGGAAATATATTATTTCTCTGCACCCTACCTGACATTTTTACTCATCTGCTGACTATTCAGAAGAAAGTGATGAACAGTGGTTTCAAACCTTATGGCTACAG
Source organism: Tamarix chinensis (assembly GCA_030549775.1). NCBI lineage: Eukaryota > Viridiplantae > Streptophyta > Magnoliopsida > Caryophyllales > Tamaricaceae > Tamarix > Tamarix chinensis. The sequence goes on from CM060182.1 coordinate 75,955,817, forward strand.
ACGTTGGAATTTTGAACTAATTTATGAGTTAAAACAGGTAAGATAGAGAGGATATCTTTTATGTTCTAACCTATTTAGTAGACAATTTCTATGCCTACCAATCAACAATTCCTATTGAATATTTCAGTGATAGGGTTTCACACATTTTTTCTCCTTTAAGTCAGCACCAAAATGTAATCCCCAGCAGTTGACCGGAAGATTACCCAGCTCAATCCCTGCCAGAGGAGGCCCATAATTTCCATTCTTCAAACGAGCTGTCAGTCTTACCCAAAGTTACTTTTATATGCTGAAGGACCTTGATAAATTGTTGTGGGGAAAAGGGAATCACCTGTCAGCTCATTAAGGTTATAGGATATAGAATGATATAAAATGTTCATTGACTTGGAAACATGGAGTATATTTGTGAAAGTCAAAATTAAGAGGCTGCATTTTAGAGATTATCTGAGATGCAACTGTTTTAACCTCTTTCTTTTTTGATATCCTTTTTTTTAGTGTTACCATTGGTGCATTTTAGCTATGATGAGTTTTATTACCATGTTAAATGGATAAATTTGAGCAAATTGCGAAGAAATGATCTTTGAGCGACTTCATACATAATGTAGTTTTGGTGGGAAAGTTTTTATCTGATTGACTGCATAGATTTCACAGCTACATGATATGGTGTAAATGACCTCAACACATGAGTTGAACACGAAGGATGTTGTTTCTTTTCTTTTAATAGAGACACAGGTGGTGAAGTAAAATATGTTGGATCATTTTGTGGCCAGAGATAAAGAATAAGAGGTGGTTATGGTTGGTGTTAGAATTTTTTTTCTGTAGGTAGAGGCCATTGGGAAGCTCAAAACTACACCCACAGCCAACTGAACAAGGTCAAAGGTTAAGGCCATATTGGATGATGTTATTAAGGTGTCATCAATTTAATATGGGAAACAAGTTCCAAGCCTGATCAATGCTTGTACAAAGATGAAAAGGATTAATAATATTTGGAATTCACCTACGTATGTATGAGTGTCCAAAAGCTTACCTGAATAAGCAGTCATCATTTCATTTTCAGTTGTTAAAGATGGGAAAAAAAAACCACACTCAACTAAGGACAGCCGGCAAATACTGGCTTCCAGATTGCAAGCTTTAAGAAAGTGTAGATTATGGGTGTTTTGGAGCAGCCTATATAATGGTTTAATTTAATGCTTTCAGTTACCATTCAGCGTTGCCATTCATCAACCTTAAATATATGTTTGGCCTATTAAATTAGTAAACTTGGGCTTCCCACAAGCTACTAGTAGTGAATCAATGGGATCCATATTGGGTTGTAGTAAATAATGCCCCTAGTTGGATTTGTGTTTGTGTGTAATGATTTTTCGTTTGAATCCAATTACTTTCTTTTTGTCATTTCTTTTAATTTACACCAGTAGTTCCCCTTGCAATGCACATATTATAATTTTGCAAAGTATAATATCAAGTTCTTGAATATGCTAATATTGTTCATAAAATTGAAAATAGTCATGCAATTAAATAGTAACTGCTTAATGCTTACGTATGTCTACAAACCCTTGTAAAGGCAACAAGTTCTTTTGATGAAAGAAAAAATATGGAATGAAAATGTTGCATGATAATATTTTAAAGAAGCTTTAAAACTGTGCATGGATTTTGAAAAAAATCAAACAAACTAAGTCAAAAGATGGAAAAAAAAATAGAATACAATATCGAAAAAACTATGGTAAATATTCTAACCATGAGAACTATGAACAAAAATGGTGCAAAAATATTTTAAAACCTATTACACATAAAATGTGTCATGAGCAAGATTTTAAACAAACGATAAGGCCTATTAATTAAAATTAAATGGTTAAAACAAATCACAAGACCTGCCTATGATTTCATAGAAAAAACTAACTATATGACCCACAGTTAAAGTACAATTAAATAGGAAAAACATCATAAGTTTTAAATAAATGAAAAAACTGAATATGAAACCTTTTTGGCATGTGAAGTCATTGAGTATACCCGCAATCACCTATATCAAACATGCATGACCACATTTTTTGGACACCATTAAATGTTCAGCTAATATATACTCCTGTTTTAAATGGAATTCATTTTAGCTATTTAAATACTTTTTTAGGATTTAATAAATTTACCTTAATATTCCAATTACACCCTTTATTGGAAATCAGTATAAAAATTAATGCATAGAAAAATAAAGAAAAAAGGTTTGGGTAAAAATGAAAGGTAGGCTTTGGTTTTCCTATGATAACTTTATTGAAACAAAAAGTTACACCTAGAGTAACTTCCTTTTTATAAATGGAGGAGAGTGTATTTTTTATATTATTTTGAAAATATTTCTATATTTAGCAGTAAGTGGTGGCTCTGTGTGTGCGTGCGCGCACGCATATTCATATGCATATGCATATTCATATAGATATGCATATACGTATCCCTATATGTTAGTGGGACACAATACAATCTAACTCTGGAATTTCAGCTTCCAATTTTGCATTAATTTTTTTCTTCATCTAACACTGAATAGGTCTTTGTATGAATGCAGTTCATTGTTTTCATCAATGCTATTTATATATATTTGGAATTTGTTTATTATATCATGTGTTGGGATTTATTTGTCATTTCCCTTTCATGTTACTTATGGGGTGTGGTTGAATGTTTTGTTTATTCCAATTTAATTCTGTCTTCCTGGTTCCCAATGTTTTGGATTGTCTACTGTCCAAAGAGCTTTACCATTTATTGATCCTATACATTTTTCATCATATCCTGAATCATAAGTTTATATTCTGTTTGAGTACCATTTACTGACAAGTGGTGCAGCTGAGGCAAGCCATCTGCCGTGCACTAGCAGCAGGATGCTATCTGGGACTAGTATTCTCCTGGGATGCTGCTGCTAACCCACATGAAATTTGGACATTTGTTTTGTGCTAACTTTCTAATCATGATTGATTATTTTACAAAACTTTCTGGCCAAGTTTTGAACTTAGGTGAGACACTGGTAGAAGGATAGTTTCAGTTAAAGTGATGAATTGAGGTCAGACTTTGCAAGGGAGAGTGGTTGACAGCATCTTTCAGATTCAACAGATTCAGAATGAGAAACTAATGAATGTTTCTAATTTTGTATATTCCATGCAATTTGCATACTTCCATATTCTTGCACATGGCATTGCAGTATAAGAAGAGCCATTAAGATGGACTGTGAACAACCAGTTAACTAAGGAGAGTAGATGTGTGCTTTTGCGTATTATCAGATTGCTCTCATTTCTTATTTGTTTTGTGATTTTAGGCATGCTGTGAACGTTTTTGTTTCTTAGTTTCTTTATGTGATAACTGCTTATTGCTAGTCCGTGGGAGTGACTAACTGAATATCCAAGCCTGTTTCTGATGAAACCAATATCTGCTTGTATTTGCCCCTTACATTAACGTTCATCAAACACTTCAGATATGTTATTCATTTCAAGGGCATGGTTAGTTTGATCTTTGTAATTATGTTTGGTTTCAGTATCTCAAGCGGATATATTTTTTTAGTAATTTTGTAGATATATGTCCTTTGCGTCTGCAGGCAGCAGCAAAGTGATGAAACACCAATGGTGTGGGAAATGCTCCTCTATATATACATACTTTACTCACCAGATTGGCATTATAGAAGCACAATGCCAACTTTCCTTTTCCTGTATGGAGCTGCATTTGCAGTTGCTCATGCATTCATTCGTTTCAAGATTGGTTTTATTATACATTATGTGGTGCTCTCTCTGCTTTGCATCCCTCGGATGTACAAGTACTATATCTATACACAAGATTTGTACGCGAAGCGACTGGCTAAACTATATCTGGCTACTCTGTTAATCGGGAGTGTTTGTTGGCTCTTTGATCGTTTATTCTGCAAGAAGTTCTCCCAATGGTTGGTCAATCCTCAAGGTCATGCCTTGTGGCATGTCTTCATGGGTTTCAATTCTTACTATGCCAACACCTTTTTGATGTTCTGCCGGGCACAGCAACGGGGTTGGGATCCAAAAGTTGCTCACTTAATGGGATATTTCCCCTATGTGAAGATCCAGAAGCCCAAGACTCAATGAACTGGCCAAGCGAGGACTATTTGTTTCATTTTTATTCCTTTTTTAGACATTTTTGAAGTGGATGTAAATGGCATTTGGAATTTAAATGTAGAACCTAGTGGGCCTCTCAACTTTGTACCATATGTTTACATGCATTCAGGCGATGACAGTTTTGAGAACAGGATATCAGGCAGAAGTTTATTTATCAAGGCAAAGATTTCTTATGACTCGACAATCTGATATAAATTGTGTTATTTCTAAGTGTTAAATGTATTCCTACCATAGAGGTGTGTTTCTTGACTTCCTCTTGGTATCTTCAATTAAATAGTTCTAGTTGTAGCATAGATGTTGGCACTGTGCTTTTTCAATCTCCTGGCCAATTTGGCGCTACGCGCATTACATTTACAGTTCACAGGCTTAATTCTTACCAGCGACTGTTTAGGGTGGGGCAGATTACTCATTAATGTCGTTTGTATTTGGAGCCTGTTTGTTTCGTCTGATTTTATCGATCATTTGATTTGCAAAATTTTAATGTTTTATTATTTTTATTGCCATAATTATATTGTGTATTACATAACTATTATTGCTATTAGTATAATTAATAAAGTTAACTTTTATTGTTTTTAATATATGAATTTTGCCAATCTGGTTTGGTATAATCTCAAAGGTAAGGAAATGTTCATGGGACCAGGGAGAGTAGTGGGAAATGTCCATAGGTCCTTAGGGTCATCGCTCCGAATTCCCTAGAACATATATCCTTACCACTAAGCCAACCTATTAAGTTATTATTAGAGTACTTGAGTCTGGCACTTGAGTTACAATATTCTATTTCACAATTTGACCCATATGAATTTAAGGGACTACTGAAGATCATCTGGGATAAATTTGTTATGGGAGTAAGGAGTATGCCTTTATCAACTAAGAAAAGATAACACAAATAAATTAGTTGAAAGTCTTATATTACAATATAAAGTATAATTAAAATGGGCATGTAACACTAGAGTGCATGTTTGGATAAACTTTTTGTACTTAAATTATTATTTTTCAACAGTTGTTTTTTAAAGATTATACTATTTTTAGATTATTTACTTAAATATGGTAAAATAGCTCACAACAATACCTAACAACCAACGACTACTGTTCGCTCAAACATACAGTGAATCTAACAAAGAATGAGCAAGCACCATTGAAACAACCACCTCAGGTCTACCAGTTGCCTATCAGTCCTAAAACTTGCCATCATGCAAAAGTGAACAGAGGCTGCAATAATTAGAGGGGTGTAGTATCCACAAAAGCTTCTAATACTTTCTTCTCTTCGGGCTCATCGATCCACATGGAACTTTGTCGGCGTAGAAGCTCATCCTTCTCAGTGATTTTATCTGGTATCTTCTTCTCCCTTATTCTCCAGTATTTAAGCTTATCCGCTCTTTCTATCAACTGCTCGTGTACACGACTGAAATAGAACCTTGAAGATATTTTCTGACTAATCTACTTGACATATGGTAGTCAGAAACCAGAAACCTCAAATCACATCGTCTGAAAATAAGCAATATGGCAAAGAAAATGGGAACAGACACTGATTCACTTTGATAAATAAGATGTCTACAGCACCAACATATATTGATAGTGATAAATTTTGAACTTCGGATCCAATGAGTATGCATAAATATGATCTAATAGCCTCCACGAGCACAGGCCACACACAGAAAACTGTATCCTTCGAGGGACAATATATCGGTAGCCATCCAATCACAGAGGAGTGTTGGATCAGGGCAACGCAGAAAACTGTATAATTCAAGGGACAAATTCACGGCACTGGAAACACAGCCCCGCAATTCATCAGAAGTATATGAATACAACAGACTGCAAAAAGGTAGATGCTGCTAGGGTGAGAGCCTAAGATTCTAGTTATCTGCATTTATGTAACTGATTGTAAATTAGTCCAAATAGAAAACATCCTCATTGATTGAACAGACAACAAATACTATAATGCTCCATATGAGATGAGAGAGCAGATTATATAGAAGTCTAAGCATATAATGGGAGTGATTCGAGGACAAATCATGCAACTCTATCAAGCAATCTAAAATCGTCTATGTTTGGATATTGCAACATTTTGTTTCCGTGGTTTTCAATGGAAGCAAAAACCCTTGGCGTTGATGGATCCATGCTGTTCAACGATAGGAGCTGTAAAGTTCAACCTCAGACTGTAACGTAAATCAATCAAGTTTTCAACTATCGACATCTACTTGAATCGAATTAAGCTCCTAATGTCTACATCCTTCCGTTCATTCATCTGCTCCCTTTCCAAATTAGTTAATGTCCAGCATGATCTATATTAGTTAATCTTCATCGAATAATAACCCAAAATCTGACAAAACAAATGAAGAACAGTCGGTGACAAATCGTAGAAAGCAACAAAAACCCACATACCAGAGTCTGCCGAAACTCCTCCTCTTACGTCTTCATCTCCACAGCCCTCGCTTCGTCAGCAAGAGCGTTAGATTTCTTCCTTTCTTCCCACTCTCTCTCTCTCTCTCTCTCTCTCTCTCCCCCTAATCTCCTCCTTCCTCGCTTCATCTTTTCTCAACTGTTCTTGCCTCTGAAATTGCAACTCGTATATATATATATATATATACGGTTTACGAATTTCCTTCACTTGCTGCGCCTGATCCAAGAGAGTAGCGCCTCCGCTTCATTTGGGTCTCTAGGATTCGAACAGCTGTTGATAAAATCGTTCGGCTTCAGGTACGCATGGCAGGGTTTATGGACGTTTTGGTCGGTGGGTGAGCCAGAATTTTAGCTCCAGGGTGTGCACGTATAAAATTGTATTCTCAAGTAATATTAATTAACAAAATTATTGATGAATTAAGGTTTAGTAAAAAAAAAAAATAAATAAAAACATATAACAAATTAATTAGAATTTAATCGATTAACAAACAAATTCAATCAAAACAAGGTTATTTCAATTTACAATTATAAGAAATTGTTAGATACTAAACACCTAAAGAAATCACCCCACTATATACATCCATTCTCATATGCATTATATATCCAATTATCCAAGTTTTAATAATATATTTCATATCCAATTATCCAAAGGAATTAAAATTAATTGAAGGGATAGTCAAATCAATCACTACCTAAGCAATCCCAATTAGATTTTATTAATTTACTTAAGAAAATTACTGCCAGCAACTCATCAACATGAGTACGGAGAACCAAATAAATCAAAGAAACAACAATAACAGTCCTCGAATTCTAGATAATGGAATAATTAATAATAGTAGTCAAGCGACAAACCGGAGTGATTGAGATTATTGCAAAAGAATTAAAGCAAGGAAAGGAGACCGGAGATAGACAATTGGGAATTGGGGTTGAGCTTTGAAGGAGAAGGAGAATAGGAAATGAAGAAAAGGGCAAAAACCTAGGACCCATGTTTTATTCACATAAAAATGTAGGAAAAAAATGATTTAATTAGGACTCAATCCTTTGACCTTCGATCAACATAAACAAGGGACTCTTTGATGCACCAGCTGCTTGGTTATTCTAAACTTTTAATATGATGTCCCTCTATATTCTATATACACATTACTTAATATATGAATAATCCTCCATAACCCTTTCCAAAGGTTCCGCAGTATTCTATGATACTACGTAAAAGCTTGTGCTTTATCTCTGGTTATAGTGCGACGTTTTTGGAGTGATATAGGTGTAGATGTCGAATATAATTGTTGGATAAAGAGAATATTTTTGTTGAGAAAAAGTAAAAATTATCTACCAACGTGCAATAAAATTTACTTACCAAAAAAAAAGTGCAATGAAATCACCATTTTCGGTGATTTGGCTGCAACCAAACGCAACGCAAAATCTTGTGGGATATTAATCTTAATTTCTATTTTACATACTATTTTATAATCTTATTATATATATTATTACTTTATAAATATATATCACATTTTTTTTTGTTAAACATCAAAACTATCATGTACTATTATTATCATACAACTCATCACTTACCTACCCAACACCCCTCAAAATAAATAATACATTAATTGGCATGAATATATTTACAATAGTCAAAAATTAAATTTTATAACAATAATATTAACCAAATTTATTTTAAATGTTGTTAATCATAGTTATAAAAAAATTAATAAGAATAATATCAACTATAATTATCTATTATAATAAATGAATATATTATTAATGTTAATTATAATTAAATAATCAATACAAATGATAATTATTATGAATAAAAATAATTGATCATTAAAAATAATATTAATTGTAATGATCAATTGATAATTATTAAAAACAATATGGATCATATTGAAAAATAATTAATTAATTTAAATAACATATACCATAATTAAATATTAAAAATTTATAAGAATAATGTTAATCATAATTATTAAAAATAATGTTAATTATAATAACATAAAAAATTAAATATTAAGAATAATTTAAGTTATAATTAACAGTTTTACTTAATGAAATTATTATAAATCTTAGTTATTTATAATGATATATATATATATATATATAATTATAAATAACTAATTACTGATAAATAGTTAAATTGAAATGATAAATTAATAAATAATAAAATGGCATTAATCATAATTATAATTAATTCATTCATTCAAAAAACGAATAGCAAATTATTAAGATAAACATTAATTTTAACCATAAATTAATTGTAAATAAAAAATAGTATCAATCATTATTATAAATAATTAATCAATATAAATAATATTAATTTTGATGATAAATAAATATTTTATATGTATAATGTCGATGATAATTATTACAAATTATTTTAATTATAATTTTAAAGAAATAACTAATAATACTAATATAATTTATAATTATTAATTATAAATATTAAAATAATATTAATCATAATTATAAATAGAAAAATAATATGAATAGTACTCACTATAACTATAATTAATTAAAAAAATATCAATTGCAATAAAAAATAACTTGTTCATAATAATAATAATAATAATAATAATAATAATAATAATATAATTATTACAAATAATGGGCATTATAATGGTAAGTAAATAAATAGTAAAAAAACCATTATTCATAGTTATATTAATAAGTTATTAATAAGAAATAAAATGTATAAGATTAAATCTATATTAAAAATTAAGAATATATATTATTAAAATATTACATGTCTAAAATTGTTAATATACATCAATTTATTTTGGTTAAGACAAGTGATCTAACATTATTATTAATTCATCAACTTTTATACATAAATAAAATTTATCTATCAAACATCATAATTATTTTAGCCATATTATTACTTCAAATCATAGGAGTTACAAAATAGAATGGAAGATAGTAGCTTTATGAAAAACAAATATTTACAATTTGGAAAACATTAGACCTAATGAAATACCCCAAAATCCTAATTTAGGTAATTATGGTAAAATAAGGATTTATTAGGAAAATTAAGTAAATAAATTATTTTATTAAAATAAAGGGGAATTAATTAAGGCAAATCAAGGAGAAAATAATAAATAAAATATTTAGGAAAATTTTTGGCATTTTACTAATTAACATGGAAGTTCAGGAAAATTTGTCCAAAATAGCCAAATTAAGCTAAAAAGGAACTTAATTATTATTATTATTTTAAATATTATTAATTTTAAATATTCAAGAGTACCAAAATATCCTAAATACCCAAACAACTTATTTTCTCCTTTCCCTTTTTATTTTATTTTCTTTTTCTCCTTCTTTTCCCTTTTTCTTTCTCTCACCTTTCTCCTTTTTCTTTTTCTCTTCTTCCCCCAAAACGGGCTAGCCGCACGACCCAATTCCCTTTCCCCCTTTCTCCTTCAGTGCGGCTCAGCCCACACGCCTCACCTCCCTTCCTTCGCCCGTCGCCTGATCTATCGGCTTCTTTCTTTTTCTTTTCTTTCCTCCCTGGACCGCCCGGTCCACTCCTTTCCCTTATCTTATTCTTCCCCACGCGACCTGCAGACCTGAAACCTATAGCCACGCCGTCAACAACCACCTACTCAATCCGATCGTCCTTCCCCTCTCTCCCTAGTCGTTTTCTTTCCCATTTCGACCCAACCAAACCATCCTTCCTCCTCACGCACGCCTACTATTTCCTTTTCCTCACCCCCGATCAAACATGCCCTACAATTTCGCAGGCCTGTACCGGCCTGCCACCGCTAGCTGGCAACCTACCTCACCTGCCCCCTCTTGTCCTCTTCCTCCTTCATCATTTTCCCCTCAATTTGGCCTATAAATACCCCCGTAGGCAGCCATAATCGAGTCTTTGTTTTCGTAGCCTAAAAAGTCTCCCTTTATGCCGCCGCTCACCTAACCTTCCCTACATCACCCCCTACAGAACTAACTCTCCCTCCTTTCTTGATTTGCCCTGCATGGGCCACCCCTGCTGTATAAAGTCAGCCTCCCGATCAGCCCTCATCAACCCCCCGCCGCCCTTCGCACCATCGTCCGCCACCAATTCCGCCGCAACCAATGCCCCCTCTACCCTCTAAAACAATCAGGGGACCTTCCTCTACCTCCCCATATGGTCATACCTTCATCTCTTCCTACCTCCCTCTCCTTCTCCCTTCTCCTTTCTCCACCTTCCACCACACCTGCCGCCATGCGCCTCCACCTTCATTCCACCCCTCTCCACCTGAGGCACCTTCCACCACCTCAAACACCCCCTCATTCCCTCTCCTCTAGCCTATACCCCCATCTCTCCACCTCTCTTCTTCGTCCACTGCCGCCGGTTCTGCCACCAACCCTAGGTGGTATTCTAACTCCCCAACCCCTAAACCTTTTTATATAAGTGTTAGTAATTTTTAGTAGTATTAATAGTATTACTCTTAATAATAATAATAATAATAATAATAATACTATTATTATTATTATTACTGTTATGTTATCATTTTTATTATTTTCTTACTAATACCATTAATACTAACCTTGGTCCATTATCACCTTATTATTAGTGTAAATATTTGAACCCGTATATTACCATTGCCATCTCGAATATTATTATTAGCATTATTCTTAACATTATTATGATTATTGTTATTATTACTATTACTACTACTACTACTACTACTACTACTACTACTACTACTACTACTACTACTACTACTACTACTACTATTATTATTATTATTATTATTATTATTATTTGTATTATTACTATTATACTTGACCATATTATCACCAAGGCTACTACTATTATAATTACTAGGACCTTTATTAGCATTATTATTAAGATTGAAACTATTATTAATATTATTATTACTATTATTATTATTATTACTATGAATATTATTATTATTATCTTGTCATTATTGTTAATATTTCATAATCACTAACCTCTTATCACTACTAGCCTTATCAATATAAGTATCATTAGGGTTACTATTTTTATATTACTAATATCACTATTATTATTATTACTAGGGTTCGGGTCGATATTAGTATTATCACTAAAACTAATAGTATTATCATTATTAGTAATATTGAAACTATTACCTTTAATACTATGAATATCACTATGATTACTTTAACATAAACCATGGTAGCTACTAAGACTTATTTTAGTTAGTAGTAGCATTATTAACTATTTTGAAAATAACAACCCTACTTTTACTTATAAAACTACTATTATCATTATTAGTCCTAATAGTAGATTATGATAAAGGTAGGGTAGGAATAATGGTAATTTTGGTAAGAGGGAGATTAACCCATAGTATTTCCCTCCTATAGGTGAATCAAGTCAAAACCCTAAGGAGACGTAGGAACGTGCTCCAAGCCCGGGGTTGTTTTAGGTAAGGATGTAGCTAAGTCCTATGTGTATCGTGTGACTTGTATGCCTTGGATGTTATGTATCATGCTATATTGTGTATCTTATGGTTATCATTAAACTTCTTATATGTAGCGCAGCTTGGAGTTGAGGTATGTTTATATGTTTCCTTATGACATGAGTATAATATGTATATGTGGTGATTATGATGTGATATGATGTGACCCTCTAGGACATACATGCTAGGATGATTGATAATATGATATGGGGATGAAAGGATAAAAAGGAAGAAAATGGGAAGTGAGTTCACTAAAGGGGACATGAGGTTGACCAAACTACCTCATGATCCATGAGAGGAAAATAAAGAGGAGGAGGTGATCAAAATGAATGAGAGACGGGACCATGCATGGGAATTCTAGGGTTTGCATGGGAACTTTGAGGGTTTGCATGGGATGAATGGAGTTTGCATGGGGATGATCTTTAGATGAGAAAATTTTTTTTAGGGTGTAAGTAAGGTAAGGGGAGAGTTGTGGAGTGATTAGAGACTTGGGATGAAAAATAGTATGTAGATTGGTGTAAGGGTGTATAGGGGATCTGATTAGGTTTTTGGGATGAAACCCTAATATAGGGAAAAATGTGGAAGTAAAAACAATTAAGGAAGAGTGGAGTATGGGATCAGAGTGGAAATTTATTATATGAGGGATGAGTATGGGTGCCATGGAAAGGAAGAAATGTTAGTTGAAAAATAGAGAGGTTACTTGTGGGGGAAGAAAGGTGCTGGGGTTTGAAGTGGCCAACTGGGGTTTTTCGGTCACGTGTGAAATTGATGAGTAAAGTGATATGATTTGGGTTGAATCTAAATGAGATGAGGTGTTGGGCGATAAATGAAATAAAGGCAGTGTAAGTAAGAGGAAGCTGGGCCACATAGGTCTAATTAGGGTTTTCAAGGGAAAACCCTAGAGGGTGATAGTAAGTAGAGTTGGAGGTCATGAGGTGATGGGCCTTAACCTACACCCTTAGGAGTTGGGTTTTCATTATGGGTAAGTAGAAGGAAGAATGGATATCAGGGGCGTGATAGGAGGTGCATGAGTCTCAAGAAATGGGAATGGCCCTCTTGGGAGGATAGAAGTAGAAGGTTGGTGACATGCATGTCAAGGGTGAAAGTTTTATCGAATAAGAAACAAATAATATACTAACCATTTAAAGAGGAAGATTATTGATCCGGGCCCAGACTGATCCACCGGCATAATAGTAGCCAGGAGCCGAGGTGCCCTGGAGACTGATCCACCGACATATAATAGTGGTTAGGTGCGTTCTGCCCTATAAGTGACCGACCCACCATATATAATAGTGGGGGATCTCGAGCTCAATAAACCAAACCCTAAGTTGCAATAAACCTTGGGAAAGATACTATGTAATTAGAGTGTAACACCATGAGGGTCGGGGCCAGACCGATCCACCGACATAATAGTGGCCAGGAGCATCTTGCCCTAGAGACCGATCCACCGGCAAAAATAGTGGTTAGGAGTGTTCTACCCTGTATGTTTCCGATCTACTAACTATAATAGTAGGGTTCCCACACCCGTATGGATTGATAAAGATTATTATTTGAAATGATTATGTTTACTAGAGATATAAAGAGTAAGTCTATCTGGACCATAGTCGGCCTTCATTATCTGTATTATTGTATGCTACCTATACGATCATATTATGCTGTATGATTTGCATGTTTGGCCTTAGCGCATGGTTACCTTACTCAGTACGTAGCATGCTACCTATATAATAAGGTCTTTAATTCCGTAGCACTCCTTGTTTTCCCTTCATATACCTGTAGGACATACAATTGGGCTTCATTGCACGCTAAAGTTTTAGACAAGACCTTATCTACCTATCTTACTTTAGTTCCCTAGTATTTGACCCCATGAGCGCCACCCTTCTATCATTAATCCATAATTCCACGCTTAGCTAGTGGTAATCTAATGTAATACATCCCATAGTGCAAAGCCATTGGACTCCTAGGACCATCTCACAACTGCCTAAATGAATCACCATCACATCCCCTTGAAACTCATGTTATGATATCCTCCAAACCAAACATTTGCACATATAAGAACTCCTTAGAAATCTACCATTAGCCAAAACCATTATTAGAGGAGATGTAGCTAAGGGATGGCATCCCACCCGCTTGGTCATTTTCAAGTTGAGGAAGTTGTGTGTACTTCATGTTTCAATCAACACATTAATAGGGTTCTTCTTGATATACTCAGTAACACGTATGGTTTGGTACGTGGACATTCCATTCAAGGAATGCACAGAAATATGGGGGGATTCCTCTACGGTTGTTGCTACCCCTTCTTCCTCCTATATGCTAGCTCCATATGACTCTTCCTCCCCCTCCGCCATCACGTGAATCATGAAGATTTGCCTCTTAGTGCAACGATGCCCTAGAGAAAACCTATTTATACACCAGAAACATTCCCCTTTAGCCATCTTGGATTCCATATCTTCCTAAGATAGACACTTCATGGTTCTACCCATTTGATTCGATCCTGGGTTAGAATAGCTAGTGGTTCCACTCTGAGCTAGTGGGTTAGAATTTGAAGGTTTCAAATCCGAACATGCACTACGTAGTAAGGTAGGCCTCTAGTAATTTCTCTAGTTTTGAATGACGATCATTTGCAGCTTGGCTAACTGATATGCAATTTTGAGTGTGGGAGGTATGAACATCCTCACACTATGTTGTACATTAGGGTGCATCCCCCCAATGAAACAACTCACCACATATTCTTCAGGTAAGTTCAAATGATTGAGTAATGTATCAAAACTATTTTGATATTCTAATGCACTCGACCCCTGCTTGAGATTCATCAACTCAGCCATGGGATAATCAAATGGTGCTGAGCAAAATTATGTTGTAATGGCTTCAACAAATTATTGCCTTGTCATATACATGGGGTGTGGTCGGGTCTTAACATAGCCTTGATGCCATTTTAGGGCCAACCCTTTGAGGTGAATCATGGCAAAAGGCACCCTTCTATTTTCGGTCACTTCATCAATGGTGAAGAATTACTCCACCCTATAAAGCTTGTAATACTTTAATATTAATTTTGAGTGTTTAACCTTTTATCCAAAAACTTAACCCTTAAATATTAACTTAATTATTTTTGTTAACCTTTGACCCTCAAATCTAGATAAATTCTTTAATAAATTTATCTTAATTATTTTATCTTTTTTCTTTTTATTTAAATCCACCCTAAATCGATAATTTTACTTGATTTATTTTTCTAATTGGATACCACAAACCCAAATAAATTAATTTTATCTTAATTCTAAATTTAACCTAATTCTAATTTTAACCCTAAATTTACTTTCTTTTTCCCTTTTTCTTTCTTTTCTCTTTCTCTATTTTTTTTACTTCTCTTTTCCTTTATTTCCTTCCCCGTGCCTAACCCATTTTCTTTTCTTTCTTCTTTCTCCCCTAGTATGCTTAGCCCAGCCTAAACCACTCTCATTTTGTTTCTTTCCTTCTTTCCCTCCCTAACCCAGCCATCCCACTCCTCTTTCTTTTCTTCCCCAGCCTTCCTAGCCCAACCTATTGCCCTTTCTTTCTTTTCTCCTCCTTCTTCCTCACTCATTTTGCTACCCAAAAATGCCCCAACCCTCCTCATCATCTCTACATTGCACCCCCAGCATGCACCAAACATACCCCTACAACACACCCCTTTCTACACGTCCTTCTCTACACCATCATGCTCAACACGCCTTCTTCTTTCCCCTTCTATCCAAACGACCCACTGCCTCTCCCTCACATGCTTTCCCTTTCCCTCCTTCCCTTACACACTAGCCTTCTACCTCTACCCCTTCTTGCACCCATCCACTGCCTTCCTATGCCTCTAATACCTACCCCAACATCCCATAACCACCACCTGCATACACCTCTTCCCCTGTTAGTTTTTATTTCTCCCTTACCATCTCCAACTATCCATACATATACACCCACTCACTTTCCTTGTTTGTGCAACCCCAAACCTTCTCTTTCCACTTCTCCCTTCTCCTTATCCCTTCTATGTTCCCCAACCAACTCCCTACAACTATTTCCTTAGCCTCCTCAGGACAATTACCACGAGCCATTGCCATCACCCAACCCCATCTCCCTTCTTTGCACCACCCTAGAACCAATTTCCCTTGCCTCTATTTTATTTCACCACGCCACCACCACTGCCTCCCTACATTGCTATCCCACACAACCTAGCCACCTCTCCATGCATCAACCTTACCTTATCCTTGCTATAACCAACCTCCCCTGGTATCTATCTCCTCACCATGGCTCCTCAACTGAGCCAGGCAACTAGCAACCACCACCTCACCTTCATTAACCTCCTTGCATCGCATCACCAGCACACCATCAACCACTGCCAACCTCTCCCTACCCTTTGTCACCTTCTCCTTCCTCCCTATCGCCCTCCTTTTGTGTTGTCCAACACCACCACACCACCCTCAATGTCCTTTTCCTCTGCCTATAACCCACATATTCCAATCGATCCTCTGTATCCCGCATCCCTTCAAACTTGAAAGACTATATGGATACTCTATAAGAGTGAATAGAGTATTTACGACAATAATACCAAATAAAAAAATTAAAGAAGTAAGTAGATGATTTGACAAACAATGAACACTAGATTTATAGTGGTTCAAGGAACTTTATAAAGTTTCTCTACATCCACTACCAAAAGGCAAAGCCTTTTTAGATTTAAATACCTCTTATTTATAGTGAGTGTTTGATGATAATCACTCCTCTCTTGATTTATGAGCTTACTATCTTAATGACCTTGTAGGAGATGATTTATGCTTTGCATAGTTATTCTCTCTAAATTTATGAGACTACAATCTCAATGACCTTTCTTAGTTTGCTAGATAGCATGCCACTCTTCATTTGTGTTTGACATGTTAAGTTTTAATGAATGCAATATGAATCTTCACTAGAGGAAATAAGAAAGTTAATAATCACTAGTGA
Organism: Tamarix chinensis; assembly: GCA_030549775.1. Classification (NCBI taxonomy): domain Eukaryota; kingdom Viridiplantae; phylum Streptophyta; class Magnoliopsida; order Caryophyllales; family Tamaricaceae; genus Tamarix; species Tamarix chinensis. The sequence goes on from CM060182.1 coordinate 75,972,693, forward strand.
AGTGTATAATTTAACAAGAGAAATAGGAATTATAAGTATATGAGCACTCTAGCTAAATGTGAAGAACAAGTTGAGCACTAGAGATGTTTGATTTTGATTTAAAAGTGTGAATTCAAAACACTCTTTTATTGAAGTAAATTACAAAAGTAATTTGCTTATAGGAATGTAGGGATATACTCTTATTAAAAGATTCAAGCACAACAACTTTTATTTATAGTCCAAGAAATTTAGGAAGAATCTAGGCTAGATATTATGTCCAAAAAGCTCTAACGGTCGAATTGCAACAGGCAGATTTTGCCAAGAGGCTCTCCTCGATCAACCGCCGAAGGCCCTCTAGTTGACCACCCAAAGATATATAGTTGTCTACTTGTCTTCCGAGTCCATCTGCTGCTCAGCCTACTGAACCCTTCATCATGTTTATACTATCTCTATTTCTCGTTCGATAGGACACTATTGGCCCTCATCAGCCAATCATTTAGGAGGATAAGATGTATAAATTTTGACCTTTAAAGAGTTTGGTATTTTGGAAAAGTTTTCAAGATATTTAAATGTGATTTATTTAGTGCTCAAACAAGTAGTGACTATGCATAAATTATTTCAAACTTGTTTTCAAAAATTAAACACATCAATTATTATTTTAATCATGTTTGTATATTTGAAAAGCTTTGTTGAAAGATTTTTTTGTTGTCTTAAACAAGTGTAAGGTAATTCAAAATTCTTTTGAAACTTGTTTAGAAGATAAAAAAAAGTATTGATCCTAAGTGCTCAACATGTACAACACATGTACATAAGAGATAAAGAATTTATACCATGAATATTCAAGGTCTTCATAGTGTAACACCCCCAAATTTACTACTGAAAAATTTCGTTTAATTAAAAGGGTTTAGCGGAAGCAAAAAGATAAAACCGTAAACTCGGGGGCATTACCGCCACACTTAGTACCAGATCGGTTCACTCCTACCGTTCCAGTACTAAGTGCTAAGGCTAAATAAAGTTAACATTAAACACAAATCACAATTAACACACAAGTCATATAGAAATCGAAGTGCGATTTAGGATTACAAACCAAAGAGTACGTTTTTCAAAACATAAAGCATAGTACAAAACACAACTAAAATATGATAATATAAAGTCTAATAAAAGAAACAGGTTCGGCCGAGTCGCTCACGATCCCCAAGTCAGGTTTAGGCTCATTGCTCAGCCCCATCCGATGCCTCGTAAGTGTCGTAGGCATCGAAGACATCATCCCCTACCTGCACATGCTCAAATGGGTCTTCTGCTCGTGGAAATGAGCAGCACCCATGAAACGGGTGATCAGTACGCTACGTACTGAGTAAGGTAACAGACGCACTATGACCCACATACACAGAGATACATGACATAGCAGATATGGCATAATTACGTAGATAGCATGCAATAACATAAATAAACAATACCGGTTATGAACCAGATCAGATCTCTGATAATTATAATCGATTCACATCATAGTCTTTATCAGTCCATGTGAGTGCGGGAACCCCACTATGATAGCCGATGGAATAGTCACGAGGGTCATGCCTTGCCACTATTATAGCCGGTGGACCGGTCACGAGGGTAACATACCCTGCCACTATTATTTGCCGGTGGACCGGTCTGGCCCCGACTCACAAGGTGTTCCATTGTAAATATTCGTATCTTTCCCATGTCTTATCATTATTATGATTGGTTTGTTGAGCACGGAATCCCCCACTATTATAGCCGGTGGAACGGTCACGAGGGCCATGCCCTGCCATTATTATAGCCGGTGGACCGGTCACAAGGGTAACATACCCTGCCACTATTATGTGCCGGTGGATCGATTTGGGTTCGGCTCAACATCTTTCTCTGTAAGTGATTAGTGTCTTAACATATCTTATGCAAAAGATTTTCACCCTTGACATGCATGAATCATTCTCTTTATACTTCACACATCACAAATAATAAAATTCCACAATCATAACTACACTTTAATCAATAAATACACATGATAACACAAACAACTCTAAGCAGCCATAACCAACCCTAATTGTCCACACCAAACCATGGTTAACCACTCCAAACCCTATTTTACCATAACAACCACAATTAGCCATTCCAAACCTTAATTAACCCCAACAATTCACAATTACCTACTCCAACCCTATTTAATCACAACGACCCAGAGGTAATCACTCCAAACCCTAATTTTGTCTCCTCCATACCCTTATAATACTCCACGTACTATTTTCCATCCAAAACAGTTCAAACGCCCAAATAATACTTGCATTACCTTCCGTACATCTCAAATCAATCTTCCATACGTAAATTTTGCTCCCATGCAAACTTTACACATCCCATGCAACCTCTCGAACTTTTCACACAAACCCTAAATCCCATACAATCATTAACTCCCATGCAAAACCCTAACTCCACCATGCAAACCCTAATACCATCATACAACCATTAATACCACCATACAACCATAATACCACCATGCAGACCCTAATACCACCATGCAGCCATTAATACCACCATGAAACCATTAATACCACCATAAAACCATAATACCACCATGCAAACCCTAATACCACCATGCAGTCATTAATACCACCATGCAACCATTAATACCACCATAAAACCCCTAATACCACCATGCAAACCCTAATACCACCATACAACCATTAATACCACCATACAAACCATAATACCACCATGCAAACCCTAATACCACCATGCAGCCATTAATACCACCATGCATCCATTAATACTACCATACAAACCCTAATACCACCATGCAAACCCTAGATTTCGTCATACAAAACCCTAAATTCAATCCACACAAAACCAACGATCCATCCATACCAAACCCTAGATTCAAACCATATAAAACCCAAAGATTTGTCCATATAATACGATTGATTAGATTCTCCCATTCATAACCACAATTTAGGTTCTTCCATACAAGACCATAAGTTAGATTCTTCCACATAAAATCATAAATTAGAATCTCCCATATAAACCATGAATTAGATTATCCCATGTAACATCGTATATTACATTCTCCCATACAAAATCATCCAACCATAATTTAGGTTCTCTCACACAAAACCATAAATTAAACTCTCCCACACAAACCATAAAAATCATAAATCAGATTCTCCCACACGAACCCTAGAATTCTCATTTCATTCTTCCACTCATGATTCATTAAAATAATTAGGTCAACTCACCTCCCTTGGTCAATATCCTTCCCCATCCTCCTTTTTAATCCTTTCTCCCACACAAAACACATCAACTCCCTCACGTGCATGTCTTACAGGATCACGACACATATCGTCACATATACATAATACACATGCCATGTAAACACACCACACATACTTCAACTCCATGTCATGCACACACAACATAATTGATAATGATAAACATAGGGTACGTGGCATGCGAAGCACATAATACATATAGACACACAAAAGGCCTTAGTTACGTCCTTACCTAAAGCGACGCTGGGCTTGGAGCACACTCCTATAACTCCTTAGGGTTTTGATTTGATTCACCTATAAAAGAAAAAATACTAAGGATTAGTTTCCCTCCTACCAAAAGTACCATTACTCCTTATTTTAGTCTAAGATTAGGATTGTTATTATTAAAGGGAGTATTATATGTGAAAACTAGGGTTTTTATCTTCAAGTTAGCCCACTAGATATTACTAGCCAAAATATGATTATTTTAAATATTTAATGCCATACTTATAGTATTAAACCTAATAGCTTTATTTCTATAATAATAGTACTAATACTAGTTATAGCAAAATAATGACAATAATAATAATAGTAATGCTAATGCTTATAGTGATAGAAGCCCTAGTGTTCTTAAGGCTAAGCCTAATAATAGTATTAGGGTTAAAATAATAGTATAATAATTGCAATACCAACAAGTAAAAATATTCCTAAAGATAATAATGATAAAAGTTATATTTTGAATAATAATAATATAAGGGTTCAAATGTTTTTATCACAATAATAGTAATAAAATAACGATAATAGTAATAATAGTAATAACTAATAATGATATCATAGTAATGATGTTAGTGTTAAAGGCATTAGGAATAATATTAAATGGTAAGGTACTAAGGTTTAAGTATTCTTCTTTTTTAACAACAAAATGATAACACACCAACTTCAAGTTAAATAACATTGATAATAATAAAAGTAGTAATAATAACAATAATGATAAAGGTGTTAAGTATAATAATAATAATAATAATAATAATAATAATAATAATAATAATAATAACAATAATAATAATAATAATCAAATAAAGTTAGGTTAAGTAGTAGTAGTAGTAGTAGTAATAATAATAATAATAATAATAATAATAATAATAATAGTAATAGTAATAATGTTAAGTATAATAGAAGATAACAATCGAAAAGAATAATAGTAATATAATGGTCCCAATATTTACACTAAAAGTGGTAATGGTCAAGTTAGTACTAGTAAGAAAATAATAATATTAATAATAGAGATAATAATAGTAGTAGTAATGATAATGTTATTAATAATGATAAAGATACTATATAATAATGCCATATTTATAAATATTCCTAAAATTAGTTTAGGTAGTAAGAGTGATACATAATAATAATGATAATAGTAATAATAATAATAATAATAATAATAATAATAATAATAATAATAATAATAGTAATAACAACACAACATTAATAATAATAATAATAATAATAATAATAATAATAATAATAATAATAAGGGTAATACTGTTAATATTACTAAAAATTGTTAACACTTATATAAAATGGGTTTCTAAAGTTAGATTAACTAATGATAAAGATAATAATAATAATGATAATACCAACCATAATAATAATAATAATAATAATAATAATAATAATAATAATAATAATAATAATAATACCCTTAATATTAGTAAAAATTATTAATCACTTGTGCTAAAAAGGTTTAGGGGTTGAGGAGGTTAGAGCACCACCTAAGGTTAGTGGTGGAACCGGCGGCGGCGCATGGCGGCGACGACGGCGGTGGTGGAGGAGGAAGAGAGGTGGAAAGATCAAGGTGTAGGCTAAAGGAGAGGGGATAGAGGGGAGTTTGAGGTGGAGGAAGATGCAGCAGGTGAAGAGGGGTGGAATGAGGGTGGTGGCGTGGCTGGGAGTGGTGGCGCACGGTGGTTGGTGCGGCGGCCGAAGGTGGTGGAAAAATGGAGAAGGTAGAAGGAGAGGGAGGCAGGGGGAGATGAAGGTGTGGGAAGGTAGGGGAGGTTCCCTGGGTGTTTTGGAGGGTGAGGGAGGTGTTGGTAGAAGGGGGATTGGCGGCGGAAGGCGGCGCAAGGGGCGGCGAGGGGCTGGAAGGGGCTGCTCGGGTGGCGATTTTGCACGGCCAGGGCGGCACGTACAGGGCGAGGTAGGGGCTGATGGTGGTTCTGTTTTGTAGAGGGAGGTGCAGGGAAGGTTTTTGTGTGCGGAGTTTGCGGCGGAGGTGGCCAACGGTGGCAGGATAGGTGTCTGTTTGGGCGGCAGCGAAAAAACAGGGTTATGGGCTACGGGAGAAGGAGCTCAAAACAGGCTGCTAATGGGGGTATTTATAGGATAATTGAGGGGGGAATGATGAAGGGGAAGAGGACAAACGGGGCAGGTGTGGCAGGACCACCGGCCGGCGGTGGCAGGCGGTGCAGTCTTGCCATGGCAGATTAGGTCGGGGAGGGGGGAGAAAGAGGAAAGGAGATGGCACGCGGGGAGGGGAGAGATGGGGCTTGTTGGGTCGAAAAAAGGAAGACAACGACGGGGAGAGGGGCAGAGAGGGGAGGCCGGACGACGTGCTACTGTCGGCGGCAGGGTTGCAGGGTTTTGGCAGCTGCAGATCGAGGTTTGGGAGGGAGGAAGACGACGACAAGACCGGTCGGTCCAGGGGGAGAAAGAAAAGAAAAAGGAGGGCAGTTCGGCCGGCTGGGGGGCAACGGGCAACGAAGGAGGGCTGGGGGAGTTGGGTCGCGCGTAGGGAGAAGGGAGGAGAAGGGTCTGGGCTACGCAGGCCGGCCCAGTCGGGGGGAAGGAAGAAGGAAAAATAAGTAAAGGAGGAAGAAAGAAAAAGGAAAAGAAAGGAGAAAAAAGGAAAAAGGAAAAATGTTAAAATGGTTGGGTTGGGTATTTGGTCTTTATTTATATATATATTTAATTTAGATATTTAATTTTAATAATAATTATTTTAAGTATAATAATTAAATTCATTTTTAAATTGATTAGGCTATTTTGGATAAATTGTCCTTAACTTCCATTTTAATTAGTAAAATGTCCAAAATTTTCTAAATAATTTATTTATTATTTTCTCCTTATTTTCCTCAATTAATTTCCTCATTATTTAAAAAAGTAATTTATTTTCTTAATTTTCCCTAATAAATCATTATTTTGCCATAGTTCCTAAATTAGAATTTTTGGGGTATTTCACATAGTGTTTCCTTGTAGGTCTTCTCTTGTGCTTTGGAAACTTGATTTCTCTTTTGAAATTTACACTTTGAGTGATAGTTTGAATGTGTGTGATCATCTTAATTTGAAATATATATTACTTGAACACTTAGAAATACAATTTAAATATTTAATCAAGTTTGTTATCATCAAAACAAAGTTTAAGACCCCTTTTTGATGGTGAAAAACAAAAAGATGCTAATACCATGACAGATGATGTATAAGGATGTGAAAGTTAATAAGAATACATTTCCTCGAATCATATGGATCATATATTTTCCATTTTGCAAAAAAATCACATAAGTATCATATAAATGGTAATATAATGATAAAAAAAAGTTAGCACATAACATCTTTTCACCATTTCTACTCCTTTGGTCACCAACAAAAGGAAAATGCTTCAACAAATAAGATCTCCAATCAAAAGATAAGTGCATAAGAAATTAAATGCATGTGGAGTGAAACTCTATCCAATATATGCTTCTTTTTTTTCTTTTCCTCAAAGCTTAAGGAGATTGGTCATACTCAATATTACCAATGAATAGCATGAGTGAAATAACTATAACATGTCTCCCCCTCAGGATATGCTTAGGGTAATAACACAAGTGAGAAAATAAAATAAGTATGCTCCCCATAAGGGTATGCATGTATCAACAATAAGATCAAGATCACTATGTGATCATTTAAGATATCATTATCTAAAACAACATAAGAAGTGGAATTAGATATATAAGTATCAAGATTCATGCAAATAATTTGGATATAATAACATTAAATCTTGGGAGATTTTATAATTAAAATATTTATAACAATAAGGCACAAAGTATTCATTGAGTCATAAAAATAATAAATCAACAAATGATAAGAAAATGAATTTTAGAGTTGCATAAGTCCAACTAATCCAACAAATAAGAAGGTGAGTATGGCAAGGATGATGTGAATATATGAAAGTGTTCCTCAAAATGACCAAAGATAAACATGGGAGTGCAATGATAATTTTATCTTGAAATTCATGATACAATACCTTGTCACATGTTTTCCTTTTATATGGTGTACATAATACACAAGGAAAATATGAAATGGGATGAATAGTCCATTTAATGAGTAACTTGTCAGTAATATGATGAATTGGAGATCAAGATAAACACATCAATGAAATGTAAGAGTATCACTCTTTTGTACTAAGTAATATATTTAAACATAATGGGGATGCTTTTAAAAATAATTTCGAGAGATTACAATGATCGTGTATATGAGATATCACAAGTGAATCTAGCAATGGAGTCATGTGATCAATCAGTTTTAGAGTTTCATCTGTCAACCTAGCTAGTAAATATAAAAGTGTTTGTGTGACTAAGGTGTGTACAAAATCATGTAGGTAAAATTTCACACTATAATGAATTTAAGAGTGGTGTTTTAGGATATCATCATATGGGGGCATAACATCACTCAAGAGTCAATAACATGAGAAAACACTAAGTTATGACTCATAGAATCACATGTCATCCCTAGTGGAGTCGCCAAGGTGTTGTAAAAATTTAAGCACCATAAATTTAGTGAAAATGAATATCATAGTTGCAAGTATACACCCAAGAAACATATGAGAAACTTAGTGTTGCACTTAGTTATGTGATAACAAGAGTAAAGCAAGCATATTTAGGTCACATATTATTTTTACATAAGTCTACTCAAACAAGGAAGTGTATCAACTCCCTATTATGTCCATATTGTATCAATTGTTTCCCTTTCATAGTAATGAACAAACAAGAAGTATAAGGGAAGAGAAAAATGATTAATCATGCACAAAAGAACTAAATTGTCAAAAATATAGTGAATTACTGAACATGAGAATTGTATCAATGTTAAAACATAAAATGCCATCCATGTGTATCAAATATGAACAACTAGTCATCAAAATGAGACTTTTTAAATGTATGGGTGCCAAGATAACAAATGAAACATGTCCCAAGCACTTTCCATCCTATGTAATATATATGATTGGAATGTAATCTCAAGTTATTACAATTAAGCATCAATATTCACACTTTAATGGTAATTAAGTTATAATCATTAATCGCAAAGTCATGCAAGAATTTATTCTCAATGTATAATTGAGAAAAAGAAGGAAGGAGGAGATATGTATATCAAGAAAGTAGTTTCCCAACAAATACCACTTGCTAGATTTTAATTTTTCAGGGAAAACATGGAAGTTGATAAACGATATCAACTTTAAGTAAGAGTGTCATGTATACTCATAGAGAATATAAAACTCTTGTAATCATATGTGAGCATAAACAAACATAACTAGTCAAATAGGAATGAAATTTAAGGTGTGTATTAGCATATATATTGTGATAAAACATGTTCAAAAAAAAGTTTAAACCTTCAAACTCATTTTTTTGTGAAGTACAATTGCTTAAAGGAGTCAAAAAATAAAAGTAGTAAGGTCTTAAACTTTTATCAATTTATGCATGGCATATGACTCATATCAAATATCTAATCATGATATATTATTTCACAATATTGCAAGAGATAATAAGTGTAATTTTGTGGAAATTCAAGGCATACCAATTATAATGAGAGAAATTTGCACGAAAAACTTGAAATTATTAGCAACAACACTCATATCTCACATTGTCAAGGTAGCATAGATATACATCAATGTCCTCTACAAATGCATCTGAGTAAATCAGCTTAGTACTTTGTACTAAGTCACCACCTTGAATATGATTTGTATGATGTGAGGACCTAGAAGAGTCATGGTCATCACAAGGATCAATGCCATGAACTCAAAGAATACAGTACATCCATGTCTCTTGAATGTCAAGTCTAGAGCATATTTACAATAAATTTCCATCCACAATCCTAGCACAAGTGATTATCCATCTCTCTATGTGACCAATCATCTGAACTATTGTATGCTCGAAGGGTGACATTTGTGAAAAGGCATGAGTAAGTAGATAAGGTGTATCAATTTCAGGATGACGGGGATGAGTGGATAAAGAGGAAGCATGAGGATCTGGATGAGAATGATGAGTTGATGAAGAGGGAGTTATAGAATCCAGATGAGGTGTAAGAGGTGTCGATGCTAGACGGGGTACCTGCCATTGTCTCTGAATCATCCACTAACATCAATCATAGCAAGCCCCATCCTTTTGATGGCATAGAGCCTATAGATATCAGACTCTTTCCAAATGGTCTTGAGATATGTAGGAATAAAACCCTCAATAGATACATGAAAGTGTTTAAACATAAGGGAAAAAGATGTGCATAGGAAAGATAACTAGGACCATACTCACTCATATGACACATATAGAGGATAATATCATGAGTGATACGCATATGCCCATTTTGGTGAAAACAGTCAAAGAAATACCAATCAATTGCCCTAAACCTAGTCTAAAACCCCTTCTTAAGAAAGACTATTGTGCCTATAATATGATGAAGCACACAATCCTTAGTAGAAAGGAAGGATGAGCTCACATTATGACCTCTCCAATTCCCAATAAGATAAGTCTGATAGAGTGGATCTAGGGAAGGATAACTCTCTAACTATGAAAGAAAGGTCTCCCCCTTGTCAAGATAACCATCTATACCAATGATTTTATGCTAAAGTAGAGTGATTCAGAGTAATAGGAATGCCATACATGTAGCTATAAATAGATCCTTCACCAAATCAGGTGTTGCTATAGAATAGTTTCACTACATTGGGGTATATAGAGATGGAGATGTTAAATAGGGGAATCAATTCTAAACCATTAAGCCTCTGATAAAATTTAAAATTTTGTTCTGCAAAATCAAGGATAAACATCTCTCTTTAAGGAACACTTTAGAGTGATAAATGTAAATGTAGCGAGACTGAGAGGAGAGAGAACAAAAATAGTGCTCCTATAGAGGACTATAAGAATCAAGAAGTTCTAATGGGACTCTAGCAGGGGATTTAGAAGGTCTAGGAGGAGGATTCATAGAGTGTGATCGATGAGATCAATTGGATGTTCAATGGTTCTATTGAGAAGGAATACCTCTACTAGATTTCATGGGTCCTATGAGTAAGAAGAGAGATGAAAAGGATAAGGATTGGAAAGAAAAGACTGAGATTTAGGTGAGCATGCAATATTTCACCATACATATGTAATCAAATTCATAATCTTAATTCCAAGGTAAGGTGTTTCACAGTGTTTGATCATCAGAGTAATCAATATCAAAATTAAATATGCACATAAAATTTTAATGCAAAAGAATATTTAATGAGAATCTCAAGGAAAATCATAAATCAAACCAGTAAATTTAGGATGCTAATCACACACTTCATCAATAGAGTAAAGTATTAGAAGTCATTTATCATAGATCAAGTATACTTAATTTAAACTTCAAAAGAGATTTTATCTAATGTTGATCTAATCAACCAAAAAATTGTAATGGATTTTCTTAAAGTTATCATCTAAGTGCAATAAACCATCTGAGAGGATTTTAACTTAGAAGGAAGAATTGAATACTTTAGAGTGTAGAAAGAGAATGACAAATCCAAATTATCCTAAATAGAATCTCCATTCAATGTAAAATTAACTATTAAATCCAAGTTAGTGGATCAATCACTATAAGGTGCAGTTTGAGGTAAGATAATTAAACCTTATCAATAGAGAAAAAGCATCCTTACATATAGCCAAATTTTATTTTTATTTTTTTTGAAATATCTCATTTAGGGTACATAAGAAAACAATTTCAACATTCAAATGCAAGAAATTTGCTCCAAATTATGGGCAAAACAAAAAAGATAGCTTTTAAGCTAAGCAAGGTAGGTAATTCTACCAGAATCGAGCAAGAGATTATTCCATATAAACATAGAGTAATTAGATTATTAGGGTTTTCCCTAAAATATTGAGTAGATTGAATCAAGTAAGAATAAAAAAAATTAATGCCATAGGATAGCAATTAAACCAATCGTAAACTTAATTTGACCAAAAGCCCAACTAAACTAACTCAAAAACGGCACACATATGTCACAAATTGGGAATTAGGGTTCACTCATTTTTTTCAAATTTTGCCATGAAAAAGTGGAATAAACCATCAAATATAAGGAAAATCTAAGTACAAACATAATTCATCATCTAATTTTGACTCAATCAAACCCAACACATCGTCCATATCATCCAATTTTGAAGAGAAGTTTTAAGCTTAACTTACAAAGGGTCATAATATTTCTAGAAGAAATCACCCAATAAAATTGATACCAAGAGATTCATATAGCTCTAATTATTCTAACAAGCTAAATATTTGATTATTTGGATGAGAGTTGATAGAGATATGGAGGAGAGAAGGTGGAGCGAACTAAGGACATTTGGACTAAGTCTATCAACTCAAATGAGGAGGAGTAAGAGAGAGAGAAATCATTCGAACACCCGGGTTATTAGATGATCAGACTCTTCGATCAACCGAATGATGAAGAGCAGTTGACCACCACGTCATTTTTTTAATTTTTAACCATTCGACTGGTGTTTCAATTATAACTTCTTTTTCTCATTCTAGATGACTGGTTAAACTAAACCACTTGACTAATGTATTCAATGCTAGTTTACTTAGAAATGATATTTTGATTATATATTTGTTTGTTTGTTAATGAAAAACTAAGTCCATATACATATGGTAAGCATAGGGAATATGAGATCAAGTTTTCAAGTAAAAGTACATAGTTAAATAACACTCATAATGTGAATGTTGTTGTTATTAAATCTAAAACACAATGTATTTAAAAGGGAGAATACTAAATTGGAATTATTAATTTCAAGAGAATTTCCCTTTTCTTCTATGAATAAGTAGAAGAGACTTTGGCGTTGATCATACATGTTTCTCTTCTTATTCTTATTCTTATTCTTCCTTTCCCCTACAAAAAAAAAAATTCAAGTACAAGCTTTTAGTACCTATATCCTTTTGGGTCCATAGGGGTTAGCTTTCAATATATCATCAATAAAAATTAATTTCTTTGGAATATTAATTTTTTTAAGAATATTCTATGACATTTTAAGGTCGAGTTCAAGTTATTATACAATCCTCTTAATAATTTTTGCGACAACTTTTTAAGGAGTTCAAAAGTATTTTATTTTTCAACATTATAGATGAAGAGTGATCTTTTGTCTTTTCAAATTGTGCATCTAACCTAAATTTTCAAAATTCCAACCATATATGCAAATATCTCCTTTTCAACCTTTAACTTTCCATGGACATAAATGAGAAGATTCTAAGTTGTGACTAGCTAATTCTTCAAATTTATCAAGATACTTGTTTATTATAACTAAGTGATTTTGAGTGTTTTGAATAGAATTTTTTGCCTCATCTTCTATACTTGAAGTTGCATTGTGTGAGGTGATGAAGTAGGGTTTCACATTCTAGAATTGATTCATACATTTCTTCTCCTAGTCTATAATGGAGCATCAATATAGCTTTGTCATTCAATGTGGCTCTTTGCTTATCAAAATGTTTGTGATTGGGCCATTTTGAATAATGAACCATAAGTCTTCATTTTGTGAGTTGAAGAAGCTCTTAATCACACTCTTCCAAAGCTCAAAATTTACTCTAATGAACAACGGAGGCTTTTATGATTCTAACTCTTCACCTATAAGGATATCCATACCTTGAGGACCTTGAGCTTTAGATTGTTATATCAATTTAATGAAACTCCAAGATCTATTGCAATTAAAATATTGTATGGATACTCTAAAAGGGGTGAATAGAGTATTTACTAAAATAATACCAAATAAAAAAATTAAAGAAGTAAGTATATAATTTGGCAAACAATGAACACTCGAATTACAAAGGTTCAAGACTCTTTAGAAATTTTATCTACATCCACTACCAAAAGGCAAAGCCTTATTAGATTTAAGTGTCTCTTTATTTATAGTGAGTGTTTGATAATGATCACTCCTCTCTTGATTTATGAGCAAACTATCTTATTTACCCTCAAGGAGATGATTTACAATTTGCCTAATTATCCACTCTAGTTTTATGAGACTACAATCTCAATGAACTTTTTCATAATTCTAGACAACACACCACTCTTCATTTGTGTTTGAGATGATGAGTTTTAATGAGTACAATATGAACCTTCACTAGAGAAAATATGAAAGTAAATAATTACTAGTAAAGATTATAATTTAGCTAGAGAAATAGGAATTACAAGTGAATGAGCACTCTAGCTAAATGTGAAGAATAAGTTGAGCATCATAGATGTTTGATTTTGATTCAAAAGTGTAATATTAAAACTATCTTTTATTGGAGTAAATTATGAAAGTAATTTGCTTATAGTAATGTAGGGAGATACTCTTATTGAAATCTTCAAGCACAACAACTCTTATTTATGGGCCAAGAAAGTTAGGAAGAATTGGAACTAACAAATATGCCCAAAAAGGCTCCAACGATCAAATCACAACAAGAAGATGCCAAAAGGCTATCTCCAATCAACCTCCAAAGAATATACAATAGCCTGATTTTCGTTTAGGTCTCGTATGCTGCTCAACTTGCAAAACCCTTTATTTTGTTTATGGTGTCTCTGTTTCCTGTTCAACTAGACGTTGTTGGCCCTTGTCCACCAATTGTCTACAAGGACATGATATACAAATTTTGACCTTTAAAGGGTTTGGTCTTTTGTAAAAGTTTTCTATCTATTTAAAATGTGATTGAATTTATGCTCAAACAAGTAGTGAGTGTGTAGAAATTATTTCAAAATTGTTTTCAAAAATCAAACACATCATTTATTATTTTAATTATGGTTGTATATTTGAAAAGCTTTGTTGAAATATTTTTTTATCTTAAATAATTGTAAGGTAATTCAAATTTATTTTGAAACTTATTTATAATAGAAAAGAAAATTATTGATCCTAAGTGCTCAACATGTGAAACACATATACATAAGATATAGAGAATTTATACCATGAATATTCAAAGTCTTCATAGTGTTTACTTATAGATCTTCTCTTGTGCTTTGAAAACTTAATTGCTCTTTTAACCTTTTCACTTTGAGAGATAGTTTGAATGAATGTGATCATATTGATTAGAAAGATATTGTACTTGCACACTTAAATAGACTAGTTAAATATTTAAGCAAGTTTTTTATCCTCAAAATAAAGTTTAAGACATTGATTGACCTAGGAGATCAATAAAACCCCATTGTACCAACACCACCCAGCCTCCTATGCCTCTGCTCCATGCCTCCTTTCCCACCACCAAAGTTATCCCCTCCTCCCCGGCTATGCTAACCACTACCAACAACCTCGCCATCACCAGCCTCTGATGTTGCCTCCTTTATTGCCACCTCCTCCTTGCACAACTGAGACACAACCCCCACCATGCATCTCACCCCATGAGCCACGACCTCCACTGGCTAACCATTCCCCCCGAAGCTCCCTACATATTCCCTCCCCCTTATGCGGCATGCAACATTAGTGGATATAAGTATGTTTTGTCCATTTTCAACATCAAGGGGCATTTTGGTAATTTATAATTTAATAATTATTTTAATATAAATTATTATTTTATTTGTTAGATATTACCCCTCACACTACATACACCATTAGTGGGTATAAGTATGGTTTGCCCATTTCAACATCAAGGGGCATTTTGGTAACTTACGATTTAATAATTATTTTTATTAAGGATTATTAGTTTATTTTTTATATATTAATATGGTTAATGTGGTATTATTTTTAGGTATAAAATTTTGATTAGCGAAACATAAAAATTATAGTAGGTTACTTGTATTTTGTACTTCTACTAAAAATCAAGTAATCCCTATACTCTACTAAAATGTTTAGATATCGCATTTAAGTTTTGATGTAAAAAATGTGTTAATAATGTTTGTTATATTGTAATTCTTATACTCTACTAAAATGTGAGATATTGCATAATATCACATTAGGTTTTTTTGATGTATAAAATTTATTAAGTATGTTTGTTATGTTATAATTATTTGGTTAAGAGTGTTAGCATGAAAATCAATAAAATATAGCATGTTGAATTTTGTATAAATTATTATGTGTACAAAATTATATTAAAATAGTTTCATGATGGGATTAAATTATATATTTTATGCATGTCTAATATGATAAGTTAAGCATGCCTAGGCATATTTTTAACATGGTTATTATTATTGTGGGCCCTAGGGGAAGTTTGGTCATTTCAAACATATCATGATATTTACTTTGATATGTATGCTTTAATTATTGATAAGAATGAAAGTATGTGTTTTGGAAGTTTTAGAAACGCACATTAAGGTTTTACATGTTAAACTATGTGTAAGGATATATGTCATGGTTAAGTATCTATAAATAATTGTGGCTATGATTTTTACGGTGATAGAATGTATTGGAGATTAAAAAATCATTCATATTAGGACTCAGAAGATTTTGGTGGAAATGAGTATTTTAGTTGTCTTAGGAGCTTTTTGGTTAATATAGGTTAAAAATATAATATTGGATATTTTAATGTGATAAGTGGTTTGAAATAGGTTAAGTATACTATGTGTAAAGTTTGGAGTAAATATGAATGGTCTAAGTCTAATAAATGAGGAAAGTAGCTTTAAGTGGGAATAGTAATCCTAGGGGAAAAATTATTATCACGTGTGAGAATTGTTTGAGTTTGACCTTAATTTATGGATATATTGGTTATATTGGTATTTTTGGAATGCTTATTAAATTTGATAATCATATGAGCCTCAAGGAAAAATTTATGATTGAATTATGAAATTTGAGTGTTGCAGAAAAGGTGAATAGTAAACATAATGGTAAGCCATTATCACATGTATAAGACTTGGGATTTAGACCTCAATTTGTGTATATTATTTCAATAATAATGTTTTGGGAATATATACTAAATTTGGTGGTTATAGATATATTATAAGAAGAGTTATGAATAAATTGTGAAAGTTGGGCTTGTGGGGAATGTGAATAGGAATCCTAAAGGTAGTCTATTATTGCACATGCAAGATGTTGGATTGAAACCTTTATTTTTGGGTATGTTTTCAATAATAGTATTTTGAGAATGGGTATTAAAGTTGGTGATAGAATGAGTATAAAGGGAGAAGTTATGCTAGATTTATGAAATTAGGGTTTCTTAAAGGTATACGTTTGTCCTTGGGAGGATATATTGGGACATGTGTCTTGTATGTTTATATGTCTGTGTTTTTATGATGACTTTGTAATAATAACCACGAATAAGATATTAATCACTTATATTGAAATATCACATGAGTCAGACTATTGTACTTGTTCATTCCACCGAACAAGAATAGTGGTCGGGAGTATTTTATCCCGGGATGTACCTATTTGTTCCATCAGACGAAAATAGCAAACAGGAGAATTTTTTCCTGGGTTGTATATTATTGATATCGTTACACTGGGTGAGAATAGTGTGGTCCATGAACTCAAAAAAAATAAACCATTTGGATGATTAAAATCATTGATAAGATATTAATCACTCAAAGTGAAACAACACGTGATTAAGGACCTGTTGTACCTATCCTTTCCACTGAACGAGAATAGTGGCCATGAGCATTTTACCTTGGGTTGTACCTGTTCGCTCTGCTAGAAGAAAATAATGGCCAAGTGTGTTTTTCCTTTGCTTGTATATCATTGATATCACTCCATCGGTTGAGAATAGTGGGAGGTTCCTAAACTCAATGTGAATAAAATTATGGATAATGATCATACCATTACTATTGTAAGTCCTAGAAATCAATAAATTGGTTGGTACCTTTATGTTATTCTATTTTGGTTTGTGATTAAGAATAACATTACGGAGTTTATTAGTATTGTGCATCTGAGCCCTATATATGGTTTAATGGATATTACTGGTTTTGACATTGAGATATAAGATATATTTTGAAGGCTATGGCTATTGTATTGAGATTGGTTCTAATAATTATTTTAGAGTGTGTCCCTTAGATTCTTGGTTAGTATGTTTCATTATGTTCCAAATGAATGGGTATGAGTAGTATATGGCTTTGGTGATATTTATTTACCTGGTATGATTACGAGATTCTGATCATCGCATATGTAATTCAATGGTTACCATGCATTGTTGTGATGCCTTTTATGTGTTCCATGCGGATTTTTCACATTAGTTTTGTATAATAGGTTACTCGGTAACGTTGTATTAAAGGATTCCTTTTCATGGAACCCTGTTTATTCAATGGGCAATGGCCTTTATAGGTTAGCTTGTGAGATCAAGTGAAGGTTAGTACTTAGGTCAATAATACGGTTATTCGGTGTTTTTTTCTTATATCTTTTAATTCGGATGTTTCTTGTACTCTTATATTGTTATGTAATTTCCTTCCACTAAATTTTGTAACCAACGACAATTGGTTTTATTGGAAAATATGTTAATTTGCTTTAATTATTTCTATTCTAATTTTTATGATCGTGTTATTAAATTAAGTGGAACAATATTTTTAGCTTTAGCACTTGGTGTAACACCCCTAAAATTTACGGTTGAAAATTTTTGTTTGTTAAGGAAAATCATGCACTAAAATGGGGGGTGCTAATACCATGATCAGTACAAGATTGACCCCTAAATAGTCTCAGAATAACCACAAGGCTAAAAAGGTATAAAGATCATTAACAAGAATGATTAAAAAAACATAAACGATTCGGTATTAAATACCAAAACCTAAGTGCACAAATGTTAAGGTTAATACATAAGTGAAATGTAATATAAGACAACGCCCTGCTACGGAAAAATAAAAATAGTAGAAACATAAAAAGATAGAAAGCCTGAAGAACACCCTCTCTGACCCCATCCCTGGGACATCAGATCATCACTCTGCCCCAACCAATTCATAAGCATCAAAATCCGCAAGAGCCTCATCACCTACCTCCACAGACTCAAAAGGACCCACTGTTTGTGGGAATGAGCAGTACCAATGATAGGGGTGATCATTACACTACGTGTTGAGTAAGATAAACATATAGCTAAGATAGGGCATATCACATATAATACAGATAATGCAATTAGTAAGTTTATTAGATTAATCACCACTATCATAATTTAAGCCATTAGTATCATCTTTACACATCTCTCGAATTATATCAACGTGAGTATGAAGATCCCACTATTATGGACGATGGAATGGAAATAACTACTCCAGGACAGAATGCACATGGCCACTATTATAGCCAGTGGAATGGTCTCTAGAGCAAAACACTCATGGCCACTATTATAGCTAGTGGAACGGAAATCATCCTAAGTCTGGCCTCAACCCACATGGTGTTCCACTGTAAGTGATTAGTGTCGTTTCCATGATTTATTATCATCTAAGTTTTAAATTATTGAGCTTAGAACCCCCACTATTATAGTCAGTGGAATGGAAATACTAATCTAGGATAGAACGCACTTGCCCACTATTATATTTGGTGGAACAGTCTCCAAGGCAAAAACTCCTAGCCATTGTTATAGCCAGTAGAACGGAAATCATCCTAAGTATGGGCCTAGATCAATGATCTTCCACTTTAAGTGATTATCATTTCATTCATATCTTATTCAAAAAGTAACCCCCCATCTAAACATGCACACCCCAATGGGCTTTCCCAACTCATTATCACTCTTCCAACCCAGACTTCCTGAATAACCCTATCCCTTAATATAGGACCTCTACACTCCCCAAGACTTTAGGACCCATTTTCACCCTCCACCATACTCACCACAAATTCAAAACCCCCACACATGTGGGCCAAGGCCCACTTCTCCATTTCTCCACCTAGGCTCACTATCGCCCACTAAGGTTTCCTCTTGAGACCCTAACTTGTTCTATGTGGCCCTAGCCTCTCCTCTTCTTATACAACCCATATTCCCACTTTATTCCAACCCCATACTCAACCCACTCCAAACCTCACAACCCGACTCTTTAACTACCACATGTGATAATGATACCCTAGTTGGTCACCTCCAAAAACCCTGGTCTTTCCCTTTTTCTTCCACACCCTCTTCTCATACACAACTATACCCTCCATTGACTTGACTCACACCCTCCATGTGGAACACCCATCATCACAACCCAATATCCAACCAACCTCCTTACCCTCTCCCACAATACCCCTATCCTTAGGGGTTTTCCCTAAAAACCCTAGTTATTCTCCCATGCATATTTTCATCACCCTACGTACTAACTCTTTCCCAAGCACACCAATCACCCATAATGCACTTTCTTCCCCATGGTTAACCCTCAAACTAGATTTCACCACGTAAGCCTTTCCCCCGTGCAAATCCTATACACCCCATGCAAATCCTATACACCCCATGCAAAGCTCACACTCCCCATATAATATTTTACCCCAACCCCTCATTTTGTTATTTTCTCAACTATGATTCTTAATACCATTAGGGTATTTCCCCCACTTCTCCTTTCTCACTCCACCCTCTTTATTTCTTTTAGTTCCCCACAACCATTCAAACTCAGCTAAGGCCTCTAAGCATACAAGTCATAAAAGTTCAATCATACATAAGAAACATGTCCTCCACAAAATTTATATCACACATATTACATATAATGCCAATCATACTCACCATACCTTAGCTCCTTACAAGCCAAGGTGCACCACACACATACTTAGTTTACATTCACATACATTCACACAAGGCATACTTATACATCCATACATACAAGATTTATAACATAACCCAAGCCTTAAACATAACTTCACCTAATAGGACTCCGAACTTGAAGCACACTCCTACGCCTCCTCACAGGGAAGGGTTTGCTCACAACCTATAAAAAGAGTATAACTTGTCATTTCACCTTCTTCCTACTCCTTTTTCTGTTTTATTTATTTTCTTAATCAAATATTAGTGATAATAATAATAATAGTGTTAATAATAATAAAATTTTAAAATAAAATATATTAAGTAGGTTGGAGGGAGAAAGGCACAACCAGAAGGGACAATAGGCAAAGGGGTTGCGACGATTTCCCTATGGTGCAGCAGTAGCAACGGCGCCGCATGATGGTGGTTGTGGATGGTGTAAAAAGGAGGGATTTGGGGTTGGAAAAAGAGGAGGGGAGTTAGGGTTTCCTAAGTGGTAGGGTTTCCTGGGTCGAGGGGTTGTGGCGTTGGTGGGAGCCTTATAACAACGACACGGTGGTTGCAGCATCGGCAATTGAGAGGGAAAGAAGAGAAAAAAGGAGGGAGGAGAGGGAAGAAAAGGGAAGTGGTGGTGTGATAAGGTAGGGGAGGATTTTTTGGGTAGGAAGGGAGGTAGGGAGGGTGGTGGTAGTTGCAATGGTAGTGGTGCAAGGCGGCGCAGGTGGCGAAGGGAGGTGCAAAAGGGTAGCTCGAGCTGCCCACTTTGAACAGGTGGAGAGAGAAGAGGAAGGGGAAGGAGGGACAGGGGAGTAGTCCATTGGGTGCAGGGTGATGCAGGGAAGAGGTGCGGCGATGGCAAGGAGGCCCGGTAGCGGAGGTTGTTTAGGTGGTGTGTGTAAGGGGTAGGGGATGATCGACAGAAAAAAAAAAAAAGAGAGAGAGAGAATGAGGGAGTGGGGAGGGGTATTTATAGATGTAAGGGTTGGGGGAAGTGGATAAGAGAGGAAAGAAGATAAGAGGAGGGGGTTGGTGGTTGCTGGTAGGCATGCAGGCCAACGTAGCTGCACAATAGGGGGATAGGGTTTCGCAGGGTGTAGGGGCAAGTGAGAGAGTAAGGACTTGTAAGAGGGACAGGATCATGGAAGTTCATGGTTGTTGCACTCCCTACAGGGCCAAATGAGGAGAGAAGGAGGGGGAGAGAGGAGGGAGGGTTGTGAAGCAACCATGCGCAACAGTGCCGATTGGGGGAAGAAGAAAGAAGGTAGGGGCAGAAGGGGAAAAGAGGGGGAGAGAAAAGGAAATAAGGGGAAGTGCTCCCAGGCTAGGCTAATCTAGGGGAAAAGAAAGAGAAAAAAACTAGGTTGGGGCAGGAGGAAAGAAAGAAAAGAGGGGGAGGAAAGAACTGGGCTACCTCTGGGCGCAGCCCAGTCAGCCGAAGGAGAAGGAAGGAAGGAAAAAAAAAAGGAAGAAAAAAAGAAAGAAAATGAAGAAAAAGGGAAAATAAAAAAAGAAGGAAAATGAGGTGGTAGGTCGGTTTGAAATTTTTTAGAGTTTTAGGAATAATAAAAATTAGTAATAATAATACTAAAATAATTTTTTAAAATTTAGAAATTATTATGATTCATTTATAATTTACCTTAGGTTAGCAAATAAACTTAGCCTCTACTAATTAGATCCTTACATCATTTTTCTTCTTTCATTGCCATAATTATTATTATTATAATATTATTATTTTATTAGAAATGATGCATATAATTAAATCTTATCTAATAATTCCTTATTTTATTCTTAAATCCTAAAATAAAGTTTTGGGGTATTACACTTGGTATAAGAATGGTAGAGAAAACCGGACTTGTACCAAATATGGCAATAACACCCCGCATTTTTCTATTTTAGCTTCCGCATTTAATTATTTAAACAAAAAATTTGGTTCGTAATTTGGAGGGTGTTATAGAGCCACCCCTCTACATCGTGGCCATCAAACTTAGAAAATTCAATTCATACATCTCTATAAGGAATTTTGTGGTCAAAGTGGGGAGTAGGACATACAGGCAGAATGAATTGTGGCTATGGATTGGGTTCAGGTGCGAGAAGGTTGTTGGTGTGGTGTTTTAAGGGATTGTTGAGTTGGAAGAATTTGGCAGAGTGGTGAGTGGAGGTGGATTGTTGTTGGATGAAGGACCCATAGGTAAAGTCTGAATTTGTAGGAGAATCATCTACAAAACGGATGAATTTTCCCGCCATGACACACACATCTAATCTTGGAAGGATTCCCACAACTCCTCAACACATTGCTTAATGTGATCAATATCCCTTCTCAATTAATTACTCAAGTTCTGTCCGCCATCGTAAGAGAGTCTAGCTTTGAGACAAGTGTAGGGATGACAATAGGACGGGTCGAGGATGGGGACCTCATCCCCATCCCCAAACACGATAAGTCCCCGTTTTTTTATTGGGGAATCCCCGACCCAATCCCCAAACTATTTCTCGATCCCGATTCATTCTCCGACTTTGAAACCCAACCTAGTACCCGGAAGTCAATTCCATCCCCGATACCCAATTTTATTTTTTACAATATGTTTTAATTTATATTATATTGTGTGTGTGTGTGTGTGTGTAGAATAATATAAACAAATTTCGAGGTAGGTTTGGAGATAGAGACCCCAAACTTATCCCAACCCCGTTCCCGAAAAAAATCTTCGATAAGAATCTCCGAATCATAACCAGATTCTCAAAATCTCTCCCTGAATCCGAACAGGGAATCTTTTACAGGGCCCCAAGCCCGTAAAAAATTTGACATTCCTATACCAGTGGTAGCTACCTAGCAATTCTAGTGACAAGAATGGAATTCGAAGGTTACAACTACAAATAATGGAAGAAACAAAGAGAAGATGACTAAGAATTGACATACTTCTCCATTCAATCCGTTTCACTAGTATTGCATCCAAAGTCTAACACCATAGAAAGAAGCTTAGGAAAGGGAATCAATTAAGGAAGATTACAGCCTCTATTGATGGAAAGCATCAAAACACACCTTAATACCAAAACGCATAGTTTAAGTAAAATAGCTAAAATTGGATTGATTGGAGCTAGGCTAAGTCTTATATGCTTGCTGGCTTGTGGGAGATTCACAAGGCAGGGAGCGTATCACTCCACTCCTCATCTATTCAGTCCAAGGAGGAATGAAGAACAAGAACAATTCGATTCAAGAAGAATCAATGAAGAATATAGATAGCATACAATAGAAAAGCACGATTGAAGGAAAAAGAAGATAATTCAGTTGCTAAACTAAAAAACGACATAAATTTTTTTTATTTTGTCTGATTAATCTTTGCAGATGTTATTTTTGTTTATTTAACTAGCTAAGTTCATATTAAATTTTTGAAGATGAACAAAATATACGAGATGGAATGAACGTTTGCAGCGATCAGTGCTTGACAAGTACAACGCATAAATCTGACGCTATAATAGAGGAATAACAGGCTTTAGTATAGGAATAACTGATCAATCGTACGCTTCAGCGTGGGCAACATAAGTGAGGCACGCTAATGGGCTTGGGGCTGAGAAGTATCAAAGGATAAAATAATCAATTTAGCATACATTTCTTAAGCAATAATGAGTTGTTTTCTAAACAACAATACTCATTAAGAATTTATAAATGCAGAGTTGGTGTGAACATCTTTTTGACTATTATTATTTATTCTGTACAATGAATCAATGCCATTATTGAACTTGAACAATCGAGACCCACGAATGCCATTATGAGGCTCTTCATTTCATTAAACCTAGAAAATATACACATCTTTGGAAAAGAAGAAAGAGTTCGCCAGCCCAATGACAAAAAAGAACAAATAAACAAAAGGAAAGGAATAGGACTTTGTAAAGTACCAGTATAGAGATCAACCCGACGTATTAAGGTCGAGAATCTTTCATCATCTCATTCTCATTTCTCCGGCATTTACACAACAAGAGTAAAATGGTTATGAATATGAACATAAAAAGCAAATAATGAACTTGGAAAGAAAAGGAATTATATTCTATCTACTAATAATGAATACTTGATTAACTATAGTATAATGTGTCGTAGGATCTCAAATTTATGTTGTATAGAATTAACTCCAAAGAGAACAGTTCTTTGAGGATTCGCTCTTTCAAGTACCCCGGGAAACAACTCGGTTCAAAGGCACCTTCTGCACAGATCAAGCTTGCGGGTAAATCTTACTCCGCATCACCGACAGATTATAAATTATGCTTTGTGTTGTTTCGGCATAAGAATAGCCAACCGTATCTTACCTAGCTGGCATAACTTAACTGGATTTTTGTATATTGTTATCCTTGCAGCATCTTTGCCGGACAGAATTACATGTGCAACGCTAAAAGCATCCCCCTTTTCAGCTGCAAACTGCCATTCCCTAGTCGATATGAAAGACCAAGCCTTGTTTGCGTATCTGGTGGCCTTGACTTCTATGTACTCCCTGCAGCTTTCTTTCTTCCCTATGATGATGTCATATGGCAAGCCCGTCTCTTTATCTTCATTGACCCACTTCACAGCTGATTCGCCATTCTTCCCCGTAAAATACCTGTAAGCTACAAGCTCTCCTAGTCTTCCAGTCCTGGTTGCTTGCTCCTGATCTTTCTCACTGGACTTGGATGGGCCATCTTCGGGGCAGTGGGATTCAACAACCAAGTTGACTGGAACAATTGATTCATCCGTTCTAGATTCAGATTGATTGTAGATTATATCAGGTTCATCTTGCCAAAACTCACGGGCTGTTGCTCCCTCAGTAGCCAATCCTACCATACCCCCAGTCTCATCTTCAATCATGAAATCATCAGCTATCTCTAATGGGACCACATGGGCTCTTTGTGATGCCACATCTTCACAATTGTTCTCAATCCTGTCCATTTTTCTCTCACATTTCACAGACACCGACGGTGTCCCCAACCCAATCAAGCAACGAGGATCAAATCCCGGAGCTGTCTTCCAACCAACAGGAGGCCAGCTCGAGGTTGATTGTCTTTTCTTGGACTTCAAAGATGATTGCTCAGTGACAACAGTTGATGGGCAATCCAATCCAGTCTCCTCTTTCTTTATACAAGGTGAAAGCGAAGAAAGCGACCAAAAATGTTCTCCATCCGGCAGCTTCAACATCTTTTGGTTATTAAGAATAAAAAATTCAATCTGAACTTCACTGGAACCAGACTCTGCCATGGTAGCGATCATATGAAGAAAATTCGCCAAATGGAACTCTGGAGCACCATCAAATATCAAACGAGAGAATTCCATGAAGAACGTGTGGGAGTCTGAAGCTTGAGTAGTGTACAAGACATTTCCCTGAAAATAGAAAATTTAAATGTACACCGAATATATATGAATGCTTGTTTCGAAAGAACGTTAACATTAGGCCAGAACGAGACAGCAAGTAATAGCTATCTACAAAAGACAACTTTTAATGATATCTCTTTGAATTCTGACATTACCAAAATGCCACTATTAGCCCAAACTGCCAAAAATATAAGGATAAAGTACCTGAAGGAGAGAGCTGCATTCATGCCGCTTCTTTGACTCAAGGTGACATCTTTTAATGACATTCCGATAAAACAGCTTTTGAACGACAACAATTCTAAGGTGTTGAACTTGCTGAAATACAGACATCTTGACCTGCTCATACTTCTTTGGGTGTAGATTAAAGATGTAGCGCTGTGCAAAAGGCAGAGCCCAAGCCATCAACGAGGCTTTGAAACTACAATCTGCAGGTCCATAATAAATAGCTTCACGAGTGACAACCTGCAATACAGTGATCACATGAAAAAGGGGACTATGAATGTATGCACATGCCATGACTGCCCAAAACAAAGGAAAAGAAAGAAACAACCAACTTTATCATTCTTTCGACAGTACAAATCAAATCATCCTCGCACAATATGAACGTTAGGGGCATGTTAATGGTGAAATTAAGAGAGATCGGTCTAAAATCATGCAAACAATGACAATGGATGAATGCCTGGTGGTAATAATGCCATTTGCTCTGTCATTATAAGAGTATCTTGTGGCTGGTTCAACAATTCAATTAAACCCGAGGATAGAATGAACTAGAGAACCAATGTTCTTCATCACTCCCAACCAGGCGTCGGATGATTAGATCCATTTTCAAGACCAGATGGAAATGCAGGCTTCTCTAAAATCAAACAATTCTAGAGTGTTCTTTTTCAGTGATAATCTCAACTTTCAACCAAACCAAAAAACACCATATCTGACAGTAACTGCCAATTCCCTATGCAGGCCATGAGATTGAACACGACAACAGCAACATGTTAAAGAATACATAAGCAAAAGCACATAATGTCAAAAGGAATGAGGTTATCATTCATAGTAATTTAGCACTCAAAAGGTCGAAATATCTGGGGGTGTTTTTTGGGGGGAGGGGGGGAAGGACACTGAACTCTCAATTATGAACATTCCCGACATAATAACAGTAGGCTAGCATAAAATGCCCTCTTCTTTTGGCCAAAAAAAATAATCTGAGTGTAGCTGCCAATTCCCTATGCATGCCATAAGACTGAACTCGATAACGTCTGAATGTCAAGGAATGCATAAGCAAAAGAGCATGAGTTTTGAAAACGAAAGAAGTTACCATTCATGGTAATTTAGCACTCTTAAAGTCCAAATATCTTTGGTTAAAAAAAAAAAGGACACTCAGACCGGGCTAGCTAAGGCATTCAGAAACTGAGCACCCCAGTAAGAAAAACATAGATAGCGTGTCATCCTTCTGAAATACGATTTTAAGTGACCATGAAGTAACCCCCCCAATTCACCCAGATTGGGAAAGATCTCAATGAAGAAGGAAGATGGCCAAAATTATACACTAGGAATCACTATTTTTCATCAGCATCAAGCTGACTGTAGGTGGTAGATGTGATTCAAATTAGCAATACACAACCATTTTTAAATTTCACATATTTATCAGCAAATATTTGCCAATGTTTCTCGTGCAATAAATAAATAAAAATATCACGTATGAAATATCATTTACAGTTGTACCCTTATACCATGAAACCACAACTGCAATCACAACCACAGTTTTATTACTTGGATGCATCTAGGTAGACCATTTCAAAGATTACATCAACTAGTGAATAACAGACAATCTCCCCATATAGGCTTCTCATAAAATCTTCTTTCCTGACATTTTTCACATCCAAATGCAATGCACAAATTTATTTCACATCCCCTAGTATTTAGCCGCAACTCTAAAAAGGACAATACACAGTTTATAAAATTAGGGGAATAAAATGAGAAAACCATTCATGTATATGAGCCCCATTGGCTGAATTATGAATTTCAGCCTACATTATCTGATTTGAGCAACAATTTCACGGCCTAAGATTTACATTCTACTTTCCTTTTTCTTTTGTATCTGTTACTTTCTTCACCTTGAAACCCAGAGAAATGGGAAAGGGGCATGGGCCATGGAGTGTTAAGCTGAGAAGTGGTAGGAGAAAATTTATTCACGATTTCGGTTCTACAATTTTGATCTACACACCTCAAATAAACAGCATCACACCCATACATATTTGAGCAAGCAATGACTTGGAAAACACTGCACAGTATCAACACATATGACAACAGAAATTAAAATATAAAATACGATAATTCCACCAGAGGACACAATAATCACTCGGACATACAAATAACTGTATAATGAAAAAATTGAATAATACCTCTGAAAGTGCAGATATCCCCAAAGTTTGCATTAGAATGGAAACCTTAGTTTGAAGCATTTCCTTTTCCTCACTGCTAAGTGCCCCAAAGTACAGAAACTCAATATTATCTGAGTACTTGAATTCTTTCTTTAATATATCATCATCGGACCAGCACACTAACCCAAAAGATGGATGCAGAGAAACCCACTTATCTTGCATTGCTGGAAGCACAGTGCAGTCAGATTCCGCAAGACAGCCTTTCAGGTAATCAATATCACCAGAACTCAGTGCACCGCAACTCAAATCCTCTGACCATCTTAGAAGAACTTTGAAAACCTGACATGAAGGACTCAGTAGATTATTATTAATCCACAGTACTCACCAGCAAGCATTTAGGTAAACTTACAGATTTAGCTCCCTGCCGAGGCAACTGACTGCTTGATAACTGCTTCAAAATCAAGAGGTAATGATGGAAAGAAGGATTCTCATTCACCCCACAGTCTTTTATGAAGAAATCATGGAGACCTGGATAGAGATTGCATAATGTCTTAGTGGATGCACCATCATTTTGCACAACACCAGAATTGAGCTCTTTGATATGGTCCAAAGCACCGGTGGAATCATGCCAGCATACTCCCTCAGAAGCTAGAAATGTTCCAGTTGAAATATTCTCTGTCTTAATGTCAGCAGCATAAGGGACAAATATGAATGGTCCAGATTTCAAGGCCTCCAATACCTTCTGCCGTGACGTAGGAAGGTCATTCCAAAGGAAAGTGTATAATTTACACATTTGTGATACACTAGAGAGGAAAAAAAATGTATATATATATATTAATATCCAGTCCGGTAAGAATGTTCGATGAAAAAGGACAAAAGGAATAAAACTGGAACGCAACAAAAATAATCTACACCATAAAGCACTCTGAAACAGTGTGCTTCCACCAAGTATCACACAGTATAAATGTGGTTGATGATGGTCTCCTTCAAAGGATGAAATGATCCTCCAAGTGAAGCAAGGCTAACACAGTAATTTAAATTGGACAACGGTTGTGTTTAAAAATCCATATTATTCATTAATTTGATGTCATACATTATTTTTTTTTATAAATTTTCAAAACTACTCCGCTTTATATTTCAAATTACTACAAAGTAACTTCAAACAAATAAATTCATATTAAAATACATACCCAAAAAGTCAATTACACTTTAAATCAGATATTAAAATATTGGCTTATGTTTGCTGTGTTTTAGCATGAATGGTTAAGCATCTAAGTATGGAGAATATTGGATGCTTCAAGGGTGAACACGATCAAGCCATGTTGACGAACACACCCATGCTGCTGGAAGGAAAAGTTGTGCACAAAGTCGAGGTTTGACACCACCGGGAAGTGTCAACCAACATGGTTGTGTCAATGGACATGAGCAGCCTGTGCCGGTTAACACACCCATGTCAACGGAGTATGTTACAATGACTTAAAGTCATTTATTTCCAACGCCTTTTCCTGGAAGCGTACATAAACGTGCTCTCTTCGTTCATAGTCTTTCATAGTTTATTCCTAAATTATTTCTCTATTGTTCTAGAGAGAGATTTGAGAGAAAACTTGCACAATTGAGTAATTGATTCCTTATTTTTCATTTAATTCCGTATTTCTACACATAATAAGATCTTGATTCTCCCAATTAATATTCTTGAGTGTTTTTTCTCTATTATATCTTACAAACCCTAAATCCCTCCGATTAAGAACATGTGTTTACATTGCTTAATTCCCAATCATTTGGTATCACAATTTGGTTCGTGTCCAACTGCTGCACGATTTGATCAACAAATTTTGATATAGAAAAGTTATATCTTTCCATAAGCTTCTAATTGTGGAAGTTGAAGATGCGGACAATTATGACTGCTAACAAATTGGAGAAGGCTTGACTGAGATATTGAAAAAGCCTTCTAAGAGACGGATCTAAAGGCCCTATCTAAAATAGAATCTATATCCAACAAAATCCAGTGAGACGTAGCAAAATAGATAACTTCACCCACCTTGTAGCTCAACCTAAAGTCTTTATACATGTCAAAATTGGTGGGTGAATCTTTTGTTGCTAACGAGCAAGCATCGCAAGTTAAAATTAGACAGTGCAATTCATGAAATCTCAATTCGATGAATTTGACTAACTTATTATTTGTGTTTTTCACTTGTTTATTATAAACTCATGATCCTAAATATAGGTTGATCCTTGATGAGATTAAAACGACTCTACTACAATAAGAATTTATTGAGTATCAATTGACAGGCAGCAATTCAAGTGACTCCCACGGTGACCAAATCAAAGTCTAAAATTAAATTACGAAGTTTTGTTCTAATAGATGAATCATTAGGAACAAATGATGGTGACATCCTGACGACTAAAAATAAACAAGTCAAAGATAACCAATGGGTCGATTTTAGATTCTGAGTGCTCCTACCATAGTTGTCCTATCATAAACTCGTTTCAAACCTACAAGACAACTCAAGGTGTGGTAGTTTTGATGGGTTACAGTCTTGGGGAAGTGAGGATGAAGATGCATGATGGTTTAAGTCAAGACATGGTCTAATGCTTGTCATGTCCATGAGATGACCCTTTAAGTACCTTAGATATTAATGGATAGCTTTGTATGATTGAGGGTGCAACATGATGAAGATTACTAAAGGGGCTCTTGTAAAAACAAAAGACAAAAGGGTTGGGACACTACATAATCTTGTTGGTTCTACTAATGATGTTGTAGTTGGAGTGACATTAGATATGATGTTTCTAGACTTTGACATATACAACTTGGACAAATGAGTGTTAAAAGCATAACTGAGCTTTTTAAAAGTGGCTTGATGGATGGATAAGTACCGGTACTATGAATTTCGATGAGAATTGTGTATTTGGCAAGAAAAGACAAGTGAAATTTTCAACATCTACACATAGTACGAAGGTAATTCATGGTTATATCCACTCACAAGTGTGGATTCTGAAAGAGTGGTTTTCAAAGGTGGCTGCTGAATTTTATTGGTATGTGAATTTATTTTATTAAAAATAAAACTAACATGTTTACTGTTTTCAAGTGCCGAAAGACTAATAGAAAACAAGACCAGAAGGCGTATCAAGTATCACAGGAAAAATGATAGTCCTGATCTTGTGAAGCAGAATTTCAGTGATTTATGTGAGACCATGATATTGTCAGGCTACTTGTGTTGGAGGATCACAGCAAAATAGGGTCACTATGAGAAAGAATAAAACCTTATTAGAAAAAATCTCAGGGTTTTATTACATAATAGATCTAAACTCAGTGCATTACCCCATTATTAATAATGGGAAACTCGACACTAAATCAAAAAAGTGTATTTTTCTTAGTTTTATATTTGAAATAAAAGGGTAAAGGTTTTGGGACTTGACTGCATCCAAATTCTTACTGATAGGGATGTCACCTTTAATTGTTTGGAGATTGAGTCTTCCGCTAATAGATTGTCTAGTGAAGTCGAATTGTAAGATGCTATGGGCCCAGTGGAGGTGGAAGTTGATTTAGATCAAACCAAAAAATTTGATAGACCTACAATCCCTCAAGTGTGTAGATTCAAGCAGAGGAAGGGATTGTTGCTTTAAGAAGACCACACGGGAATTCAAGGCAACCCCCTGTTAGATTTTTTTTTAAGGAGTTGGTTATGTCTTGTTCATCATAGGGATTTGATGTGTAGGAGTACTGCCATACTCAAATGTTATTGCTAGTAAGAAGAAACAGATATAGAAACTTGATAAAGCACTCAAAAAGAATAAAATTGTTGATTGCAAATGGGTCTACCTTCCTTTTAATTTTTGTTCTCAAAAATTATGATAAGTGGTTGTTGCCTTGAAGTAACTTCAAGAATCCTCATTGAAGCTCAAATTCGTTCACATAGGGGCATATTATGCAAAATGTGTAAATCTTGCATAAAAGAGGGCCCTTAAGCATCAAATTAATTCCAAGGCAACAAATAATTTCTCTAAATGTGGAAGGCTCACAGAAACTTTTTACTTGGAAGAAAATGTGTGGCTAAACAACCAAGCCATGCAAGTTTAATTCAGGCCACCACTACCTTTTGCACCTTTGGGTGGCTTAATTAGTAGCTCAAATATGGCTTCTCTCTCAGCCATGTAGGGATGAATTTACAAGCCAAAAGGCAGCAACACAGCCGCCAAACATGGGCTGCCATATCAGCATGGGGACCCATCTTTTGGGGCTGAAATTGGCACAGAAATGCAAGGGGAAGAAAGGACACACAGGTCTGAATTCTTATTGAAGTGTTGCAGCAACTTTTCATGACTTTTTCCACTTATTATTGCACTATTAGCAGCCCATATAAAAGGCTATTCATCCTAACTGCACTTTTGTAAGTTCAATGATCGTTTTAGCTAGCTAAGTAGCCCTTTAAATTGTAAACAAACACAATTCAGATCAAGGGGCATGAAGAAGGGTTGTGCACGATTTTATAGCTAAAAAAATAGCTCATTTTCCAGCCCCAAGGTTTGAAAAGCAACACCAACATCTGCAGCTACTAAGCCATAATTTTTGGCCATCTTGGGAAGGTATTTTAGCCCATAAACATAGGTCAAAGGACAAGAAGCGGAAAGGACAAACCATCAGCTGATTATGGCAGAAAACCAACACAAAACCAAGCCCTTTTCGCAGCTACTGTAGCATCAAAATCTTTGGCCAGATTTGAGATACGTTTTACCCACAAAAATGGAGGAAAAACAAGTACAATAGCAGGTCTGATTGGAGAAATGTGTTTGCAGCACTTTATGACTTTTTAGATGATGATTGTACTTAGAAATCAGCTCTTGTAACAAGCTATCCTTACTCTAGATTATTTAAATGATGGCCTAAGGTAGCTAGATTAGCTCTTTAAGTCCAAACAACACTTTTTCAGAATGTAAGGGGATATGGGGCTGCTAGTGCACGAAATTTAGAGCAAAAAAAAGAAGGTTAATGGGCATTGATTCATGGTTAGAGCCAATCTAGATAAGTTAGTTCATATAGGTGACTACTAGTTTGTACCCTTCAGCTAAAATGATAGAGTTTGAAACTCCCACCCACCTTCAAATTTGAGTGAAGACTTTAATTCATTAGCTTCTTCAAATTTTAATTCTTTTATCACGAGAATCGAAAACTTAAGTGGTAGATATGAGTATATGAATTTAAAGGGCATTTAATTTCATATTTTTCTCTTCTTCAACCTCCAGTTCTATTTTCAAATTCGGTGGTAATTATCTTATTCCACTATCTTCCTCAGCATAACCCAATTTATTTCTCCGGCGCTGTTACTCTTTAGAAAGTTGTATGGCTTGGAGGGTTAGTTTGTAAGTTTGGGCTTGATCATGTTGCTCCTATTGTTTGAAGCGATAGTAAGAGTCATCTATTTAGCAAATAACTAGTATCCTTTCTATTATTAAACAAAGCACGTTAACATTTGATACCATTTCATCTACAGTACTATTAACACAAGCAAGATTGTATCGGAGAAAGTGACTACTATAGAGAATATGCTTCCAATGCAATTGACTATGAATAGATTCAAGCATTACTGGGACTTGGCTGCCATTCATAAGCTATGAGGCCCTTCAAGGCATGGGGATTTCCCGATGATATTATGCTCTGATTTTTAGCTTTCTAAAATATTGTGTCAAAGTAGAGAATTGTCAGCTTATGACTAATATTTCATGTGTTTTAGATGGATGGTTTATGTGTAGAAATTTGGTAAATATCAGACACTTTGAGAGTCAACATGATCTGTGGTGTTGATGAGCACGTTTGCATTGCTAGAAAGGAAATTTTGGGTACAAAGTGAAGGATCAAAATAACCAAGTTGTGTCTACCAACAGTGTCACATTGATGGACACAAGCGACCCGTTTTGATCGACACGTCTGAGTCAACGGAGCATGTTGTTGCGCCTCTTAAGTCATTTATGTCCTTTTTCCAGGACTGCATATATATATATATATGTTCCTAGTTAGTTCTCCCTTGAGAACATGTATAATTGAGCCATTCATTCCACATTCTCCTTCGTATTATCTGGTTTTATACATAACCAAGTAGTTTTCTCTACTAAATCTTGAGAATCCTAAATTCGCCTTATTTATGTCCAGTTCACGCTGCTTAATTCCCTACAAGTTATCAAACAGGTCTAACAACAAAAGAATGCTAGAAAGGTACTCATCTTTTACTTTAAACTTGATGCCATATGATGGTTTGTATCCTTTATGCTTGCATTGAGATTAATATCAAAATTGGAGAAATGGAACCATAATGATAGCATTATAAATAGCATTAAAAATATCGCATACCATACCCAAATTCTGAAAAAGGGAAAAATGCTACACGGACAGATGAATATCAATAGTTAGAAAGTGGCACAGAAGCTCCGAACCAGTGGACATTGACAAAATTTCTTTCCCTTGAACCACCCATGCCAATACGTACGCAGGTCAATAAATTAAATTAAAAGTACACATGGTTTATAATAAAGTAAAAGTAAAAGAAAATTAAAATAAAAGATTCAAATTGCTTTATCAGCCAAATTAGAATGCTAAAAACCATTGGCAAGATCATTAATCACTCTACACATTAGATATACCACGTATATTTTCTGTACTTGTACTTGGATGGCAGAGCCGTCATCAATGCCCCCTCCTCATGTTTCACTAGTACAGGGCTTGAGAGAGAATAATGCAGGGTTGGGAATAAAAGAAGGGAATCAGAAGAGGGAGTAGGAGAAGGAATTGAGAAGAAGGATGAGGAAGAACGTTGGATTTGAAGTTCAGAACAGAAAAACTAAGAGGAAACAAGAAGATAGCATCACTCAATATACAATTCAATTAGTGCATGCTTTACTCAAATTATTGTTCTCATGTGATCGGGATAAGATCAGAATTAAAATATTATTATTATTTTGCTAAAATTATTGTCATAATTACAATTTTCCTTCTTATTATTACTACTATGGTTATCATTATTATCATTATCATAATTATTATAAATGATTTTATATTTTGCTTATTTGTAAGTTCCGAAATAAGGAGAACAACCCTTATTCATTCAAATCTAGTCTCAAAATAAAATTATACTAGGGCCACATATATAGGCCTACACACAACAAATAAAAGAAAATTATTAGAAAAGAAAACAAATAGACAAAGGGAAACTTCCCTAAACAAAAGATATAAATATAATATCTTTCTGTAAGATATTATATATTATTATATTCCATTATCATATTCTATAATAATAATTATATATTCTAAGATACTATATCATGAATCTAAATAACAATAATAAAATAGTAAAATATCTTAACCCAACAATATCAGTTAAATTTTTAAACTTTTGCTTATGTCCATCTAGGCCATTCTCCATCAAAGAGAAGCATCACAAAGAAACCTAATTTTTTATGTACAAAGTAGGACATGAAGATCAACCATATCATGCACCAACTATTGTGTGATAATTACCCTGAGCTCATTCAAGAAACAGTGTGCTAATAACTAAGGTCTATGCAAAAGCACATAATGGTGAAATGCATTTGCAAATAGACTACCATTCAAACTGAACCCAGATGGAACATCTTCCAATCATGCTTAGATACTGAGGAGTTCTAGAAACACAATGGTCACAATGCATCAATAATTACATTATCAGACAAAAAGGAGAGAAAGACGGGTTCAGTAAAATATGTCACAGACCATACAGTGTTTCCAAATTATGAATGACCAACAGGAGACATTCAAAATCAGACCAAGTCACTAGTAAAACCAATTTATTCCCTTTTCATTTTATCCCAGTATCTTGGTTACAGCATTTATGAGGTATCACCCCCTCTTAGATCACAGAATTGTTTAAGATGACCATAAACCATCACTGAGCTGCACATTCTGTTTCAGATGCAGAAATGGAAAAAAGAGTTCATGCTAATAATAGGCAGGTTTGCTGGTCACCATAAAGTTTTTTATAAAGACCGAGGGGGTGGGGTAGCTTGGGGAAATAATACCAAACCAACACACGGATCTTAAATAAAAATGCTTATGCAGTCATTTTGCCCGTTTTCTGAGTGCTTGTCTATAAATTTTTCCATATAAAAATGATACCATATCTGTGAAGTGAAATAGTATTACAAAAAATAAATAGAGTGAGAAATTAAAGGATCTTGCATAAATGTGTTATAACAAAATTGAACAATATGTCTGAAAGCCTTTTTTTTTATCATAAGCCCCTATGTTTACTGCATTACAAACAATCTAACCCTTCCATGATTCCATCGCCTTTGTCGTTTAATTTGCCTATGTTGCAAATAACTTCAAGTAATATTTTGACTTGAAAAGATGAAAATTCCCTTATCTAAACTACTTTCTAACTTTATCAAACGAAAGGTTTTTTACTACATTTCTGTTTTCTTGTTATATATTCTCTTTCTAATTTTCTTCATAAACTTTTTCAGATATAAGATTTTTAAAACCTTCTCATTAATTCTTCTTTCCCATTATCTTTTTCCCTTTCCGTAGTTTGTCCCCTTAGGCTTCATCCCCTTCTCATTTTCCCAACCATCATTATCCTACTTTCCTTTTATTCAACTTTACCTTCTCTTTACTTTGTGTTGTTGAAGTTCGCGCTTAAGTGTTGAATGTCATCATTGGCAGTCAATTGGTGCGTCCCACGGCTGTTGATGGTCGATTTATGCCAGATATGGTCAATTGTGGTGGATTTGATTGCGGGTGACGTCTATCGGTGTAGATTGTGGTCGCTGGTATTGGATTTGATCATTGATGGCAGTCAATTGGCGTGGGTTTCACTTGATGATGATAGATTCGGTTTCTAGCAGCGGTTGATTTGTTGCTGGTGAGTTGTAGTAGATGGTCGTGGTTTTGGTTGCTGGCGGTGGTCAATTGGTTGCTAGTGGTGGTTTTGGTCACAGTGGATGGTAGTTGTTAGTGCTTTGGTTGGTGGTGGTGGTTTATTGGTTGATGGTGGCTGTTTTGGTCATAATCTTTCAAATTTTTCCATCCAATAAATCCAAATAATTGCAATAAAAACTAAAAGAAAAGAAAAATCAATCACTCTAATGGCATGAAAAACAGCCCACAACATGCAAACACCATAATACACACCACCAAAATCGTAGCCTCTGGATATAGGGGGCTGAAGCTTCAGGGTATAGGAAGTTAAAGAGAATGAATAGGACTAGAACTATTTGAGGATAAAATAGGAATAACTAAAAATGTATAACACGATTGAATTGAATCTTAACAGAAGGATACTTCATGCAAAAATTACAAAGGAGCATGTCACAACAATAGCCTTTGGGCATATAGTGCAATTTTGCACAACACAAGGGTATCTCATGCAATATCCCAAAAGTAAAAAGGAATCCTAAAGCAGAAAATTTAAATAAATAAAAAAAAGGTATCCAAAAGGTTGCAAGGGGGTACCTGGGCAAGATAATACACCTGGTGGGTAATTTGATATCAATTACAATCCACAAGTATCTTAGCAAGTGTTGAAGTAATTGTAGCCATTAAACATATGGAAAATGGTCAACTAACCAGCTTTAAGTAACATAAACACAAAGAAGAAGGATATAGATTCATATATTCATCATATGCTTCAACTTATAAACATGCAATATACAGCCACTACAACAATCAGCTAACAAACAGCATATGTACAACAAAATGATTGCACGTCTAATCAGTATCTCTGGCAACCAAATAAGAGAATTTACATGAAATGTTACCTGGCAGCAAAAGGAACCTTTGATTTCCTCCAAGCTTGAAGAATTGACAGAACATCATCTATGGTAACTTGTATTTTGAATCCAATATCACTTACCAGCTTACTGCTGCTTATCTGTTCAAACAGCAAAAACAACATAATGAAACATGGTAACCCCAGATCTGAATGTCCAACTGCCACTTTCATCAGCAGCAGTGTTAAGCAGGAAAAAAAAAAAAAACTATCATGTTCATGACCTGTTCCATTCATTCACATAACCCTCAATTCTGCGTTTAATTTGGTATTTGTTATTTTGTTATAACACTGCATGTAGTTTCAGTGTGACAAATTCCAAGATAACAAGGTATGGCAAAGTGGATCAAATTAGGGTAGTAGTTTTCATATCATCAAGCAATTATGAATGACGATTTCAGACAGACCTTAGGAACAGCATATGGAGCAGAGGCACCAAGAATGGAACGCACAGCATCACAGTCATAAAATAACTCCCCTGGACAGTGAAGCTCATTATCCATAGTTGAAACAACCCATGGGACATCACATATGCCTTTTATAAGTGATGACTTAAAGCATATGTTGTTTCCATCTGCTTTTGGGCTTATGTGACCAGCGACTTTGTCAAAAAAGTATTTTTCCCATAGAGTATCGAGAATTTCCAAGAGATATTCGCTTCTCTTCAGGTTTCCTTTTTTGGACACCATGGATATTAGGTAGGTTAACTCTTCAGATTCCCAATCTGTAGCCATCATATCAGGAGAGACAAAATCTCTGTCCCAACTCATTTGCGTTAGTACAGTGGAAGATAAATCAGTTATGCTCTTCTTGACTTGATTAAGTTTCACAAAATCAGTAACGCCAAGATTTTCAAAGAATTCTTTCCATTTTTTCATCCCACATGATAGTGACCCTGTCACAGAATGCTTAATGTAGAGTGTGTCAACTTCAAGCCACTTAAAATCCACGGCATCAATTAGTCTGCTTCCCTCGATTGAATTTCCATATTCTTTACCAAAATGAATTGGTACCTCCACTGGCTTCCTGTAGCCATGATTCGTCAAAATAAAAGCTCCATTTCTTAACAGAGAAAATATTTCCTCTCTTCCAACATGACAGTCAACACAACTAGACTGCAGATGGAACATCAGAAAGGCCATGTACTCTGTCATTAAATGTTTGTCCCTACACACAATGTTGGCATCAGTAATAGCAGGTACAATGTGAGCCTTTATAATATCATGAGCTGACAACCGTTGGATACCAATCTTTTGGAGCATCCTCAAAATATTGTTGGTTAAACTGACATCTCCGGAGGAGGTGCCCTCAGTTGCCACAGAAATGAGGACAGGACTGACAATCCTTAGAGTAGCATACAGGTTAGGAAAAGCTTCATATCTGTCATCACTATCAGCCTGGACCCATATCATACCAGCATCTAGTGAACTGTATGTACCATCAGAAAGAGGAATGAAAGGAACCTTCTTCAATCTATTAACAAGATCCAATTCCAACTGTGGGTTTTGCAAATTATGCCCAGAAGAATAGGATAACATGTTATGTAGTTCATTTAACCAGCAGGATAGCCAATTCAAACCCATAGACTTTATACCCTTTTCCACATTGCACAAAGATGACATGAACTGAACTAGAATCTTAGGTCCATACTCAATTATTCCTAATGCTCTGGCAAGAGCATCAGATAAAGCAATGTCCCTGTGTAAGAACCCGAGCCCAAGATGTTCGTGAAGCAAATTATTCGGCAAAAGCAAAATCGCCTGCTTATTCCAATTCCTCAACACCTTGCAAGGGGGAACCCACAAATTCTTGCATCCATCCTCAAGCAAACAGCTGGTAATGCGCAGCTTGGATATAATCATACGAGGAAGACCTGAAAAGAAACCGTGCACTTCTCCTACAAGTGGAACAAAACTCATGTAGGCAGAAATAGCTTTCGCAGGATTTTTCAGGAAACAAGGAATCGCAGAAAAACATTTCTCTGCACTAACAAATAAATCAGGGACTTCTGACAATAACCATTGGTTCCATGGGCTATCTCCATCTACTTCTTCTCTAGAAGACGGTAGAACAAAATCACCTTGGAGAATAAACTTGAGACCATATGCCCGCAGAGGAAGGAAAGAAAACACCGGTTGTTGCTCTGGATACGGATCATAACCTCCATCCTCAGCCTCCCTAAGGGTGAATGCGATAGAAATCTCTGTATTCTGAGCATTGGAAGAAAAAATCTCAGAATGCAACTTCTTAGATGCTAAAAACCAAGTCATCTTCTCATTCTCATGAGATACTTCTACAATACCATCTCCCACTACCTCTTTCCTCATGACAATGTATGAGTTGTTAAGCATATTTCTAAGCTTAATACACTTAAGTCGGTGAAGAAAAAGTAACAAAGAGGGATGGAGATCTGAAAACATAGAAAAAACACTTCCCACAGAAGCACTTTCAGAAAATTTAGATCTGAAAGGTAGAACAATGCAAGTATTCCAACAACCATCATCCATGTGATCAGAACAGAGAGAAACTAATTGTCTAAACGAGTCAATGTCACAAGGCGGAATGATGGTGGGCAAGACAAAGCCAATCTGACCCTCAGTAATGTCGAATTTGATATGGAACCCATTTGAATGAATTTCAGGTGCATCAGTGACCTGCACAAAAGGTCAAGAAATTTAGTTGTGCCATAAAACAAAAGATGCAACGGTCAGCGACAGGGCATACTATTTTCCACTTCTTTCTTGAGAAATAGTCAGACAAAGAAACTATATAAGAGAGCTTAAGCAGAGTAACTCAAGATGAAAATTAGGGACAATACGGTGCAGTGGAAAGGTAGAAAGTTCAAGAACCCACTTGCAAATTGAAAAGAAACTGAAATTCATAACTTTCATTATGAAAATGTGACTTAAAACAAGAACCCCTTACGTGTCCCACCATTGGCAGCATCTAGGGAGTCAGCCTTGCCTCTACTAGCTAGTGACCTAGTAAAGGCCTATTTCTAAAGGACCCACATAAAACCCTTTTTACTAACTGTGGTAGAAGGGTAAAATTTTAGTATATGTCGAGGCAGATGAGTAGTATGAGTATTAGTACTACTACTAGTAGTTAATAATAAAAATAATATAGACTATCTGCTTCAAAAAAATTATAGTATACCAATAACAATATTATATGCATTGAAGCTGATTACAAGCCTCTATTTATTTATAAGCTAATACTTCTAAATACATACAAAGAGCTTCAAAGAGTCCACTCCCACTACTAACAGGATTTAAATTAAATATCATATATAATATAATAGATAGCACGTCTCTGAATCAATTACATGGAATAGAATAGAAATTACATGGACCGCATCAGAGTAAATGTTTTGAGATATCTAAGGAACGAACCTTATGCACCCATTACTTTCAGCACAAACATTTGGGATTATTTTGATTAGGACTAAAGATATTTTGTTTGCAGAAAGAATAGTTTCAAGTGTCATGCACTTTTTAATCCCTTACACTTCCGAACACAAAAATGTTATTATGATTTACATATTCTATAATGAGCATGCCACAATAGTGTTTTTAGCATAAGGTTTATAACCTTAATCTTATTAGAATATCTCAAAACATTTATTCTTGAGGTATGAAAGGTGCATGATGTTTTTTTGGTCTATATAACTTGCAAGCCTTCCTGAAGATGGTTGACATGTTGCCATTCAATGATAAGAAAAAGACATATTCAAGAAATTTAAACTGAAAAGACATCCACAGACCACAAATTCCATACAGAGTTTACACATCTACAAGGATGAATGTGGGGAAAAAAAATGAATTCCTCTAATTAAACTATTAAACTAACAAAAAAATCAAAGTAATTGACTGCAATAACAAAGCTTAATAATGATGAGATGAAATCACCCTAACATTTATATGAAGAACCAAATACTCACATGGCACATTTAACAGAATGTGGGGATCAAGTTGACAATCGAACATATCTTACCCGGAAAACCGACTTAAAGCCAATTCCCTTCTTCCCAATGTACCCAACAGAAGATCCTTTCTTGGTTGAATTTCCAACATCGCAAAGTGCTCTGATATTCTGAGCAGTAAAGCCCAGCTCATTGTTCATAACAACAATACCGGACTCCTGAAGAATAAACGCAAGTGTGGGTTCCACATCTTGCGGATAGACATTGTCATCAGCATTCTGAACCTGAACATATCATGCATTTCTAGTTATTCAAGTCTACAACCACTTTGACATT
Source organism: Tamarix chinensis (assembly GCA_030549775.1). Classification (NCBI taxonomy): domain Eukaryota; kingdom Viridiplantae; phylum Streptophyta; class Magnoliopsida; order Caryophyllales; family Tamaricaceae; genus Tamarix; species Tamarix chinensis. Next base: position 76,014,503 of record CM060182.1, read on the forward strand.
GAAACACATGGATCAGCCAACAAACAGCTAATCCTTTCATACAATACAAAGTGAGATTGTAACATAGTATTCATGCAAGGTAGTTTTCTTGTAACTGAAGACAGACTCGAGCATAATACAACTACGCAACTAGTTCCTTCTTACCCAACTATTATGACTATACTCGCAGGTGCCATTTGTTTCTTTCATCATGCTACTTGTTATGCAGGTCAAGCATATATCTTCCCTAAATATTCACTAACTTCTTCTCTTCATATTATTTGTTTCAAATCTGATATAAAGAGGCCAGTACCATTTTTCTAACAAAGCTAGAAAAACGACCAAGACTCCAAAATCTTTCCACAGTTCCTCTTATCTAAAGCAGAAATCTTCTTAATAATCCAAGAATATCTTCATTGCTCGCACAGCCTAGTGGAAACAGTAAGCAACACTATCAATAAGACCGCCTAATGATATATCCTCGTAAGCCTAAATGAATGCTTGCCATAAGCCCATAGTTGAAACACAACATACTCAAAGGAAGTTTCCTTGCACATAAATCTACGAAGTGGAAAAAATGATCCCATCCAAAGAAGCTTTGAATAGCATTTAAAAGCTTTGATACTAAACATACACATCATTGATAGCATCAGTTCAATGACCCAGCAAAATTTCCAGGAATGCAGCAAGAAATCCACATAAAACCTGCCACAACCCCCCCCCGGCACGCGAGCAATTCCCAACGCAGACAGCTTGAAGGAAAAAAACAATACAGAGAACAAAAAGAATGCAATAGCCAATGCAAGAGCAGATTCAGATTCCAATTAAAAAAAAGTTACATTTGCAGAAACAAATAATACCATATGTATAAGTCCAACTTTGAAGAAAGATTGTATACTTGCTCAGGGTTGAAAGCTTGCCTGGTTCCAATCTATAAGAACCACAACATTCCAAATCTCTCGCTCAACCCCATCAATTCCCTTCTTTGGCAAATTTCTATTTCACATCCCTCTTCCACCCTCTTCCAGAACATCAGTCCCTTGAACCCACAAATTTCAACTGTGTGAAGGGTGCTTGAGGTGAAAAATTAAGAGGCAAATGGGAGATAGTTGATAAGAAAGTGAAGGAGGAAATGTTAAACTGAGGTTGTTGAGATGAAGAAACACATGGAAATTAAGTACTGGGTACCTGAAAGGAAAAGTGTTAAAAAAATCAAGAAGAGGGGAGATGGTCAAGTGAGAGTGAGGAATCAAATGGCAGCAGCAATTCAGTGCCACTAGCACCATGAGTTTTTCAGCAACATTTTTCCTCTAGGACTAACTACATATTTTTTCTCATTCAATCCAAACTACGAGAATGTACCAAGTGAAACTTTCATACTTATTGGATAGCGAAGCTATTGGTTATTTGGATCAAAAGTCAAGCGGGGATATTTTGCGGTATTTATGAAATTTGAACACTGTCATCATAAGTGCCATGGGTTGGCTAGGTGTGAATAGAGTAATAAGGGATGTCTAAAGTGCAACTGCCTATAGATGCCTTCCTGTCATTTCAGTAATTGTAGTTTATAATATTCTTATTTTCCAATAACATATAACAATGTAAGGTTTCAGCAGTGGCAAGGTGCCGACAGGAATCTCTAGCCAGATTTTAAGTAAATGACATTCAGGAATACAGGAAAAGCAATCACGGATGAGAAACTGACCCCAACAATCAACAAGAGAAACCAACAGTCCTTGGCTTATCTGCCCTCACTAAAAATTATGAATTACTTGCACCATAAAAATGCAACAATTAAGAGGCATACCAGTTCAAGGAGAAAATGTGAATCCTGTGAATACAATTCTCGTGAAAGGCAATTAAGTGCTCGACCCAAACGAGCATTTAGCTTTTCCAACACACTATTCTCCTCATTAGAAAGATCTGAGTCTAGCCCAAACTCTTCACGCCTAATCGATTTGACAATATGTGCTGCATCCTTCTGGTCCACAAGCCCAGAGACATGCCTCAATGCCTCTTTCCCAGACCCATCAACTTCAGAGCCATTAACAGACATTATTACATTAGAATATTCTTGGCAGTGTTCATCTTTCTCAGAAGAGACTAATGTTATTCCTTTGGAAACGGCAACCTTATCCACCAACGAACAAACAGAAACCCAGGAAACATCATCAGTTATGGGACACATTGCATGGTGATCCTGAATCCACTCCATAATACCCAAAGATAGACCTATTTCATGGACCATAAGTCGCTCTTCTTTCTGTTTGCATTGACGCAAAACAGCTGGATAAGCATCCTTTACAACAGATTTCAGTCCACAAAGTAATATATCAGCAGCGAACTCTCGGAATTCCGAAGGTACGTAACCAAGACAATCAATTACAAGCCTTGAAGCAATAGAAGCACCTTCATCAGAATAACTTAAATTTTTGCATGAATTACTAGTCACATAGTCACCAGCATTTTCATAAATTCTGGTGTTTGACGTCCCATTCATCATGATTACTTCAAATGCTTGGCATGCATGACATTTCAAAAGGGACAATGGTAAATGCCTTTTCCCACCAAAGACTGCAAGCACTGATAACAGTTGGACAGCAACTTGAAAAGCATATCCTTCAATTAAAGCTTGAAAGAAAGAATCAACGGTCGCCATATGATCAAGCCGTAATATTTTACCATCTTTTGTCAACAGACACAACAAGTCCCTCACATTCACTTCACGCATCAACCACATCAGAAGAGGCCCAAATGTTGGAGCATACAACATGTCCCAATGGGACCACATGTTCAAGTCTGAAAACATTGGTGCTTTGAGTAAAATCTCAATAGCATCATTTGCTGTAACTGCCTGAATACTTTTGACTCGTTGGCCTACATCATCTCTCGTATCATTATTGGCAAACAAATCTTTCACATCAGAATGTACAGAATCAACATGGTTAGGGGTTGCCAACAATGTGGCAGAAAATAGAACACAGTTAAAAGGAGCACTACTTCTGTGTTGCCTCATGATATTGAGGAGGTCCTGTGTACAACAATTTTCTGTAACTTTGAAGCTAATTTGAGGAAATTGCCTTCCAAGTAAATCAGAGATCTTTTGTGTGGTCAAAGATTCATCTTCCCACAAACCAACAGAAGCTTGTGACAGTAAAGTGACAAACTGCTGCTGACTCATGCTGGCCATCACAGACATACCCTGACACATCTCAGTGTTCACAAACTCCAGAAGCTCCTCAGGAAGAAGATAGCTATGTTTTCTTAAGAATGCAAAAAAATCCCCATGACCAAGGGACCTAAAATCCTTAACAGATAATTGCTTGGTCAACCAAACTTCACAATTGCAGAGTTTCCAGGAGAACATGAGCAACTTTTCCACAAGTGATGTTATGCCACTAAACATTGTTTTTTCAAGCACAAAATATTCTCCTGCTTTTTTCATAATATCTTCAACCGTCATACCTGTAGAATGGATAATGAGTTGGATGAAAAGAAAGTCAAACAGAACAGAAGGAGAAAGCCCATTCTGCTTGACATAGAAGAAGAAATCAACTATAAGGGATGGCCCCAAAACTACTGTCAACTCTCAAACAATGCAAGCTTTTTTGGTCGAAATTGACAGATTAACGAATCATCAGTACTGACAATTTATCTGCACATCAAAGAGGTCAATTATGGCACACCTCAGTAACTAAACATCCCCATCCTGAATTCGTTCTCATTTTATTTGGACCACATTGCTGTGTATATGGATGCAACTAAAATGCCAATCTAAATATATAGGTGCCTACTTCCATACCAGTATCCAACCACACTTACATATTCCCGTGACTTACCAATTGATGCAGATACCGTTACAGAAGATATTTTATCTTTTATTAGTTAAGGCTTTTGGATATTATCCAGTAGATATATCATTTAGTAAGTATTGATATTGTCTGGTTCAGATAATATTAGGTTGGATGTTATTTAGTTATGAATAATAATCTCTTAGGAAAAAGATATTATCCTAAATTTAGATTATTATCGTAGATATTATCTAGTTTATCTTTTTAGTCCTTTGGCCTACATCCAATTCCTCCCTGCTTCCCTCTGTTCTATCCTGATCCTCTAACTGCCTCTTAATCCAGTCACTCTGCTCATAATTAGTAGCTTTGTTTGAAAATGGTCAGACTAAACAGTGAAAACTTACACAAACCTCGCCCCAATTTCTGACTGATGATGGCCCCTGGCTCCTTCTCATTAGATGAATCGTCCAAGCTTCCGGAATCAACACAGTTACTGGTGGGTGGGTGTGTTTGTCCAACTTCACCAATAGACTGGAACGCATCATAGATGCTATCCCACAATTTATTTTTAATAGATTTCACCTGCAATTTTATTAAGAAAATTCAGACACTCGATCCTCATTACTCTCATGGATAGGAGCATGTAAGAACATTATTGTCATTTCTGCAAAATGAGTTACTAATGGACCGGAATTTATATACATAGCAGATACTTAATGATAATTAAAATTTAAACTAAAGATTAAAAAAAAAGGTCAAAGAATATGGCTAGACTCATACAAATGATTCACATAGGTAGATCATTAATAAAAATAGTTGCTTAATGTTCCTTTTTAAAACACTCAGATAGTCCAGTCATGCTTTAATGAACAAGATAATAGGAACTAAGAAAACTGAATCGACTACAGAAAAATAATTTCAATATGAATGCCCCAAATGTAGCACATTAATGCAGTTTGCATTTGTATAAATCACATTTTCAATAAATCATTGTAGACTAAGGACTTGCATGGCCGGTGAGTATTAAAATGAGTGAGATCCACTTACAGCAACATTAAGCAAACCCAAAAAAGGGTATGAAGAAAGAAAAAGATCCAATCTTCGACGTGGCTTATAGCACTGGAACATTCTCAAAAAAACCTGCAAATATAAAGATTGGTGTTCGCCAATTAATGTCACTCTACCATATGTAGATATTAAACAGGCTACAAACAACTAATAGCAGACCAAGAACTGCAAGAGGAAAAAAAAAAGAAAATGGGCGGTAACTGCTGGGGGCAATCAAACAATGGAAATAATGCCAGATACATGAAAGTCGATAACCTTAAATAAGAAAGTTAGTGTAGTTCATCGTCTTAAAATGTCACGCTAAAGACAACATGGACTGCAAGATAAATCAGCCAATAACTTAAAGAATAGCTAAAGGAAACTTCAGAAAATAAAGCACATCGTGACTCTAACAAGTAAGAATTAGGCAACCTATATCACAAAATAGAGTTTCAACTTAAGATAGTCGGTCATACCTCAGATGCAGAGTGCTCCCAACATGCCTCCTTCCAGGTTGTCACAAAAATTTGTAGAGAATCATTATCAAGGGAGAGATCCAAATTGCTTAGAAAGCTTGGCATTTTCCCATCTTCACTAAGGACATTGGAGGCAGCATATGGTTCAGTCTTCTTCTTACCATGCAACATTTGCCTTTCCAATTTCCTTTTCTTCTTGGTGGGCTCATTACTCCGACTACTCCTGAAGTTGTGGCCAGAGCCACCCACTTCACTGCTCAAACCTAGCCGTGTCATTTCTTCAGCTACAGATGGATATGGACAGCTACTTACTCCATCATGTGAGGTTTTTGGGGTCACAAATTGGCTTTGCTCAAGGCCACCACAGCTGTACTCATTTTCTTCACTTCTATAGTCGTCCATACCATCATCATCATCATCAGAGCTCGATGATACAAATCGTATATGCTTGCCACAAAACTCCTTGTCCATAGAAGAAAACATTGTTACACGCTCAGTCATGACATTGAAACGTTCGTCAAGCTCTTTCTTCCGCGATGCAAACAGAGGACGCTTTTTGCCTTTTTTGCTGGAGTTGCTTTTCTTGCCAGAGTTGTTTTTCACTTTCTCCAGACATTTCCTCAGCACAGTATCACTTGAACTCTGGGCTTCACGGATACGATTAATGTACATTCTACAAGTGTACATTTTGATAGATGGTTAAAACAACTTCTTCAAAATCAGCCTTATTGGTACAATCAAATTACAAGGAAACTTTGAGCAATACGATTACAAGAGAGGCAGAAATAAAATCAAATGACTACACTCAGCATACAGATGGAGAGAGCTATCCTAATCCCTGCCATTCCAGCGCCCTAGGGGACAATAGCAACTTTCCCTGTTAGGCCTACAAATTCCACATCAGCCTCATTTATGCAGTCTACTCCATGCATAATCATCTATGAGGGTGTCAGTTGCTTCAACAAGAAATATACCACTAGCTCATCCACTATATATGGTTTATTTCTGCCATATAATGGCACAGAAATCAATTAACATTGAGAACATACAGGTTACAGCTTAAAAGATAGTGATATCCTCACCCTGCCATCTTTGCCTCCTTGGGTACAATCCTTTCCTAGACCAACATATTCCACCTTGCATTGTTTATGCAATATACATAACCTAGATCTCATGACTGAGGGAATTGATAGCTTCAACATCATGCATACTACTATTCCATCAAATTTCTATTATATATCCTCTTTCTAGCACATAATCTCACAAAAAACTAACCTACCCACCCACCCCCACCTCACCCCCATGCAAAAGAACATTGGAGCACACACACCAATGACAGCCCAGGAATCCACCCCTAACACCTTCGTCATCATACATAACAACTCCAGCTGGGAGTATGTCTTACCTCTTCAAGAACAATGTCATTCTACAACATCAGCTAGAATTAGATACTAATCATCCGACCCATCCCCCCAATAACAGAGGAACAAAGACAGAGACTACTAGCTTAGTTACATTTTCACGTTGGTTGTTTTTTATTCACCTAAAGAAGCAGCAAGGGCAAAAAGTTTGATCGGATACTTGAAATAGGAAACGATAACCAAGGTCACATGAAAATAGGAAAGGAGATGTGGAAATGGAAAAGGAGCAACGAAAGTTCTTATGAAATTAGGAAACTGGAACATTCTGAAACATATATATATAGGCTTAAAAGTAAGTTTCCAGCAATGATAATTTTTGTTAGAGAACGTACAGTATTACACTCATGTTTTTATAGAATAACAAATAAAAATATTTTCTATCATAACTTGTAACTTAACTCAATCATGGCCCAGACCCAAGCAAAAATGCATTCCCATATGACATATAAACTCTCTAACCACACAAACTTTAGTAATCAATGTATAGACTAAACAACTAAAAGATAAACCTCGCTAAATAGTAACAGATAACAATCACTAATACTCAATGACCAAGACTCTAAAGATCTAAAAATGATAATGATAAATAACAGTAAATATTCTCTAATTACTAAATAACACTCTTAGACCGACACCTGCTACTAGACCTATGGAAATAAGTATATGCACGGATACAAGAGCCTACTTTCCAATAAACTAATGGGCTCAAGCTAGGGGCCCAACGATGGGATGGAGTATAAATTGCATCACACCACCAACACCCCTATGGCCCTATCCCTCAACTTCATCGCCTCTTTCTACCTCCATCCTCTTTTCATTCGCCCCATCTCTCCTCTCATGCTTAAACTTTCCTTGTCGGCGCAAAACAAGCTCACAAGCACATGACTGCAAGTGACAGGCACAGGCACAGGCACCAGTGAGGGTGAACAAGACAAATCAAAGTATTTCAAAACAAACCAACGCTCACTGAATGAGATTGAAAGTTTGAAACTGGAAAATGGTGGACATTGTGGGAAAAAAAAAACATTTTTATGATAGAGTTCTTGTTTTCAACACATTATGAAAATGGGAAACATCAATGGAGTCCATTTCAGGGCAATCTAGATGATGACAAAAGCATGAACAAGAAGAAATCAGAAGGCACCAAAAGATACAGAGTCAACCAACAGTTCTCTCTTGTAACCTCCTAAGAACAAGTTCCTTTTGGCCACAAAGATTGAAAAAAATCTAACAAAGAAGATTTCAACATGCTGGAAAAATAAAGATAGTGATGCTTAAAAAAAATCACATCTCTGTAGCAGCAATGACATGAACTTCAACCGTTCAAGAGTTTCATGACTGCTCCCCTCTCCACTACTCACAAAAGCAACAGCCACCGTGAATATACAGTGCACCAAAATAGCATGCTTTATCATCTCAAATGTACAATATTTGGTAAACTCATGCTCTGCTATACAGTACGATGGATACATACCCTAAGCCATGGATTCGCAAACCCATCCTTTCCCAATGCGTGACCTCATGCTTCTTGGCAATATAATCAAGGAACACCTCAACCTGAAATCTTCTACCTCTGGAAACTAACTCTATGAGATCATAAATTATCTCCTCGCTCGTTATCCTATATACTTCCAACACATCAGGCTTCACTGAAAAGTAGTGTGCAGCAAGTGGATGCCGTACCAAAGGTCCCAGTTCAAGCTCTTTGAAATTCTCAATACCCTCGTTACTACAGATTGCTGCTTCTATATCATACAAAGTAATGATCCGCGACACAGCAACATAGCAGTGGATAAATGCATTGATCTGCAAACATTGAAAGAGAAGAAAAAATGAGGGGAGAATCTCGGTTGTTAACAAATGCTCCAGACAGGGCAGGGGTGTTTACCTACACGGGTAACACTTTTTGTCACCACTTACCTATGTCTTACTTACAACTGAGGCAACCTCTTTACACTGGAAAAAGAATATATCTGAATGGCAAATTAAATCAACGAATTTCAAGAAAACAAGGAGGATGTTGAGTTAAGTCCAGGGGTCAGGGAGCCTATACTATGAAGCCTGTGATACATGAAGCCGTAAATAAGATATCAAGATGGGAATAAAAGAGCTATCCATTAAGAAAGCCTTGCTGCATAGGCTGAACATAGCGAAAAAAACAAGACACCAAAGCCAAACCCCTGATGCAGAAGAAAAGAAACGAGGAAGGTGGACAAACTAGATCAGTTATGCAGATCAACAAGCAGATTTTATCCATAAATCCACATCTAGATTATTTCAAATCAGCAATCTTTACAAATTCCAAGAACCTACAAATAATCTAGGCATTTCATGAAAAAATTTAACAAAAGCAAACAGCAAAGAACACTGAAATCCTGCTCAGAAGTTGACAAAATTGTCATTTTCAAAGCTCGTTCTTTCCAATCCATATCTTCCAAGAGTCCATTATTTCATAATTCATTCCAGGAAGAGGGGGCTGTCCAATCAGTAAAGATGATGATGGCCCACTCACTTCAGTAATCATTGGCTACACTGATGCCGTGAATTTTAACATTTCTGATTCAAGGGAGGGAGGAGAAACTGCAGGAGTGAAATTGTGATATGCTTATGCAGCCGTGTTTCTATTTTATACAGAAGATGCAACAAAAATCCAAGGGGGCGTTTAGTTTAGGAAAACAAGGATGTTTTAAATATTTTTCAATTTTTCTGAAAATTAAAAAGCGTGTTCATTTGTACAGTTTTCCAATTTAGAGAAAAAGATTACAGAAACCGGTGTTTTCTATGTTATTGAAGAAAGCAAGAAAACAACTCCTAACTAGTTTTCTAAAGTCTCTATAGAAAATATCAACTTGTTTTCTAGTGCTTTTTTAGTTGGAAAACAAGGTAGGCACCCCTCCTGCAGTATTCAATAAAATAAAATAACCCTTATTTAGAAGGACACGTAATTAAAAGAACACGGTACTGCTCAAATGCTCATGTCTCATACCCTAGCCGCTCTCTATGGAACAAAAGGCGCATCTAGGGTCCTCACCCCTCAGTCCTTCCCCGCCTTGCCTCGCCTTTACTAGTCTTGCTCGTCTTATGGGGTCCGTCTCCTTCTCTACAGTCAGGTATGCATCTCAATTTGACTTCTTTTTTAAAATTTATCTGCTCTAATCCTTCATATGGTTGCTAGTATAATAGTCTATTATTCATTGTGTATGAATCGGCACAAGGTCCTCTTTGAAACATTCCTTTTTTTGCTGTTTGTCTTGGACGGGGGACTGAGTTTGTCTTCTGCTTTTTGTTTGTCCTCTATGATTACCAATGTTGCTAGCTGGGTGCTTGGAAGGGAGGTGTTTTGTCAGTCTTTTTTCTCACCTCGTACAGTAGTGTGGGTTATATCTTCTTTTCTTTTCTTTTTTTCTTTTTTTTTTGCTGATTGAGTGATATCTGCTTTGTGTATATGCCTTCCTCTCAGTGGTCCCAGCAGGTCCACTTCATGGTTTTTTTTTTCTGGAATAAAATAAGTATACAGGAGCATTCTTAGGTAACAGATTAATTAACACTGCACCCAACCATTAATTAACTCTTCAAAGATACTTAACCAACTGCCGGCAATAAAAATAAGTATGCAGGTGCATTCACACCCTGTGTTTACATATACTTGAATTTGGGGTCAGAGAGACCGGTGGCTGAATCATTGGATGGTAATGTGGGCTATATTTTTGGATATGGTATTTTCATTTTTCAACCAATGCGTCTCTATTTTGGATTCGAAAGGAAGCATGGAACCCCCATGTTTTCTTTGACCCCATTTTCCATAATTCACAAATTCTTAATGGGTGTTTCTTGTATGTGATCTGAGAAGAGCATAAGTTATATTTGCAATTATTTGCATGTTATTGAGTAAATATTGGTTGTCATGATGACATTAAGAGGTTGTAGTCAGGTTTCAATTGATTTGATCACTTTCTATCTATAATAAATAATGATTAGTGGCCTGGGTTGCTTTTTGGAATTACGGTCTTGGCATTGAACAAACCTGCAAGTTATTAAACCGCTAATTTTTATGACAAATTTCCATGTACTGGTTTGCCAACTTCTACTATGAGAAGCTATTTCAAAGGCTTATTCCAACGCAAGATATTTTAAAGGTTACTAAATCACTAATGTTTCTGGCATATTTCCATATAAGGGACTTTTGGTCTTGGAAATGATCGCATAGACTATACTCAGCTGTCCTTAATGTTCGCCTCACTCTGGCTGGATGCGCACAGTTTGCTCAGTTGTTGTGGTCTGTTATGTTTTGGTCTCGATGAGTGTAGGGCATTTTTCATTTTTTTTTCCGACATCTGTGTTGACTCCTAATTCATTGAATATGTTAAAAATCTGTAAGTGCTTAGTGTTATCTTCAATAGCACGCTGCATACATCTGCATTAGTTAGTGAGGGTCTTTTTCTTTCTAAGATATTTATCCCCTTTTCCCTGGGCAGGTGTTTGGTATAATTCATGAGATGGAATCTCATAGGTTTTGGGTTAGGGAGATCTAACTGAGAGATAGTTTGCAGGGTCTGAAGTTATGAAGTTAATTTGGATTATTGGGTACTTGGTGATGTCTGGACTTGTCAACCATAATTATTTTTTAACTGAGCTCTTATATAGATGTAGTGGTATTTTTGAATAGGATAGACCTGGTGATATTGAAGTGTACAGATGCAATTCATTTGCATGAGCAGTTGGGTATTGTTATCTTTACTTGAGTGGCAGTGTTGCTTAGTTAGTGATAGTTTTTTCTTTCATTCTTTCCTTTTTTGTTGTGATGCTTGGGTTTGGATTTTGAGCTGCTTCTCTTGGGTTATTGCTATTGCTGGATTGTCCCAATGATGGTGGATAGTAGAAATGTTTCTTCTGTATGCTTATATTTGCTGCCTATCTTAATTTTGGACGTGTAATTTATCCACTTTATTTTCATCATATGCAGCATGTGTTTTGCAAGCCATTTCAATATGTTTTCTTATATTGGTTGATCCTTGATATGGTATTCTGCAACAATTTGTCATCATGATAAATAAATAGCACTTGTCCTAAATGGGAGGGCACCGGGTTGGTAATGGTGAATCTATAGAATGGATAGATAAAAATGAAGATGTGATCTTAAGGATCTTAATAGTAAGAGTTTAGATGGATCCTAATGGTGCTCCTAGTTTTAAGACATCTGATTGGAATGAAATGGACAAGGAGCTATACGAAGAAGTTGGGGTGACATATGGAGAGAAACACTAGAAAGGAAAGTACAAGCAGCTTCGTACTAAGCATCAAAACTTCTATAAATTGCTAGAACATACTGGTGTCACTTATGACTAAAAATAAAATAAATAAAAAAAATAAAAATAAAAACTGTTGTTTATGCTTTAGAAGATGATTGGCAACATTTTGTCCAGGTACTAGAGTCATTCATTTGTATTTATAAATTTATCACAAATTATATACTTTATAATATTCATTTACGATTGATATTTCTAATATTGCAGAAGGGAAAGAACTTTTGAGTTTTTAGAAGTAATGGATGTAGAAATTATGAACTATTTGGTCAAGTGTCCAACAAATCTACTGCCGCTAGCCTTCTACATCAAGCATCAACTCATTTGCCACATTCTTTTGATGAAGAAAGAGAAATTGAGGATCCATTTCTAAATAAGGGAGTACACATAGATGAAGATTCTAAGACAAAAAGAAAACGTGCTATTAAGGATGATCAAATTCCTGGATGTATGAGACTTTGAGGGCACCCAAAAGTTCCAAGTATGATTTTCTGAAAGAAACAGTGAGCATGTGGAAATATATTTTATCCACTAGAGATGCAGTTTATCATGCTGAACTTGAAAAGGCTAGGAGCCTAGGCCATATGTTCCTAGTACCCAAGTTAGTAATCAAGGTGCCGCAGATTAAGTGTGATAAATGATATACACTAATGCTGCAGATGCAAAGGCTACAGGGAAGTTGGCAAGCTTTGAATGGAGAAAAATCTTCATGAAAACGCTACCTTCTATGAGACGAGCCTGGTAACAAAAAGTGGGATATATCTTGTTCCATTTTATTGTGCCTTATTTGATTAGTTAGACACTAATGATGCTAATGCACATGGTCGAACTAGATATTAACTTTTCTTGTCCAATATGATAACGTTGTAGCAGAATGTCTCCCTATTGATAAAGTTCCTTGTCAAAAAAATATGCTTAGTGGCAGGGATTACATTCTTGAAGTTTCAGTGGAGTTTTCAGATGACACCACATGTAATTTTTTTTAATTTATGTATCAAGTTGAAAGAAAATGATATGTTAAAATATAGTATGAAGGTGAGTGTAGAGAAAGAATTAGCAATGGGATCATTAATTTTACGTTATGGAACAAAACAAGGAATGGTCACAGAAAGATTCCAACATTCACTTGATACAATACATACGAGGTTTAAGATAGTACTTAGAGCACTAGTAACTTTGGGCGACGAAATTCTACAAAGAGTGGACGGAGGACTGATTCAACAAAAAATTCTTGGAAAAAAAATGGTATGCGTATTTTGATGTATGTAATTTAATTTCTTCTTCAATACGTATCTTTATTATTTGGTATCTCATTAAAATAAAGATTTTAATGCATATTAGAAATGTATTGGAGCTATTGATCGTACTCACATAGCAACTTAGAGTGTGTTTGGTCCGAGAAAACATTTTTCCATTTTCCAACCCCTATTTTCTACAAAATACAAGAAAAATGTTTTACTTGGAAAAATGTGAAATTGGGTTCATTTGGTTGTATAATGAAAATTGTTTTCCAAATAAAAAATTGTAAAACATGTTCATTTTCTTTCAAATTGAAAACTAAAAAGCTAAAAAACATGTTCAATATGTTATTCCAAAGATTGTTTTCCCATAATAATCTATTACTTCATTATTTGGTAACAAATAAATAACTTTACGTTATTCCTTACAAATTAAATCATGTTTGTAACTGAAATATAATTATTATAAAAATATGTATTGTGTCATGAGACAAACCAAAAATTTGGCAACTCATACTTAAATTAATAAAGTTAAAGGTCAATCCATACAAAGTGAATAGTTGATCAACTAAATACAATAACATAAAAACTGGAATTATTTTTCTACCATCTTCGATTATAATCATACCATTAACTAATTGGGACAATCTACCTATTGATAACAAGAAACCAAGAAGCAACTCATAATCCAAATCCAAGCAACATGAAGGCGGGGGGAAACTCCTCTAAGAAGTGAATAGAGACGCATATGCCACCAGCCAAACAAAGGATTAATGATCACTCCACTCTACAAGTCACAGCTATATGATGCAAGCTGCTATTATTCGTAGTAGTATACTTCTATACTAGTAGCCAAATAAAATATTAAAGCAGAAAAATCCAAAAAAAAAAAAAATAATAATAATAATAAGCAAATCGAGACGCATATAATGCAAGCAGCCAAACATAGTAGTGATGAACTCTCCACCCGACTTTTTCTTTTGATAATTGGAAGCTTTACTCGTAATGAAAAACATAAGGGCAGACCTCAACCCTCCTGAACTACTAGACCAGGCAGAAAACAGACAAAATAGGCCCCACCCCAAGTAAGCCTCCCCTCAAAGTCCACTATTTTTTATTTTTTTTTGTTTGAAAGGTTCTAGAACACTCTGGAGTTGCATAGACTCTAGTGGAATTGTGTGGAAGGATATATAGCATTCTAGAATAATTCTAGATAATGTAGAACTCTCTAGATGCCGTAAATTTAGAAAAGTGATAGAAGGACCTAAAAGGGAAGTCTCTAAAAGTCGCAGGTAAGTATTAGGTTTGCGGAAGTTCGAGAATCTTCCATACTTATGGAAAGACCTAAGGGCATCAACTATAAATAGGGGAGCACCCGTTTGCTCCCATCATCCAAAACTTATAAAGCATTCTCCACTCATATTAATAAACATTCTCTTCTTATACATAAAGTTCTCACTTACTCTTTTTAAGTATGCTGGTTATCTTACCCTTGTTCTTTAGGCTCGACTTTTGCCTAAGTATTGGGAAATGCTAACATAGTAAGCACTAAGGAATTGTGCAAGCTAAGTATTGCATGGGAAAAGAGTAAGGGAAAAGATTCAACTCGTGACACTTAACACCACACTAACAAGAAGGGGGGGAAATCACAATTGACAAATAGATCAAGGGATGTTGCAGCAAAATGAATTTGTAGTAGTATATTTTTATACTACTAGCAGCCAAATGAAGAATTGGAGCAGCAAAATCCAGGAAAATAAACAAATTGAGACGCATACCTAAATGTGGAGAAGTGATGAACCATGAACAGAGGTGAGAGATAGGGACAGAGACGAGACGGAGCAGAGGGACAAAATATAGGATGGCCTTTAGACAAAGACAGCATCTAGAGTACGAGAGGAGTGCTTCTTTTTTATAACCAGCACTCTCTCTCTTTTAAACAAATTTATTTTTAATTACAACAGAAGGGATGTTACTGTGTTTTCTAAATCAGAAAACACCAGAAAACAAGGTAATATTTTGTGTCAAAAATTTAGAAAACTATCTACGAGTTGTTTTATTGTCTTCATTTATAGTGCAGAAACCATGGTTTTCTAAATTTTTATTCTCTAAATTCAAAAACTGCACAAATGAGCACGCTTTTTAAATTTTACAAAAGTTGGAGAACAATTTTAGAAAACACCCCTTATTTTTCAAAATGGAATGCAATCTTAGGCTCCTGCTTCCGGGCAAAGAACATTTCACAGGCGAAAAGCAGAATTAGTGATACAAAATGCCATGGTTGCGTGTTCAGATAATATGACATCTACTTTTATGTATTCAGGATGGGGAGGCAATAAAATGACCCTCATCTATCCCTTGATGTTGTGTCAGGGCCAGAAAACAATTTTCCTAAGCCCTCAAAAGATAAGACCTGGTTAAATTTACGTTTTATTCATTCATTTTTTTGTACAGTTATTTACATTTGTTTCTTAAATTTTCGTTTATTATTATGTTCCGGATGCCTGTTATCCCAATATATGTTGATTTTTAGCTCCATATCGTGGTGAGAGATTTAAATGACTTGCAAAGGCATGGTCCATAAAGAAGAAAGTGACTCCAAACATTCACAGAAAGATGTTTTGGTGTTTGGAAAACTCTTATAAAAATATTAAAATGTATCCCAAACTGAATTTATTCCCTTAACTTATGTTGCATTGCATAGCTTTGCCAAAATTGAGGATAAACTTGGTCAAATTATTCACTTTGTATGGTGAATAAGGCTTGACACAAGAAATTTTGCATGTGGAACACGAGTTTATTCACATTGATATGACATCATAACAAGAAATGAGTGACTTTAGAGAAGAAATTGCAAATAAGTTATGAAATAATTATAACCCTCGACAATAGGAAAAATTTTCCATTTTTTATTTTATTTCATGTAGTTGATCTATTATTTACTTTGTATGGATTAACCATTAACTTTATCAATTTAAGTATGAGTTTCCAAAGTCTTGATTTTCTATGTCATGAAAATAAAAGATATTTTTTGCAATAATTACATTTCAATTATAAGCATAATTGACACGGCAAGGAACAGCTTAAAACTATTTATTTATTACCAAATAATGAAAGTAACAGAATATAATGGGAAAAAGTCTTTGAAATAACATATTGATCACATTTTCTAAATTGGTTAGTTAACAGTTTGACAGAAAATGAACACGTTTCCAGTTTTTTACCTAGAAAACAGTTTTTATAATACAACCAAAAGAAGATAATTTCTCAGAAAACAGATTTCTTAATTTCTGTAGGAAACAGAGGTTAGGAAATGGAAAATTGTTTCCCTGAACCAAACACTTCCCGAGCCTCCTAAGGTGTATCGTGTTCAATTCCAAAAATTAAAATGGCACGAGCAAGCATCAAACATAACGAGTCCACTTAATCTAGTTAGCACGAACCGAAAAACAAAATCATTTCTTTTTTAACTTAGAAAGAACAAGGAATAGTCAAATTTTAGATTCATGGTTTCTTTCGCATTAGAATTTGAAGCAATAGAGAGAACAAGGACTATATCATTAACAAAAAGACAGAAGCTCTGAATCTGGACAATATATACCTTTGCTTCGATCAGGATAAGTTGGTTGAGAGAAGGAACTTCTTGCAGCTGAAACCCTAAAGTATCCCAAGACTCAACTTGCAATTCCACCAGCACAGCCTGAGACACCTTCCACGCCGAAACATGTTCCTCCGAAGCAGCGAGATTTCTACGAACTTTGGCAACAGCAAGTTCAATTTTCTCAAGCGTTTCCTTTCGCGAAGGAGTTATACTCTGTTTCACACTGGGGAATTTTGGCCTCGGAGCCGAGGCATTCGGCATGACAACTGTAGCATTTTGACTATTCTGCTGCTGAGGGGAAAATTTATTATCAGAATACTGGGAGCGATCAGGAGCGGGAGCTGCATTTTGCTGCTGAGAATAAAAATTGCTATTGGGGGAGACATTCTGCTGCTGAAGGATTGGAAAATTATTAGGATACTGACATGGAGAAAAGGAGTTCTGAATTGGAAAGTAAGGATTTAAGGGGTATGGATTTTGAGCGGCTACATGGGCTAGGGTTTGGAGGAACAGATTAGGGTTTCCTAAAGAAAAAACTGGATTGTACTGCTGAGATTGTGGTACCGGTGGTTGGCCTCCAATATACTGCTGAGACTCTGGTACCGATGGTTGGCCTCCAATATACTGCTGGGACTGTGGTACCGGTTGTTGGCCGCCTCCGCTCCGGAGGTAGCTAGGGTCTCTGCCCATCAACTACGGAAGAGAGACGCCTCAAGAAAGCAGGCCAAAGCACCAGAGGAAACGAATTTGTAATTTGGCGGCCGATAGGACCGGTTTTATCAACGGAACGCACTGCACTAATTGGCTGTTTGTTTTGGCACAAAAGAAAGGCAATGGAACTAATTTATTGGTTTTTGGCCGCTAAACCCTTATTTGGTATTACTTATTTTTAATAATTATTTTTAGATTAAAATTATTTTTATAAATTTATTTTTTTAAAAGTATTTTGATAAGTAAAATATATGTTTATTTTTACTTTTATTGTAGAAGTGATTAATACTAAAAAAATATTTATTGTACCTCATTAGTATTTGATTTTTATTTTTCTATAAATTTACTTTTTATTTTCTATCTTTAATGTTTATCTTCCTATATATATCTTTTGATAATAATTATTATATAACTTATGTTATATTAAATATTAAAAAGAATATGAAACATTAAAAAATATAAATATAT
This sequence comes from Tamarix chinensis, assembly GCA_030549775.1. NCBI lineage: Eukaryota > Viridiplantae > Streptophyta > Magnoliopsida > Caryophyllales > Tamaricaceae > Tamarix > Tamarix chinensis. The sequence continues at coordinate 76,032,538 of CM060182.1, forward strand.
TACAAAGTACTAAAAATTATAAAATAAAAATATTTAATATATATGTACAAAATTATATACAACAAACAATATTTATATTTTTCATCGAAGAACATATATATTTCAAAGCTAATTAAAAAAAATGATATGCATATGATTGATTGGCTAAAGTCTGTTAAAAGTAAACTATTGTAAAATACTAAAAGTCATAAGTCAAGAAAATTATATAAATTCAACATAAACAACATAATTCATACCCGATACCCGAACCTCCTATTTGCACAACCATATACATATCGGGAAGTAGTTTCGTTTAGCATGTAATTAAGATTTTTCTTTTTTATTTTGATTGGTACATTGATGGAATAATGTGTGATATAGGGAGAATCAACGATCTATCCTCCAGAGTTACTGCTCTACAAAACTTGGGGCATCTAAGCATATGAAATTCATTAGTCGGCTGTGGTCCATTTATAATTAAATTGGGTTATTATACATTGAATGTTGTAAAGCTAGTGATAAGACGAAAACACCCCACGGAGGATGACGGGAGGAGATCCCAGTTACAGTATAGCCCGATCGATTGACTTCGACTTGCCCTCCCTGCCTCCAGTACAGTCCACCCAAACTGAATTGTCGATTTTGAGAGATACGCAACCTACGGACTAACCTTTTATCTTATAATTGAGCGAAATCCGAAATGCAGAAATAACTTTGTGATTCCAGGAACTTTAACTCGGCACAGAGGGAAAATTTTGTCAACTAAAACCTTATATCTTCAACAAAATGCGTCATAAAACGGTGTTGTCTACTCTCAATCAATCCATTTCCTAAGAAAGTCAAGTCAGATAGATTTATCAACACGGTGATCTAAACTGTAGAAGATATTGATTTGAGAACGATGAGGTGGAAGAAAAATATGTGATGATGCCTGCAGTGGGAGCGACAAACGGCCCCGGTGGCCAACGGGAGTAGGATCGGCAAGCGAAAACGAAAAAGACTGATAGGCAAGCGATGCTATCTTGACAGGGAGGTGCGCCGCTGTGTAGTGCGAATTAGCAGATATAGAGGACACGAGTTCAGCAACAAAAATGGAGACGAGAACGACCAAAAATGGAGACCGGTGGAGAGGGTTATTTACGATTTGTTTTTTAAATACATGACGTGCCGTGTCTTAGGTTTGTAAAGGAGAAGTTAAATTTACTTTTAGTTTATTATTTTAGAAAGTAATTTTGATTAATTATTATTTTATAATAAATTTTTATAAATAAAATCAAACACTTATTTTAATCTAAATTATTTTTTATAATTATTTTCATAAAAAATTATTTATTAAAAATTAAACCAAATAGAATCTAAAGCTATTAACTTTATCGAGGTAAATTAAGATTAAAATTTTATATTTTATATTTTTTTATTTTTATAAATCTTATTTTTATTAATGTTTAATTTAAGGATAACGAAAATAAAGATTAGTGTATAAATAAATTTTTTACTTGATAAAATAAAAATATCTCTAATTTATATCAAATTAAATTGGTATCCTCTTCTCTACTTAATACAAGAATATAAATAATATTTTTTTTAATTTTTTAACCTTCATTCACCTCAATTCAAACAAAATTTTTAAAACATCCACCCCAAATCAGTCATATTAGATTAATATTATCTACACAATATTTTAAAACATTCATCCCGACTCATCTAGATTCCCTTCGTCTAGATTAAATTTTAATATTTACCTTCACTCACATTCACCCCAATTCAAATGAATCATAATAGTCCGTTTCATTTGATCTGAGTAAAGATTTTGTTAACCTAAACTACATAAATTGAGATATTAGGTTAAAATTTCACCTTTATTTACTTTAATTAATCCCATTTTTGTTAATATTTAATTTTAGAATAACATAAGAAAACATGAAAACATAACTAAATTTTATATATTGGCCTTAATCCAAACGAAAATTTTAAAACATTCACTCCGATTCACCTCTATTTTCTTCTTCTATATTAATTTTTAATATTTACATTCACCCATATTTCCTTTTAGACTATAATAGTAAGGTACTTTAACATACCAAGTATAATGAAAAACTTTTTGAATCTATTTATCAAAATTAGTTATCCATAATAATTACTTATTCTAACAAATATATTATTAAAAAAATCTAAGATAAGTAATTATTGTGGATAACTACTTATGATAAATGATTTCAACAATTGATTAAATCATTAACTAAAACTTATCAAACTGTAATTTTATAATTTAGTTTGGTTAACATTCAAATATATATATTCAGATTAAATAAATTAAAATTTACAATTTCGTTTCGTTAATTAACTAAAATATATAATGAGGTTAAGGGTTTTTTTAAATTGTTAATTGACCATTAATATTTTAACCATATTATATTGTTTCTAAAGCCACACACATTCGTACACTCAATATTTACTAACCTCACACATCTATAACCTTTATTCCCAAAACATCAGGAGCTTGTAAGATTAAAGATTTTCGTCCTATAGCATGCTATAATGTCCTTTACAAAATCTTTTCCAACGTTCTTGCTAATAAACTGCAGAAAGTGGTACATGAGATTGTGGACCGTTCACATACAGCTTTTATTAAGGATAGGGTATTATATGAAAATATCCTCATGGCTTCTGAACTTCTTAAACATTACAACAGGAAAAATACGAGTGCTAGAATGACGTTGAAGGTTGATTTATAGAAAGCTTATGATACTCTGGAGTGGGGTTTTCTCAAACAAGTCCTTCTTGCCTTCTAATTTCCCTGAAAGTTTGTTGAGATGATAATCCAGTGTGTATCTATTGTTCGGTTATCTATTAACATCAACGGTTCTCTTACTCCCCCATTTTTAAGCAAAAGATGATTACGCCAAGGTGATCCAATTTCCCCTTACCTTTTAGTGCTATTTATGGAATTTTTGCACATATCTTTAAAACAGCTATGGGACAGAGTGGGTTTCAAAGGCCATCCTGGGTGTGTTGATAGGAAGATCATTGATCTAACTTTTGATGATGATCTTCTTCTTTTCTGTCGAGGAGATATAACTTATGCCACTCAACTTCATGAGATCCTGCACTCTTTCTCCTCTTGTTCTGGTTTGAAGATAAATCCTAGCAAAAGTTCTTTGTTTTGCTGTGGGGTGTCTGCTGAGATTAAAAATTCCTCGCTGGAGCTTTTTGCCTGTGCTGAAGGTATTTTTTCTTTTAGGTATCTGGGGGTCCCTCTGGATAATGCCTATCTTGGTATTCAGTACTATCAGGAGACAGGGACTGCTGGATAAACTCTTATCTTAGCAAGCTGCTAAGCTATGTTGGGAGAGTACAGCTAATAAATTCTGTTCTCATGGGTACCATTAGATTTTGGTCCCAAATCATGCTATTCCTTGCAAAAGTGGTCAAGTACATTGAGAAAATTTGTAGAAAATTTCTATGGTCAGGCAATATGGAGCAGCATACTGCTTTAGTGTCCTGGAAGGATGTTTGTCTACCCAAGCAAGAGGGAGGTCTAGGTATTCATGATCTCTGCGGATGGAATTTAGTAGCAATGGCAAAATGGTTGTGGCATATTGTTCATCACAAAGAGGGCTTATGGATAAAATGGGTTCATGGCTACTATATTAAAAATAAACCACTCCATGAATTTGATGTGAAGATGAATCAATCATGGATCTTTCGATGTGTTTTGAAGCTTAGACCTCAATTTCTCATTGCAATTGCTAATGGTCAATGTGGTATTGAGAAGTATCATATCCAAAAAGCCTATGACCTTATTCGTGCCAGGGATGACCCTTAGGTCTGCTATACTTTCGTCTAGGAATGTGATGGCTATCCTAGCCATAAATTTATTACTTGGCTAGCTGTACGCAATGTTCTTCTCACTAGAGCGATGTTATCTCAGTGGATGCCTAATATCCATAATCTATGTGGTATTTGTAGGGCACATGAGGAGGCTTTTGATCATTTATTTGTGCAATGTGAGTATGCCAAGCTCTGTTGACAATATTTGTTTGGCTGGTTAGAGTTGCACTTCTACCCATTGGATTGGATGAACTTCATCAGCACGATGGCTGAAATTGATGGTCGGAATTCTGCTTATAATAGGCTAGTTCGAGCCACAATTGCTGCTGGAATCTACTACATCTGGAGAGGACGTAACCTAGCTGTACTTAGATTGCAGATTTCTCTCCCTAGATTAGTGGTTAAAGATATTATTGGGAGGATACATACCAAATTAACCTTGTGTGGTAGGAAAAAGATGTATAGGCATATATTGTCTTACTTTGATTACTAGGCTTAGTTTTAAATCACAGCTTTGAAATTGTATCTCTTTCTCATTTTGGTATATAAAACTCAATTATTTACCAAAAAAATATATTTACTAACCATAATCAAATGTATTAAATTATTATGGATCTTGTAGATGACCGAAAACAACAATGGTTGTTGGCATAATATTTGGATGTATTTGAGTATTTCTCATAATATTTTTTGAATGATATAATATGTCTATATCAGCAGACAATAATATTTTTGTGCTTTTTTTTAATTGTTTGATTAACCATTAACATCATCAAACTAGATTGTAAAATTATGGTTTAATTTGGTTAAGGAAAAAAATAATCACAAAATATATTTTGGTTTGATTAAAGGTGTTAACTGCCATTAACTAAATTGTATGCACCTTAAGTCCCATATATGATAATAACAACTTAATTGTTATTAATTTAATTATAATTATATTATTATTCTAATTCTTATAAATATTTATAATAAATATTATCTTGATTTATAATAATTATTATCATAATTTTACTACAATAATAAGAAGAATAATAAAATTATTTATAATATTAACCAAAATTATATGATTGATATTGATATTAAAATTATTATAGTTATTATAATCATTATTATCTTTATTATCATATTATTTATGACAAAAATATTAATTATAATAATTATGTTCCATAAAAATATTAATTTTTATGATAATAATATTAATGAAAATAATGCTCATAATTTCATTACTTATGAGTTATGATAATAATAATTTTAATAAAATTTATATTATATTATTATTGATAATAGTATTTTATCATTATTATTTATATTATTATTATTATTATTATTATTATTAAGTATAACAATAATATTAATCTTTATAATATTAATATTAAGAAAAAAATATACATTAAATATGTTAATAATAAATAAATAATATTATAGTTATTATTATATTTATTATAATGAGCATTATAATTGTATTTATATTTATATTTATATGTATATTTAACATAAATTATTATAATGATATTTGTATGAACATTATAATTAATATAATAATTATTACTTGCATAAATATAGCAGTAATAATAATAACAATATGAATATTACCATAAGTTAAAGTAATACATAAAATAGGATTAATTATAATTATTGTTATCATATGAATTAATTGTAATAATAATTATTATCATTAAAATAATTATTTTAATACTATTAATATTAATATTCTTAATAGTTTCATTTTTATGTTATTATTATTATATTATTATAAGAACAATAATAATAAGTTACTTTAATTTTCATCGGTAATAACCAAATCGGACGACTTAAAAATTATATCATATCAATTATTAAATCAACATTGAGATGAGAATAATAAGGCATGAACCTACTATTTAGATAATTACCTAAGACAAAAAGGAAGAAAAAAAGGAATCAAGACTATGTTCATTAACAGGTGATAGTTTATATATCAACCTGTCAAATATATAGCTGTTAAGATTTAGTTTATTTCTTAAAATAGGATAATTAGTACCCTAATTATAGACACACGTGGTAGGCGTGTTATTAAATGATGGTATTTTTTAGTAACTCTATCAAGTGTCAATCATGATTCAACTTGATATGAAGTTATTCAAACTTATTATTATCATCATTATTGTTACATATAAATAAAATTAATAATAATCATAATAACTCATTATTAGAAATAAAAACATAAATTAATTAGAGGTACGATTGGTAGGACTTAGTGTAACACTCTAAGCCCATACGACTGCATGTGGGCTACCGTGAAGCGCTTTCGGATTGATCAGTTGGCCCAAAAATTAATATAAGTCCTTTCAGCTCTTTGTGTCCCCACTCATGCGTTTTTTGAGAAAATTTTAAAAAATTCTAAAACTTTTCAGAAGGGTTACCTATCCTAAAAATTAATCCATGATCAGCACGCTTAACTATGGGGTTCTTGGGATGGAATCACCAAAAGAATGGTGTACCATGTTGATATAAGTAGCCAGATTAATCCTTATAACACTCCCATCAAATTGGGATATTACATTTACCCCCCAATAAAAGAACACAACGTACTTGTTACGCCTTTCTAAGATTTATACAGCAACCTCGAGTTAAAACTAGCACTTATTATTTAGTAGGATGGATTATTTTTTAAAATTTTTAGAGGTATAGGCGGTGTTTTTGAGTAGAAACCACTATCCATATCTTAACGTGATTGTATTAGTTCTTCAATTTTAATCTATCCAATCTCCCTTTTAGCCTATCATTCGCACAAACTCTCAGAGAGTTATCGCGTGAACTAATTACTCCCCCTATATTCTACTATTGCTTATTCCTCCATCTCCTCTTTCTTCCTCTAAACCGGTCATCTCCACAAATAGCGTCTCCTAACCACCCTTTTCTTCTTCTTATCTTATCATCATTGTTCTTCCTTTTGAGGTGTGGATTTTTCATCCTCGCTCTTATTAATTATTAACGTGATATATATATTATCAATTTTTTTCAAGCTTTTACTATTTAGGATGCCATTTTTTTCCTCATATTTGCTATGTGATGTTTTTATATATCACCATAAGTGTTTTAGTATCATTGTTATTATTATTGGCGTATTATATGAGAAAATTCATATGTTGTTAGCTATAGATATATATGTTATATATATTTGGTATGGATATCATTGTCATGGTTGTTCCTAAATTTTCCACTCAATTTGTTTTTAAAATAGGATACAATAGATCGTATGCGGGTATACACTAGTTGGCTGATGAGAGAGTATATACACGGTGTTGGTGACGTCCTAAGATTTGTAGTTGAGCATGCTAAAGATCCCTTTCGGATATGTCATCCATGTATTGATTGTGATAATATTAAGAATAAATAGGTAAATGAAATACAAAATCATCTTATGGTGTGTGGATTTGATAGGAGTTATACTAATTGGACATGGCATGAATAGTTCATGGGTATCCAAACTAGTTGTACAAACAATACTTATTTTGAATATAATGACTTTGCTAACATGTATTGCTTGACAAATACTATAGACGAAGATTTTATAAACTATCTGGAAAAGTTTAAGAAGTTGGTTAATGACTCAAAAAAATCATTATACAAAGATTGTAGTAATTTTACAAGATTATTGGTCGTATTATAACTGTACAAACTCAAGACATTTAATGGATATAGCAAAAAAAACTTCAATTATCATCTCGAATTGTTGAAAAATAGGATTTCAAAGGATAATATATTTCCTCTCATGACTTATGAAGCAAAGAAGATCATTTCATTATTGCCTTGAATTATGAAAAAATTCATGTCTGTCATAATCACTGTATAGTGTTTCTCAATGAATATGCATCATAGGATACATATCTTAAATGTCAGATGTATTTATTCAAGAAAATTAAGCTTCCTAACAAGGTGGTTGTAGTATATATATATATATATTAATCATACTAAGATTTTTGCATATGCTTAATGATGGAAAAAATGAAAAGAATCTTATATGGCATACGAAAGAAATTATTTATGATGACAGGCTTAAAAATTCAGTAGATAGTCCTTAATGGAAGATGATTGATACCAAATTCAATCTTGTACTTTATTCGGATGGAACAAACTATTTTACTGATAACATAAAATACAATTTATGGTTGGTTATCTTAGTGATATATCATTTTTCTCTATCACTATGCATGAAGTAAAAATAGATGATGATATATTTACTTATATATGATCCAGGTCAGTCTAGCGATGATATTAATGGTTATCTAGTTATAATACCCCAAAAATTTTAACCCTAATTTCTTAGTGATCATTTCATTATTGCCTTGAATTATGAAAAAATTCATGTCTGTCATAATCACTGTATAGTGTTTCTCAATGAATATACATCATAGGATACATATCTTAAATGTCAGATGTATTTATTCAAGAAAATTAAGCTTCCTAACAAGGTGGTTGTTGTATATATATATATATATATATATATATATATATATATATATATATATATATTAATCATACTAAGATTTTTGCATATGCTCAATGATGGAAAAAATGAAAAGAATCTTATATGGCATACGAAAGAAATTATTTATGATGACAGGCTTAAAAATTCAGTAGATAGTCCTTAATGGAAGATGATTGATACTTAGTGATATATCATTTTTCTCTATCACTATGCATGAAGTAAAAATAGATGATGATATATTTACTTATATATGATCCAGGTCAGTCTAGCGATGATATTAATGGTTATCTAGTTATAATACCCCAAAAATTTTAACCCTAATTTCTTAGTGATCACTCTTTTAATCCCTTCATTAACCCCTAAACCATTTCTTTTACCAAAATTTCTTTCATGCCCTTCATTTTCTTTTCACTCAACCAATGGTTGACTCGACGTTATCCTTCCATGCCTGTCTATCCAGAGCATCTTACCGTTGACCGCCAACCTCTTACGGTCAGCTAGAGCTAAAGGATTTTATTGTTCTTGATTATTTGAATTCCTTTTAACTCTAAATCAAAATATATGGGTTCCTATATTAATTCCACAGTTTTCTCTAAATCTACATATTTATGATGATTTTTTCAGCCATTTACGAGACATTCTGCCTTACCTAAATCATTTATATTATTGCTAGATGGCATGACAGTAGTTTACACGTAATTCAAACCCCATTGTTATCAGTTAAAGTATTGGTAAATAAGGGTATCATTCTACGCCAGAAATTGAAATGACCCATTTAAATTTAATTATCACACATATAATAAAATAAAAGACTTTAAATGTCGTAAAAATAAATAATAAGAAAAATACAATTATGGGGTTAAAAATAGAAAATAATAAAAACCAAATAAAATTAAATAAGAAAATAAATATGAATACATACAAATATAACGAATGTGCTTCGGAAGTCAAAATCCACTACTAGACTAGGTCAAATTATAATAATAATTTGTAAGTCATCTTTTAATCACAAAAAAAGAGACAGACCAACTTACAAGCCAAAAATAGGTATATATACCTTATATTACTTTCTTGAAATAATAAATACAACAAAACACCGATATTAAATTCTATTAAACCATAGCAGTGAAGTCGCAATAAGCGACTCATATATTTAACTAAATTTAAATCATTAAGTACAAGTTAAAGGATGTTGGTCTAAGTATCCAAACCAGTACTTTGAGTGTGTCTAGTTATATTCTCATCGTTTGACCCACACATATCTAAACGTTCAAGTACTCCGGTTAAAATCATAAAACTATTAAGTAAATTATTTTCTAACATAGTTACAATTTATGCATACGAATTCTAGCATATTCATATAGTCATCTAGAAAACATATAATCTTACATACAATTATTGTGAGGAGGCCAAAATGAGGCATGCATTATATAAATCATACTTGATAAAATCATACATATAAAAGTTGACAATTAAATTAGATTTAAAGGATAATATCATGAAATAAAGAAAATTATTATTATATCTCAAACTATGGCATAGGGCTTCGATTTATTCCCTAACAGAAATTATTTAACTAGTTATAATAAATAAATTAATTACAAATATATATATATATATACTAGAAATAGAGGAAGAAATAACCAAAAATAAATATAGTGGAAGAATCTCTCTCTCACTCTTTCTCTCTCATTTCTCTTTGTGATGCCTTCTCTCCCTTATCTCTTTGTGCCTTGACGTCAATCTTCTTTTCTTTCTTCTCCCGCACTCCCTACACCTAACCGCCCCTCTCTCCTTTCTATTTGTCATCCCTTTATGCCTCACCTAATCACCCTTCTTCTTTTCTTTTTTGTTTCCTCTCCTGTTTCCTCTTTCCTCTTCTCTCCCTTCTTGCGTCGTTCTTTTTTCTTCTTATCTTTTCTCCTCTCATGCGCCCTCTTGTGCCTCCTTTCTTCGTCACCTTTTTTCTCTGTCTCGTCTTGTGTTCCTGGCAACCATATTTCTTGTCACCTTTTTCTATGTTTGGCCTTTGGGCCTTTTTTTTCTTATCAACACCTTGTGTCATCTATTTCTTTCCCTCTTTTTTTTGTTTTCTAATTTTATCTACAAACTAAAATAAAAATAATTAATAAATAATCTTATAACTTAAGCATATTAATTTTGTATCATTTTAGCTCAAGTAATTACATATACAAGATTATTATCACTTGAGTACAGATTATAATCAGCCTTATATATTATTCGAATAAAATACCAAAAGTAATAATTGAAAGGGTATAAAATGTGTAAATATATATATATATATATTCATCACTAAATTTCTTGGTCAATTTGACTTCAAAAATCAAACCATATACCCTTCAATAATCCGACTCTACTATATCCTTACTTGTTTAGCCAAGTTTTCATCCACAATCAACTTCAATCATATTCCATTAATTATCTTACACTCTCTTGCCTATGACAATCAGCCCCATCAGTGACACCCCATTAAAATATCCCCTCTCTCTCATTATTGTGGTCAAAAACCTAAGGGTCTATATGCTCTATTATTTGCTCACTTTAATGCTTAACTTAATCTCACACCTCTACGTTGTTTCCTCTTATTTCTTCTAACTTATTTTTGTTGTTCAACTTGTCTTGTGTTGTTTTTTCCTATACTCTTGGGTATCGAATTCCTTTTATTCTCTCCTTCTTATTTATCACTTCAAAATTCCTAAATTCCTAAATTTTAATTTATTGGTGCTTGTTACAGTAACACACCAAATTTTACAATGGAATTTTTTTGTTTAAACGAAAGCATAAAACAAAAATAATTGGGTATTGCCGTTGTACCTAACCTTAGCCTAATTTACTTGCCATCATGTCATCGAATACAAGACAATTCAATTAAACATTCAAACATAGTAAATCATAGAAAGTGATAGGTTCCATAAACTTAAACAAATGTTTGGATATTTACTTTAAGTACAAGACAAAATGCATAAAGGGCTACACTGGGAGCTTAGAGTCCCAAGAGGTATCCAGGTTCAAAGTAGTCAATTGAATATCTTGAACTATGACCCAAAATCTGAAGATAGATTCAACACTTTTCCCCAACAAGCACATCAAAAGCAACATGGTCATCTAAGGGGTCCTCATGGGTATGCGTAAACTCAATTGGGTCCCTTGCTATTGTAAATGAGCAACACCTATCAAAAGGACAATCAGTACACTGCATATCAAGTAAGGTAATGTAATACCCTAATTTTTACTACTGATTTTTTATTATTTTACAGCGGAAGTAATTAAGTAAAATATTGGGGGTTACCACCGTGATCGACATAATTATGGCTTATGCAATCATCCTTACATCAATCACAAGGCTAAAACATTTAAAGTAACACAAGAAATTTAGAAATAAAAGTACATTTATAGTACAATAATGAGTTTGGAGCCTAACTCTGAGTTAATAATACAAAATACAAAAGAAGGGATACCATGGATCGAGAGTTAACAATTACTCTTCACCCACCCCTAACATAGATGAAGTCACCCATCCCTACACAGGGCATCATAAGGAGTATGACCATTTAGCTGATCTTCCGAGGCCTGCACATAAGATTCAGGGACTCCTACTCGTGGGAATGAGCAACACCTATAAAATGAGCAATCAGTACGCTACGTACTGAGTAAGGGAAAATACTATTGAAATATGGATACAAATATCACATACTTTTACATTAGATAATAAGTGATTAACCAAATAAATGAAAATTCTCATAAGATAGAAAATGATCCAAATTCCTTTATTAAGTATAATCCATTTTCATTATTTTATATACGCTGAGTGCAGGAACCCCACTATTCTTAAACCGGTGGAACGGTATGAAACCCCATCTTAGGGACAACACATATGAGCCACTATTCTTTTCAATGGAACGGAGATTACAAATATCTTCTGGGGTAAAACGATGTTGAGCAACTGTTCTCCCCTATGGCTGTTAATGAGCCGAGCCGAGCCAGGGTAGGCTGGAGCTTGGCTCATTTACTAAACGAGTCTAAAAATGAAGCTTAAGTCTGACTTGTTTATAAACGGGCCAAGCTTATAATGAGTCGAGCTGAACTTTTAACAAGCCAATTCCCAAGCTTTGGTGGTAAACGAGCCGAGCTCACAAGCTTTTGCATTGTAAATGAGCACGAGCCCAAATTTATTATGCTCAAGATTAACTTGTTTAATAATCGAGCTGAGATCGAGCCTAACTTTTAAGCTCTTTTAATAAGCAAGCCGAGCCGAATGGAGTTGTTAACAAGCCGAGCTCAAAAAGCTTCCGAGCCGACTTGGTTTGTCAACAGTCATATTCTCCCCGATGGAACAGGAATACATATAATATATATATATAGAAAAATAGATCACCTTGGTCCCGACTCACGTATTATTCCACCTTATATCATTAGTATCTTTTCCATATGTTATAATGATGAGTAGGGCCCCCACTATTTTTAATCCGATGGAACGGACTGAAGCATCTTCTTGGAGAAAAACGCTCACAAACCACTATTCTTTTCGGAGAAACGAAGATTAAAAACATCTTCTCGGGAAAAAAATGCTCCCAATCTACTATTATTCTCGGTGGAACATGAATACATACATACATAATATATATATATATAGTGCGTCTTTTAAAGGATGCCTTATAACATTCATTTGGTTCATAAAGGACTCTTCTTTCGGGGCAGAAAAGTGGTAAGAAGAGGGTGATGTGGTTACTATTTCATCCATTTCTGGGTTTCCATTTTGACTTTCATTTTGCAGTTCATCCTCAGATGATTCTATTAGGAGATTTTGTATTTTCTCCATAGTTTGTTCATCTAAATCAAGTTCTCTAATTTGCCTATTTAGTTTGCAAATTTTTTGAATGTGTCCAGGTTTTCCACATTTATAATAGGTTAAATTGTTTCGGTTTCTATTTCCATACCCGGGGGTTTTTTATGAAGAAACTGTTTGTTTTTTACCTTTAGGTTTTGGTTTTTGGTAATAAGGTATTTGTTTCTGAGGTTGGGGTGCAGGTAGATATTTCTGCTTTGATTTCTTATGGTAAGTAGGTTTGTAATTGCCAGAACATTTCTTTGGTTTGTTTGATGTTCCTAAAATATCAAATTGTTTGAAAAAAGAACCTAGTTCTTATTTGGTTTTGTTTAATTCCCATTTTAAGTGTCTCAGAAGTTTTAAGTCTTGATAGATCCTTAATCATTCTTTTTGTGTGAGACTGATTAATTCTCCATATGTGAATCTATTATAGGGAATTTAGTTTCCATGAGCTTCTTTGATTTTATTCCTAACTCTTTCACCTAATAGGGGTGGAAGTCTAGCTAAGAATTTTTCTTTTCAAAATGGTTGATTTGAATCATCCCTAAGCATTACTCTAGTTAGGAATGTATTTTTATACCACTGGAAATCACTAAGCTGTTTGCATCTAAGGTTTGAAAGAAGTTATGCATTTTTGTCTTTGAGGTGCGAAAGGTCACCTACAAAGTGCAGATAAATGGAAAGGATAAGGGATGCAACATCATCGGATATTGGCTCACCATTTTCAAAGATGATTTCATTGTCTTCATCTAATTTTATGGCATCAAGAATTTGAATTTGTTCTTTTGAAGTTAAGTGGAAATCCCACCATCCTTTTAATTGTCCAAGAACCCTGCTATCAGGAGTTCTGCTGTGGCTCTATCAAAAGTGTTGATTTGAGTTTTATAGGCATTGGCTGCCATTGTCATTTGTTGTTATAAATTTAAAATATAATATTCAGAAAGGCCATCTATGTTCCATTCATAAAAGGAGGATGCCTTATAATTTGGTTGAACTAATTTGTTTGGTCTTATTTCAAGACTAAGGTCAGGAGCAGTTTGTGTAGGAATTATGATCCTAGAGGTCAAAGGATTTAAACACTATCTCGGCGTAGGTTCTAATTTTTGACAAAAGAACAAAAATTAGTTTTAGATATTATTAAACATATTCCTGACCCTTTAAAAAAAAGGATTGTTTAGAAAAATTAATAGAATCTATGGAACAAAATGAACCAAAACCTTCAATATCAAAGATTCCAACAAAACCTTCAAACACATATGATTTAACATCGATCCTTAAAAGGCAACACAAGTCAAAGAATTTAATTCCAACAACCTCTGAATTGCAACATGAAATTAAAGAGGTTAAAAAAGAATTAAAATTGTTGCAACAAAAACAAGATACAGATGGCCAAATCATTCAAATGTTACTATCAAAACAATTACAAAACACATCTTCAGAACCCAGTGAACCTGACATATCTGAAGATGAACAAATACAAACTCTACCAATCCTAGAAGACTTTCTAAATGTATTAAAGGAAATTATGTAACACCCTAAGTCGACACGACCACACGGGGGCTACCTTGGAGCGCTTTCGGATTGATTGGCTGGCCCCACAGATCAACACGAGTCCTTTTAGCACGCTTTGTCCTCACTCACGCACTTCCCGATAAATTTTCAGAAAATTTCCGAAACTTCCCAGGAGGTCACCCATCCTAAAATTACTCCACGGCCAGCACGCTTAACTGTGGAGTTCTTAGGACGGAATCACCAAAAAGATGGTATACCATGTTGATATAAGTAGCCAAATCAATCCTTATAACACTCTGCTCAATTTGGGGTATTACAAATTACTTCTAGGAAATATATCACTAACATAACTTTTAGATTGTCTTATGATTTTCAAATTAATACAGTCGCACTATTTGATACCGGTGCTGACTTAAATTGCATAAAAGAAGGAATCATACCCAAAAGATTCATTTCCAAAATAAATGAGAAACTATCTGCAGCAAACAACTCCAGACTTAAAATAAATCATAAATGCGAAGCAAGCATAATTTGCAATAACCTTCAAATTAAATCAACATACCTCATTACCCCAGACATTAGAAATAGTATTATTTTGGGCACCCCTTTTATTAATTTAATTACCCCATACAAGGTAAATCTAATGAGAATTTCATTTAAATCAAAAGGAAACAAAAGTACCCTTTCATTCCTTGAAATACCCAGAACTAGGAACCTTAATTTGTTAAAAGTAAATTCAATATACAAAAATCAAATTAATTTCCTTATTCAAGAAAAACAAAATGACTTAAATCTATTAAGACAAAATGTATCCCTAACCAGGATCCAAAATCAATTAGAAACCAAACTAATCAAAGATAAAATTGCCCAAATTAAGAACCAAATTGAGAATGAAATTTGTGTGGACCTTCCAAATGCATTTTGGTCCAGAAAAAACCATATGGTCAACTTACCATATGAAGAAAATGTTGATGAAAGACATATACCAACAAAGGCAATACCAATTCAAATGAATTCTGAATTAATTGAACACTGCAAAAAGGAAATTCAAGATCTAGAATCAAAAAATTTAATATCAAAATCTAGATCACCTTGGTCATGTGGAGCATTCTGTGTTAATAAAAATTCAGAAATTGAACGTGGAACACCACGATTAGTTATTAATTACAAACCTTTAAATGATGCACTCAAATATATTAGGTACCCAATACCTAACAAAAAAGACCTTTTACAAAGATTATATTCGGTATTGATATTTTCAAATTTTGATTTAAAATCAGAATTTTGGAAAATTTAAATTAACCCAAAAGATCATTACAAAACTGCCTTTACTGTACCATTTGGTCAATATGAATGGAATGTAATGCCATTTGGTCTAAAAAATGCCCCCTCTGAATTTCAAAAACTTATGAACAATATTTTTAATCCTTATACAAATATCTATATTGTTTATATAGACAATATATTAGTCTATTCAAATAGTCTAGATCAGCATTCTAGACACCTTAGGACTTTTCTAAGTGTCGCCAAACGAAATGGACTAGTTGTTTCTAGACCCAAGATATCCTTAGCCTAAACTAGGATCAGATTCTTAGGACATTATATCGAGTCCGGTACTATTGTCCTGATAGAAAGGTCCATAGAGTTTGCGTCTAAGTTCCCAGACAAAATCTTAAACAAAACCCAACTCCAAAGGTTTTTGGGTAGTTTAAACTATGTCCTAGATTTTTGTCCAAATCTTAACCAGATCGCAAATCCCTTACACGATCGACTTAAGAAAATCCCAAAACCATGGACCCAGGCCCATACCAACATTGTTAGAAAGATCAAGGCCCAAGTCCAATCCATATCATGTCTGAACCTGGCCAACCCAAACTTATTTAAAATCATAGAGACAGATGACTCCGAATTAGGATATGGTGGTATCCTTAAACAGGCCCAAGTCCATTCATACGAACAGTACTTGTCCCAAACCAAAAAGGCCCAATCCAAAATAGAAAGAGTGATCCAATTCACTTCTGGACACTAAACCCAAACCCAGCAAAATTATTCGACGATTAAAAAAGAAATTCTATCGATTGTCTAGTCCATTAACAAATTCCAGTATGACCTACTTAACCAAAATTTTCTGTTAAGAGTCGACTGCAAATCTACCAAAGAAATCCTTAAGAAAGACGTCCAAAATATAGCCTTAAAGCAAATCTTTGCCAGATGGCAAGCTCTCATTTTTGTCTTTTACTTCGAAATAGAACACATAAGGGGAGAATCAAACTCGTTGCTAGATTTTCTTACTCGAGAGTTTCTTCAAGGCAAGTCTCAATATGACACGAAAGAAAAAGGGCAAGGAAAAGATTCAGGAGATCCTTGCAACAAAACTGATCTGTTCATGGTACGATGCAACGGTTCATGATGAAGCAGCAGCTTCATCCCATCAAACTAAAGAAACAAAACCAGGAGTTAAAAAATGGGTTTAATCACTCGCCCATTCTCCAGAGATTATCAATACACTTCAACAAGTGACGCAAACTATCTAGTGTTCTCAACTTGGACACTCAGGTATGTCCTCAAACCCAGCTTTAAAAATCGAAGGAGGTACTTCAACCCCTAAAACTCCTTCGCAAAAGCAAATTTCCAAAATACCGGCTATGAGAAAATCAATTTTAAAATCGGAAGAAATAGTTTTCAAACTAGAGGATTTCTAGAAGAAATCTGAATATTTTATAAAACCCCATTTTCAAACAATTTCAAACCTTGAAGATGGATTCTATAATCCGGATCCCTTCATTGCTTTGGCAAAACTTTTTTCTGGTTCGTTTGTCAAACCTTAGGATGTGACAAAACCCCAAAAGTATTATTTGTCAATCCTTGAGTATATAGGCTCAACTTCATTCAAAAGATTTACCTTACCCCAAACCCAGAATGAAGCCGCTTACTCAACCTGTAAGATACATAGGGTTATCCTTCCCGCGGATTGGGGAAAAAGCCTCGAACTACCTCGATGGCTTCCTGATTCGTACAAAAATACCCCAAACACAAATTTAGCCTTTAACTACTGGGACTACCAAGAGGCCTGATGGAATACCTTCTTCATCGAAAATTTCAGGAAATCTCACTCCTAGTTAATTTTCTTTCAAAACTTCAACCAAACTGAAGTCCCTTTCTGGTTCATTAGATGGTGGAAAGATTTCGGAGCCATCCCAGAAATACTTCCTGCCCAAATATCAAAACCACTTGATACTTTCAAATCCCTTTTCAAACCATCACAAAAAGATAGGCTTTTGCCCCCTATCTTCCATTTTTGCTCCAAACTCTTTTGTCCTTGGGTTTTTGCTTATATCGCAGAAAGTCACAAAGTTGATGGAGTGCCTACCTTAGTGCGGCGGTTCAAAGTCAAATGGTGGAACAAATACCAGACATTTGACAAGGTATATGTTCAAGCCGTGCAAAGGTGCCTTAAAGCACATCAAAGGACTTCTCCAACAAACCAAATTCAAGACAGTTCATCACAAACCAAATTTCTGGCCTAGAAATATGTCACCACAGCCAAGCTTGCAGCGGCCAAATATGAGGAAGAAAACTTGGCAATCTTAAGTCAATTATTGTCCAAAAATAAAAAGGAATCATCATCTTCTTCGTTTGCACCAACTCCAGATTATGCAGACGAGAATAAGGATGACTGTTACGAAATACTCCCTAGTATTCAGTAGCAGTATTCTACAAATGGTAGTACGCATCAAAAGGAAAATTGAGATGGCAGACAAAGGAAATATTCTGCCACCACAAAAGATCTTGTCGGAGGTAAAAGTAAAAGGTAAAAGCAGAGGGTAAAGGCGACCGAAATCTAAAGAAGAAAAGACAAAAGAATCTGCGGCGTCGTACAATATGCGGAAGACTTTTTGACTTTCTTAGGTTACTTTTACTATTTATGTACTTTTACTTTTCCTGTACACCTTTTTAGTACACTTTTCACTGTGTACTTTTTATTGTTTTCTTTCGGTGGATTATTCTCGATCCACTTTTCAAAAGTTGTAATAGTTTGGCCCCTTCCTTCTATAAAAGTGGACTTAGGTTTCATTCGAAGGGGGTCGGAAAAATTTTAAGGGGACAAGTTCTCTTAGAAAAACCCGATCACCTTTCCATGTATCCTTGCTTTAAAATTAAATAAAACTTCAAACTTCAAACTTATCTATCTCTTCCTCTCCTTTCATTCTTTCCTTTTAATTTATCTATTTATTTTCATTATCTATTAATCCTTTAAACATTTTGTGTTTCTATTCTTCGGGTATTTTATTTTTATCCCAGGTCCTAGGGCGCATCTTAGTATCAGAGTCAGTGGGATAAGATCGAGAGGGGAAGTAAGTTTATCTTTATGATTTTTTATGTGTAGGAAGGATAATGCGTCTTTGCTTGTGTGTTCTGGGAGTAAGACCCAACGGATAGGACAGTAAGTGCAAATGGTTTAGGCATAGGTTCTACACATAGGAATAGGTTAGAAAAAATGAATTTATTTTCTCGATCGTCTTCTTCTTCTAGTTCTAGTTCTAGGAACTCTTTAGAACTTAGAGAACAAAACAAAAAACTAAAGAATATGAATTTGAAAATTATCAAGGATCAATTGATAATTGGAAACTTCCAAAAAATCAAAAGGAAATGGTTTATAGGACTTCAAATTGGAACATACTTCAAACAAATTATGTAATCAAAACTGAAGAGTGAGAGGTCCAATTAAAAAAAACCATTTGAAACAATTAAACTATTATCGAAAAAATCCATTAAAAAACATAGGAGGAATGGATTCAAATATATCCACTTAGGATTAGTCCAAGTAGGATTCAAAAATCTAACCAGAGAAGGCTTAAACACCTTAATTCTAGGAGTCTTGCGAGATGGTAGGCTAAAAAACTTCAACGATTCCATGATAGGAACCATAGAAAGTAGCTTATGCTCTAATCCAATATTTTTTAACTGCTATCCAAATTTTTCTCCTTCATTAGATGATACAAATGTTATGCATGCCTTAACTTTGCTAATTAAAACTCATGGCTATGATATGTTAGAAGGTTCTGTACCCGTAGCTGTAATATATAGAATTCATTACAAAGTAACAAACACCGCATTTAAAACTGATTCAAAGATTCAAACTAAGAAAGGTGAAACCCTAATGCTCCAAACCGACAACTCAAAATCAAACATAGTTGTCCCAAAAACCATAAAATGGAATGAAGTAACCTTACCTGAGGATTGGACATTAGAAAATGCCTTACTACCCCAAGAAGACAAACCACAACCAGTAATTCCAAAACCAAACATGAACATAAATCAAATAACTCAATTTGAAGATGGAACTATCAAATTAAGTTTCAGAAGAATTCCAAGTCTAAAAATTAAAGATGAGGCTTCAACATCATCGACAATAGACTTGGAAAAAGTTTCAGATCTTTCGAAAGTAATAAACCTGGAGGATAAAAACCAAAAGAGAAATTCGACATCCGAAACACCTAGAACATCATTTCAAGGTGCAAATTTCCAAACAAGGATCCCTAAATCAGTTTATAAATAGGAAGATGAAGAATCTGAACAAACAAATCAAGAAACAAATAACCCTCCAGATTCTCCAACTTACTCTGCCATAACTAAGAATATGTTAAGTGTTATTGAAAAAGAATTCGTAATTGATAAAGATTTCTTCAAACAAGATTTCTACTTTGAAGAAAATACCAAAAAAAGAATTTGGTTTTTCAAACATTTTTTAAGGCAGAGACAAGAAATCAAAACTGATTATTATGAGTTCATGCAAAACAATAAAATTAAAATAATGTTCTTTGACTGGTTTGAAATGGATTGCAAGCAAAGAAATATACCATATCCTTTTAAATCCACAAACCCAGCAATAAACCGGAACAAAACCAAAACTTGGCAAACAGAAAGAGGAACAATTGAAACAAAGCATCCACCTTTGCAAAACATCAAAATGACCTTTGGCGAAAACACATTAGAGTTAAAACCTTTAAGAATACCAAATGAAGATGAATATGAAAATGTTAAAAACATTGTTCTTCAAAATAACTATACAAACATACATTTGAACATGATTGGAACACAGTTAGTAAAATTAGATAAACAAATTCAGAAAACAATATTGCCTGTGATTCAAACTGTTTTCGAATCACAAAAAATAGAACAAAAGAAAATGCCAATATTTAAACCCTTTAAAGTCTCTAAACCTAGTCAACAAATAATTCAATCAGGGAAAAATGAATTCTTTCAAGCCCTAAAAGAAGAATTAGACCAGGTTGCTCCTTCGACCTCATCAAACCAAATTCAGATTCCTGACACACCTGAACATGATTTTTAAATTAATATGATGAACCAAACTGACCAGACTAAAAACGATGAGCCTTAGGAACCAACCTTAGCTCACATTCCTTCGACCTCTAGAACCATAATTCCTAGACAAACTGCTTCTGACCTTAGTCTTAAAATAAGACCAAACAAATTAGTTCAACCAAATTATAAGGCATCCTCCCTTTATGAATGGAACATATATGACCTTTTTGAATATCATATTTTATATTTATTACAACAAATGAGAATGGTAGCAATGCCTATAAAACTCAAATCAACACTTTTGATAGAGCCATAGCAGAACTCCTGATAGCAGGGTTCTCTGGACAATTAAAAGGATGGTGGGATTTCCACTTAACTTCAAAAGAACAAATTCAAATTCTTGATGCCATAAAATTAGATGAAGACAATGAAATCATCTTTGAAAATGGTGAGCCAATATTTGATGATGTTGGATCCCTTATCCTTTCCATTTATCTGCACTTTGTAGGTGACCCTTCGCACCTAAAAGACAAAAATGCATAACTTCTTTCAAACCTTAGATGCAAACACCTTAGTGATTTCCAGTGGTATAAAAATACATTCCTAACTAGAATAATGCTTATGGATGATTCAAATCAACCATTTTGGAAAGAAAAATTCTTAGCTGGACTTCCACCCCTGTTAGGTGAAAGAGTTAGGAATAAAATCAAATAAGCTCATGGAAACCAAATTCCCTATAATAGATTCACATACGGAGAATTAATCAGTCTCACACAAAAATAAGGATTAAGGATTTGTCAAGACTTCAAACTTCAGAGACACTTAAAATGGGAATTAAACAAAACCAAACAAGAACTAGGTTCTTTTTGTAAACAATTTGATATTTTAGGAACATCAAACAAACCAAAGAAATGTTCTGGCAATTGCAAACCTACTTACCATAAGAAATCAAAGGAGAAATATCTACCTGCACCCAACCTCAAAAACAAATACCTTATTACCAAAAACCAAAACCTAAAGGTAAAAAATAAATAGTTTCTTCATAAAAAACCCCCGGGTATGGAAATAGAAACCGAAAAAATTTAACCTATTATAAATGTGGAAAACCTGGACACATTCAAAAAAATTGCAAACTAAATAGGCAAATTAGAGAACTTGATTTAGATGAACAAACTATGGAGAAAATACAAAATCTCCTAATAGAATCATCTGAGGATGAACTGCAAAATGAAAGTCAAAATGGAAACCCAGAAATGGATAAAATAGTAACCACATCATCCTCTTCTTACCACTCTTCTGACCCGGAAGAAGATTCCTTTATGAACCAAATGAATGTTTTGACAAAAGAACAAAAATTAGTTTTAGATATTATTCAACATATTCCTGACCCTTTAACATAAAAAGATTGTTTAGAAAAATTAATGGAATATGTGGAACAAAATGAAACCTAAATCAAATTGTTTGCAAAAAGAACCTAGTTCTTGTTTGGTTTTGTTTAATTCCCATTTTAAGTGTCTCTGAAGTTTTAAGTCTTGACAGATCCTTAATCCTTCTTTTCGTGTGAGACTGATTAATTCTCCGTATGTGAATATATTATAGGGAATTTTGTTTCCATGAGCTTCTTTGATTTTATTCCCAACTCTTTCACCTAACAGGGGTGGAAGTCCAGCTAAGAATTTTTCTTTTGGGTTAATTTGAATTTGCCAAAATCCCATTTTAAATCAAAATTTGAAAATATCAATGTTGGATATTCTTCAGAAAGATAGATAAAGCTAAAATATATATCATGTATATCTATATATATATATTACCTTATCCCTACTCACGTTTAATTTAATTATTTTGTAAATTTTTGAGTATATAAAAATGAATATGAATATTTAATAAATTAAAATAAATATTTTATTATTTTATCATACTCATTTTATTTAAATAACTTTCCAAACCAATATTTTATTTAAATTATCCTTTTTAAACCTATATATATATATATATATATATATATATATATATATATATTAAATTATAATAAATTAAATTATTAAATTTATTTATCTATCAAAAATATTGAATACCTTTATTTTAAAAATTATTTTAATTTTATTTTCTCCCCTTTTTCCTTTTCCTCTTTCTTTCTCCTTTTCCTTCCTTTTTCTCCTCCTCCTTTTTCTTTTCTTATTTTTTCTCCTTTGGACTGCTGGCCTGCCTCTCCCTCGCACTGGGCCACTGGCTCACTCTCTCCCTTTCTTCCTCTCCCTTCCCCTCGCACCTAGATCCCCCCGAACCCGTCTCCCCCTCCTTTTTCTTTTCCTTTCTCCCCCCGGTTGGGCCAGCCTAGTTTTTCTTTCCCCTCTCCCTCGCACACGCAGCCCGACCCGCTCCCCCTTATTTCTCCCTCGCCCAGGTGGCCTGTGCGTCTTTATTTCTTTTCTCTTCTTATTCTTCTTCTTCTTCCTTCCTCTTCCATCGACTGTCCCCCATGCCTGCTTGTAACTCACCGCCTACAACCAGCTACCGCCCTTGCTCCCTCTCCCTCTCTCCCACCATCTCTTTCCTTCCATTTTTAGGCCATACACACCCCTACACCGCATGCCCCTTCCTTCCTTCCATCTTCCTACAACCTGCGACCCTACCCGTCCACATATAACCTGCCCCTGCCACCACCTAGCCGGCGCCTACCTCCTCTCCTCTCCCTCTCCCTTTCTTCTTCTTCTCTGCTGCTTCATTTTTGCCTTGCTCAAGCTCCTTCTCCCTCTACCAATCTCTCATTCTCCCTTCTTTCCCCTCTTCTCCTCTTCCCCTATTTTTGCTTTACCGCCTCCAACCACCATTGCTGCCATCCAACCAACCACCACATCTACCTCTTGACACCCCTACTACCTCCCTGCACCACCAAGCTACCCCCACACGCCCTTGTAGCCACCTTCCTTCTCCCTTCATTTTCTTTCCCTCTTCTCGGCCTCCACCCTGCACCACCACCATCCATCACCCTCCTTCCTCTTCCGCCGCCTCCACATCCACCAATCTACTCCCTAGAACCTCCCCTACCACCACCTTGCATCCCTTCCTTCTTCTCCTCCGCCTCCCTTGCACCCATTTTTCCGGCCCTGTATGTAATACCCTAAATTGAGCGGAGTGTTATAAGGATTGATTTGGCTACTTATATCAACATGATATACCATCCTTTTGTTAATTCCATCGTAAGAACTACACAGTTAAGCGTGCTGGTCGTGGAGTAATTTTAGGATGAGTGACCCTCTTGAAAAGTTTCAAAAATTTTCTGAAAATTTATCGGGAAGTGCATGAGTGGGGGTGAATGTAATACCCCAAATTGAGCGGAGTGTTATAAGGATTGATTTGGCTACTTATATCAATATAGTATACCATCCTTTTGGTGATTCCATTGTAAGAACTACACAGTTAAGCGTGCTGGTCATGGAGCAATTTTAGGATGTGTGACCGCCTTGGAAAGTTTCAAAAATTTTATAAAAATTTATCGGGAAGTGCATGAGTGAGGACAAAGCGTACTGGTCGTGGGGCAATTTTAGGATGGGTGACCCTCCTGGGAAGTTTCAGAAATTTTCTAAAAATTTATCTGGAAGTGCATGAGCGAGGACAAAGCGTGCTGAAAGGACTCGTGTTGATCTGTGGGGCCAACCGATCAATCTGAAAGCTCTCCAAGGTAGCCCCCATGTGGTCGTATTGACTCGAGGTGTTACACTATAGCCACCATCTCCGCCACCTTGAGCCACCAATCATCTACCTCGACCACACCTACACCTCTACTCCATCCCTGCACCCAGCCACCCCCATAACTCCCCACCACGAGCCCTTACCTGAGCCTTAAAACCCTCACCCAAACCAGCCCTCCTCTTCCTTCCATCTATCCCTCTTCAACCCCTTCCCCCTTTCATTTGCATGCAACTCACGTTGCATGAGCAAGGTGAGTCTTGCTGCTTGTGGTTAGCAAGTTTTGGTTGATTTTTGAGGTATAAAAATAGTGAGTATTAGTAGGTATTAATTAATCTTTTGATAAAAATTATTCTTTTGATTTTCTACTTCTATTATGCTAATTTTTTATATTAATTTTAGGTATTGATTTTTATTGATCAAAGCTCAAACATTTAACCGGGGTACCAGTAAGGTTTAATTTTTGCTGAAAATAAGGTAACTATTATACCCTACTAAAATATGTGGATATACGTATTCTAGTACATTGGGATTTTTAATATGTTTATATGCATAATATACGTTGTTAAGTATAAGGTATTTAGTGGCATATGTTAGTTGATGAAAATAAAAAGCATGATAATTTATGTGTCATGTGTAGAAATAATGCTTAAGGAAAGGAGCCTTGTTATTAATGATAATGTTAAATGCATATGTATGATATAATATACTAATGTGGCCATTTGTTGCATAAATAATGTTAATATAAGTTCTAGGGGCATTTTAGTAATATTTATTGTGTAAAGGTGTGGCCTAAATAAGTGTAGGTACTAATGTGTATTAATGATAAATAATAATAATTGGTGGTGTTAGATGATGTATATGGACCATGTATATTAATATTTATGTGGTGGGGATATTTTGGTAAAATTGGTATAATAAGGACAAAATGGTAAATTATAAGTGTAAAGAGGGTAAAATGGTAAATGGACAAGTAAGGAGGCCATTTTAGTAATTTTTACATGGAAAAGGGGATAACTAGGTAATTTTTGTGAGTAAGAAATTATTTTGGTAAATTAATAAAAAGGAAGGATATTTTGGTAATTTTGTAAAGTAAAGGAGTAAAATGGCGATTTAACAAAGATAAAGGGTATTTTAGTAATTTGGCACAAAGGAAGGGCATTTTGGTAATTTTGTAAAGTAAAGGGGTAAAATGGTGATTTAATAAATGAGAAGGATATTTTGGTAATTTAGCTTAAAGAAAGGGTATTTTGGTAAATTAGCATAAAGGAAGGGTAGTTTGGAAATTCTGTAAAGTAAAAGGGTAAAATGGTGATTTAATAGAAAGGATAAGGGTATTTTAGTAATTTGGCTTAAAGAAAGGGTATTTTGGTAAATTGGCATAAAGGAAGGCTAATTTGGTAATTTTGAAAGTAAAAGGGGGCAAAATGGTAATTATAATAATAAATAAGAGTAATTTGGTAATTTAACCAACTAAAAGGATCATTTGGTAATTTTAATAAGTAAGAGGGACAATTTGGTAATTTGACCAACTAAAATGGCAACTTGGTAAATTTAATGAGTATGAAGGGACAATTTGGTAATTTTAATAAATAAGAAGGGTAATTTGGTAATTTAACCAACCAAAGGGACAATTTGGTAATCTTACTAAATAAGAAGGGCAATTTGATAATTTAACCAACGAAAAGGACAATTTGGTAATTTTAATAAATAAGAAGGCCAATTTGATAATTTAACTAAGTATAAAGGGTAACACAGTAATTTAACCAATTGGAAGGGTAATTTGGTAATTTAACAAGTATGAGGGGGTAAAGTTGGTGGCTTAATGAGTGTGGAGGATAATTTAGTAGTTGAAACAAATACAAAGGGTACTTTGGTAATTATGCAAACATGAAGGGTAATATGGTAATTTTACAAACAAAGGGTATTTCAATAGTTTTCTAAGGATGGTGGGGTAAATCAATAACTTGCATATGACTTGTCAATGGATTAAATAAGTCTCCATAATCAGACCTAAGTGACATTAAATAATAATATAAGGTTGTGATTTTGTGTTTGTCTCATATTCATGAAATGAGTGTCTTAATCATTAATCGTGCATAGTAATGGGTGTTGGATGTGATATAAGGGTATGCTAGGGTTAAGTGTTCCATGATCCTTCAATGTGGACTAACCAAACTCTAAGACCATATTATGATTATGATTATGATACGATAACCCTTACAACATATTAATAAATGGAAACAAATCCTAATTTGGAATTGGATGATATATGGATGGCCTTAGTGGTTTCCTTAGGTTAACACAAATAACTGTATGAATAAGGAAGACTTTATAATGATAGAAACAGATGGGGGATCCCGAACTCAATAAAGCAAACATTGGATGTTAATAAATTATAGGAAGACACTAATCACTTACAGTAGAACGCTATGTGAGTCGGGGCCAGACTGATCCACCGACGAATAACAATAGTCAAGTGCAGGGTGTCCTGGAGACCAATCCACCGGCGAATAATAGTGGTCAGGCGCATTTTTCCCTGAAGTGTTTCTGATCCACCGGCTATAATAGTGTGGTTCCCACATTCACATGGATATAATTCGAAAGATGATGATTGAATATTGATTAATTAAAGGCTTAAGACCAAAATAGTTACTTTCATCCTCATGATCTATTGTTATAATATAAGTTTAGCTTTGATGCCTGTCTCTCTCTTGGTATGTTATAGTATTGCTAAGTTAATGGCATTGTGCTATGCATTTCTTCTTATATGAGGTGTTGCACTGTGTATTATCTCTTAAGAGGCTTATGGTTATCTCTGTGCCCGCGCATGTTATCGTTGTATGATGTTGTGTATTATGTGTTGCATGTGGGTCTTGCCTTTTGTTTTAGTATAAAGGATTACTCAGTAGCATAGTACCAAAGGGTTCCATTTATGGACATCTGCCTATTCATTGGACAGTGTTCCTTGTAGGTCTATTGCAAGCGCTATTCAGGCTAATATTGGGTAAAAGCGTATGGATTATTCGGAAAGATTTCAAGGTTTCTCTTTCACCTTTTATTTCCTTGTTTAAATTTAATCTTTATTTTTGTAACCACTATTAGTGGGTTTTATTCTTGTAAAGATTTTAATGCGCTACTCTGATTTAAATAAAGTCTGAATTTAGTAAATTGTATTTTGGTTCTTTTTAGCTTTAGCATTTGGTATTAGAACGGTAGGAGAAAATCGGTATGGTACTAAGTGTAGCGGTAACATCTCTAAAATATATGGTTTTTTCTTTTGCTTCCGCTAATTTTTTAATAAAATGAAAATTTTTAGTACTGAATTTTGGGGGTGTTACACCAAATCCTTAAGTCCTTTCAAACCCTAATTACACACCCTTTAGTATTCATTCTCCCATATTGATTATTCCACACATATTATATTATATCATCTCCAAATTCCATCATTATTATTATACCCAAAATGTACGATCTAATTCCCATATATATACATTAATAATCTCATTTTGATATATTACTCACAAAATTATCCAAATTCCACAGATTTGTCATAACACCTCCCATGAAATTTACATGATTACCAATCCCGATAAATAACCTCATAAGGTCAAACATTAACAACATATTCAGAAATCCATATAACCTCTAGATCTTATACATGAAATAATGATATTATCAATATAAGATAGTTTGCCCCAAATTATCCATTAAATCATTTAAGGACCCTAAATAACAATAATACTTCCAAGAATCCCTCATGTTGTTATTATCATATTTTAATCCACCTAACATATAAAATACAAAATTTCCTTATTACCCCATAATGACCAAATTACCCTTAAGCACAAAGAATTTTATAAAATTTTGTACCTTCCACACATATTAGTTTCCAAGTCTACAATTTATCATTATACCTCATGATAATTCTTAAGTCAAGTTATCAAAACTCATTTTACCCATATTTCATACCATAAGATATATTTCCACAAATATGACATTATCACAACAAACTAATAATGGTACCTCTTACCCATTATTAGTTTCTTTCAATAACATAACATCCTTAAGCCCATATTTCATACCATAAGATATATTTCCACAAATATGACATTATCACAACACAATAATAATGGTACCTCTTACCCATTCTTACTTTCTTTCAGTAACATAACATCCTTAAGCCCATATTTCATACCATATATCTTACCCATATTATCACAATAAAATAATAATGTTACCTCTTACCCATTCTTACTTTCTTTTAATAACATAATATCCTTAAGCCCTTATTTCATACCATGAGATATAATTCCACAAATATGACATTATCATAACAAAATCATAACATAATGGTACCTCTCACCCATTCTTACTTTCTTTCAACGTAATATTCATATCATCCCAAAATATCATGATCAACATATGTTACATCATATATCAACAATATCATGAAAAACACACATAGTTATACAAGCAAATAACACCAAAAACCCTAAACATTGTATAGTATCCTTACCAACTAGGAAACTGGACTCTAAGCACGCAAATCCTAGACTTCCTCCTCTCAAGCTACTGAAATACCACCTACGAAACATAACAAAATTCCTGGTTAGGCTTGAAGAGTTAAATCGAAGAAGAAATCAAGGTAAAGAGGGTAAAAATAGAAATAACTATAGTCAAATGGGAACTTGAGATGTGTGAATGTGTGGTGGAGCTACGATAAAATTTTGGTGGTGTTTGGACAAGGTTCAGGGTTGAAAATAGGGGTATACAATTAGAAATGGGAAGTTGCAAGGTTGTTCTGCAGGCGGTGTAGCCCAGGCCGAGAGAAAAGATCACGCACGACCAGGCAATGCAAAGGCTGCATAGCTGTGCGATAGAAATTTTTTAGTGTTGCACAGTTGTGTGCTCTACAAAAGTGCGATGGATGAGAGAAAGAATAAGGGAAGAGAGGTGGTGATCAGCGGTGATGGTGGGCGACGGTGTTGGGGAAGGTTAGAGTGACCTTGGTAGTTGGTCTACCAACCAATGGGCGGGGAGTGGTGGCTGAGGTGGCGCATGGTGGTGGAATGGGTGGTGCGCAGGCCAAAAATAAGGAAAGAAGGAGGAAGAATAAGAAGAAAAGGGAAGGAAGAAATGAGAAGGAGGAGGGAGTGCTCGGGCAGTGTATTAGACACAAAGATGGGAAGAATGAGGAAAACCAAAGAGAAGGGAAGAATAGTGTATAGTATATATATGTGTGTGTGTGCGTGTGCGCGCGCGCGCGTGTGGTGTGAATTGGGGAAGAAAGAAAAAAGAATAGGGGAGGTGTGCGATGATGATGATGGTGATGGTGCATCTACAAGGTGATGACACTAATGTTGATGGTTGCAGAGGATGATGAGGAGTAAGGCATTAGTTGTAGGGTGAGGGTGGTGATGGTTGTATGAAGGTGAATTGCATGAGAAGTAAAACGATAGGGGAAAATGGAGTGTGCAGGGTGTTCCCATGGGATGTGCAGGTCTGCAGAGATGGAAGAAGGAGAAGAAGAAGGAGAAAGGTGATGGATGAGGGTGCAGAAAGGTGATAGGTGATGGAGCAAGTGGGGAGGGTGCAAGTTGTAGGTACAAGGTGCAACAATATTCAATTGTTGGTGCTTAAAATTAACGGAAGGAGGAGAAGAAAGAAAAAAAGAAAAGGATAAAGAGAAGGAAAAAGAGAAGGGTTGGGAATTAGTTTAGATGATTTTGGATCAGCCATAAGTAATTAAGATTAGTGAAAATTTTAGCGGGTTTTGACTTTGGTTTACAAATTATGATTCATCCGAGTCAAGGTTTTGGATTTGGTTAAAGTTTTGGGTTTAAGGAATTGAGTTAAGGCTAAAATAAGATTTCTTGAGATTCGAATCAAATTAGGGCATTAATGACACATGATTAGATTAAGCAAATTTTGGGAATATTAAAGGTAACAATATAGTCAAGAAATATCACACACAGTTATAAAATCACATCAAGAGATAAACGTGCATATAAAATAACATAAAGGTACCAATTCATTTATTGATTTCTAGGCCTTAAAATAAAAATGGTATGATCATTATCAATAATCTTATTCATGTGGAATGATATCATAAATACAACCCCATGCATAAAGCTCGTGGCCATTATTCTCGACTAGTGGAACGGTATTATAAATATAATTATAGGGCATAAAACTCCTGGTCATTATTCTCATCCAGTGGAGCGGACAGGTACAGCCAGTTTTGACACACATGGTATTTCACTTTAAGTAACTAATATCTTATCAATGGTTATGATCGTCCAAATGATTTATTTAATTTGATTGCAGAGACCCTACTATTCTCAACCTGTTGAATGGTATCACAAATAAAACCTCTAGCATAAAGTTCTAGGACACTATTCTCAACTAGTGAAACGATATCAATAGATATAGCCTCATAGCCTAGAGCTCTTAGCCACTATTCTTATCCGGTGGAATGGACAGGTACAATCGATCCTGATTTATATGATCTTTCACTTTTAATGATTAATATCCTACTCGTGGTTATTCATTCTAAGGTCGTCATACAAACACACACATAACTAGGGAAGACACATGTCCTACAAGCCATATTCCCCTAAGAAACCTTAATAACACAAGTCTATCATAACTTCTTTGTAATACCCCAAAAAATTTCTTAGTCTAATCCTGTATCATTAGCACCCTAAGTTAATTCTAATCTTAATAAATCCTATGTTAGCCTTAACCTAATTCCTTAATCCCAAAACTTTAACTGATTTCGAAACCTTAACTTTGATAAACCGTAATTCGTAAACAAAAGTAAAAACCCGCTAAAATTTCCACTAATCCTAATTACATGTAGCTAATCTAAAATGACCCTAAACTAATCCCCCAATCTTTCTCTTTTCTTTTTCTTTCTCCTTTTATTTTCTTTCTTCTCTTCCTCCTACCAACCTTGAGCTGCAACTTCTGAATCTATGCAACTTGCACTTGCAACTTGCACCATCCACTTGCACCATCACCTTTCTGCTTATATCACCCATCACCTTACCTCCCTTCTTCTTTTTCTCCTTCTCCTTCTGCACCCTTATCCCTACCTGACTGCACCCCCTTACACACACTCCACACACACTCATATTCCCCTACCATTTTCCCATCTCACGCAACATTTACATCAACCATCACCACCCTCAACTTGCAGTTACTACTCTACCCTAACTATCCTCTATAACCATCACCATCACCTTGCAGCTGCACAAGCACCATCATCACCGTCGCATGCTATCCCCTGTACTTATCTTCATTCCCAACTCACACCGCACATGCACACATGTACATACATACATTCATTCACACACACACACACACACACACACACACACACACACACCTCACACTCTCTTTATTTCTCGTTGGTTTCACCTCACTCTGCTCATATTTGTGTCAAAGAGCCATTGTCGAGCTCCCTCTTCCTTCTCCTTTCCTCATTCTCCCTTTTCTTCTTCTTTTCCTTCCTTTCCCTGCTTTTGGATTTCGCACCACCGTTCCCCCACTGTGCACCAACTCGGCCACCACTCACCACCTTTTGGCTGGTGGACCGACCACCAAGGTCTCCCTAACCTTCCCCCTCGCCATTAGCGGCCATCGCTGCTGACCGCCGCCTCTTTTTCCTTCTTCTTCCTCTCGTATGTTCCAGCGTTGAAGAGTGTATGGCTAGTGCACCACCTGTTGCACGACCATGCAATGCTTAGATCCCCTGCTGCACAGCCATGCAACCCCTGCACCGTCTGATCGTGCATAATATTTCCTCTCGATCTATTACTGCATGGTCGTGCACCTTGTTTTCTCTCGACTAGAAGCTACACCGCCTGCTGCACAGCCGTGCAACCTCATTCCTTTGGTTGTGTATCCCTATTTTCATCCCTAAACTTCAACCAAAGACCACCAAAATTTAACCATAGCTCCACCACATATTCCTCTATACATCCACACATCTCAAGCTTCCATTTAACTACGGTTATACCTATTTTTACCCTCTTTACCTTGATTTCTCCTTCGATTTAACTCTTCAAGCCTAACCGTGAATTTTATTATTTTCATAGGTGGTATTCTAGTAGCTTTGAAGGAGGAAGTATAGGATTTACATGCTTAGAGTCCGGTGTCCTAGTTGGTACAGATACTATTCGATGTTTAGGATTTTTGATGTTATTTGCTTGTATGGCTATATGTGTTTTTCAGGATATTGTTGATATGTGATGTAACATATGTTGATATTGATATTTTGTGATGCTATGAATGTTAAGTTGAAAGAAAGTAAGAATTGGTAAGAGGTACCATTATGTTATGATTTTTGATGATAATATCATATTTCTGGAAATATATCTTATGGTATGAAATATGGGCTGAATGATGATAATGTCAAATTTGTGTAAATACATCTTATGGTATGGAATATGGGTTGAATGATGATAATGTCATAATTGTGAAAATATATCTTATGGTATAAAATATGAGTTAAATGATGATAATGTCATAATTGTGGAAATATATCTTATGGTATAAAATATGGGTTGGATGATGATAATGTCATATTTGTGGAAATATATCTATGGTATGAAATATATGTTGAATGAGTTGTGATAAATGGACTTAAGGATTCTCATGAGGTATGATGATAAATGGGGGACTTGGAAAAATAATATGTGTGGAAGGTATAAGATTTTATAAAATAAAGGTTTTATTCGTGCTTAAAGGGTAACTTGGTCATTATGGGATAATAAGGAAATTTTGGTAATTTATGTGTTAGGAGGTTTAAAATATGATGATAATAGCATGAGTAATTCATGGGAGGATTATTGTTATTTGGGGTTCTTACATGTTTTGATAGAAAGTTTGGGGCAAGCTATCTTGTAATGATAATATCATTATTCCATGTTAAGGGTTTAGAGGTTATTTATTGAAATTAGAAATCATGAAAATTTCATGGGAAGTGTTATGACAATTCTATGGAATTTGGGGCTTGGATATTTCTGTGATTAACAAATCAGGATGAGATTATTAAAGCAAACTTATGGGAATTAGGTTGTGCATTTTGGGTATGATACTAATGATGGGATTTTGGAGATGATATAATATAATCTGTGTAGAACAATCAACATGGGAGAATGAATACTAAAGGGAGTGTAATTAGGGTTTGAAAGGACTTAAGGACTTGGATCTATGCTATATGTACTTCTATTTTAACTGTGTCCTATGCCTAAGAATCAATATTGAATAAGATACTAATCACTTAAAGTGAAAGAGACCGTGAGTAGGGCCATGGTGATCTATTTTTCTATATATATATATATGTATCCCGTTCTATTGGGGAGAATAGTGGCTCGGAAGCGTTCTACCCCAAGAAGATGTTTTTTTTTAAATCTCCATTCCACCGGAAAGAATAGTGGCTCGGGTGTGTTGTCTCTGAAAGTTTCAGACCGTTCCACCAGTTTAAGTATAGTGGGGTCCCTACTCATCATGAAATTATAACGTATCATCATAACCTATAGAAAAGATATTAATAATTTATAGTGGAAGAATACGTGAGTCAGGACCAATGTGATATATTTTCTATATGTATATGTATTCCCGTTCCACTGGGTAGAATAGTGGCTCGGGAGAGTTTTACCTCGAGAAGATGTTTTAATCTTTGTTCTACTGAAAAGAATAGTGGCTTGGGTGTATTTTCCAGAGAGTTTCAGACAATTCCATTGGTTTAAGAATAGTGGGGTTCCTGCACTCAATGTATATAAAAGAATAAAAATAGATTATACTTAATAAAGGGATCTGGATTATAATATGCATTGTGAGATGTTTCATTTACTTGGTTATTTTCCCTTATTATCTAATGTGGAAGCATGTGCTATTTGTATTCCTATTTTGATAGTATTATTCCATTACTTAGTACGTAGCGTACTGACCACCCATTTTATGGGTGCTGCTCATTCCCACGAGCAGAAAACCCTAGATCTTATGTGCAGGTATCAGAAGATCAATTAGATGATTTTGCGGCCTATGACGCCTTGTGTGAGGATGAGTGAATTCATCTATGTTGGGGTCAGGTGAAGAGTATTTGTTATCCGAATTATGTTTTTAACTGGATACCCTTTTTGGACTCTTTATCCATGGTATTCCCCTTTTGTATTTTGTATTGTTAAACTCGGAGTTAGACTCCAAACTCAGTATTATACTATAAATGTTTTTTGTTTCCTAATTTCCTTGTATTACTTAAATTTTTTAGCCTTGTGATTGATATAAGGATGGTTGCATAAACTAGAATTATATCGATCACGGTGGTACCACTGCAAAATGAAATTTTTTAGTAGTAAAAATTGGGGTGTTACATCACTAAATTCTATAAACATCTTTAAAATATTATTATTGACAACATATCCAAAAATCAAGTTCTAACTCCCCCATCATGCACATGCTATAATAAACTACCTTTAGAATTACTATTCATATTTTCTTTAAAACCCTAATTTCATAATTTAACCATAACATTTCCCACGAGATTCATATGACCACTAAATTTAATATGCATTCCCAAAATGTTATATTATTGACATCATATACAAAAATTGAGGTCCAACTTCCACGCCTTACATATGCGATAATACCCTACCCTTAGGGTTACTAATCACCTTTTCTATAAAACTCTAATTCCACAAATTAATCACAACAAATTCCATGAGATTCACATAACCAATAAATTTAATATAAAAATCTAAAATGTCAGTATCAATAACATACCTAGGTTTTAAGATCAAATTTCAACAATTCACACATATGCTAATGATTCCGCCCCAAGGGTTATTATTTCCACTTAAAACCAATTTTCTCATTTATTAGACATTAAACTATTCACATTCTACTCCACACATTCCATATAATACACTTAGCCCATTTTGAATCATTTACCACTTTAAAATTTTGAATATTCTATTTTTAACCCATATTGACTAAAATGCTCTTAACATAGCTAAAATACCCATTTCCACAAAAATCTTATGAATCTCAGTATGAATGATTTTTCAACCCCCACTAAATTCTATCAAAATAAAATACGTAGCCCCAAGTATATATAGGTATTTTGCATTTCTGATTCATCTTAAACAACATCATACATAAACCATGGTTTCACAACTTTTTTACATTTTCTTTCAATATGCAACACCACATATCACATAGTACCAATATCATAATAATATTTTCTATAAAATAATTCCAAGCATAATACCACAATAAAATACACAGATTGCACATGAATTCCTAACTATGACATGCATCCTTACGAAGCAGCTTCGATATCAAAGTAAGTAAGACCTATGCTTTCTTCTCCACTACCACTGGGATATCACCTAAAAGTCAAAATATACAAAAAATATACTTAGGAAATTTTAATTTAAGAGAAACTAAGGCAAAGGAGAGGGAGGAAAAATAAAGATAACCAAAAAATGGGAGGCTCAAGTAGGATGATGCATGACGATAGTGAGGTGGCGACTATGACATCCGTGTGGTGTGACGGTGATGGTGGTAGTTAAGGATGGGGGTGATGTTTGGTAGCAGGGTTGGAGGTGATGGTGGTGTTGGGACCGATGAGAGTTGGCGGTAAGGAATAGTGGTGGTGATGGTGGTCGGTGTGGTTGGTGGTAGAGAGAGAAAGAAGGGTAAATGAAGGTGGGGATTGGGGTTGTGCTAGCTGTGGGAGGAGGTGGAGTTGGTGTTAATCGGCAACAGTTGGGCAATGGTAGTGGCCTATAGGTGGCAATCGAGGCTAGAGGTGGGGTGGTTGGCAGTTAGGCAGGTAGAGGAAAGAAAGGAAAGTAGAGGAAGGTGAGGGGTTAGGTTGTGGTTGACGGTAGAGCAAATATTAGGGGAGGAAGGGAAAGAGGAGAAGAAGGGAAGGTAGGTGATGTCAGGGTGGTGATGGTGGCGTAGATGGGTGGTGATGAAAATATGGTGGGGAAAGGAAAGAAAGAGGATCCTTAGCTAGGGTGAGGGACGAAGATAGGTAGGTGGATGGTGGTTGGGTGAGGTTTGACAACGACATGGTAAGGAGGAGGAGCAAGGAAGATCAGGAGGTAGCGTTGAGTGTGGAATTAGGAGGCAGTGAAAACATGGGGGGTTGGTGTGTCTCGATGGGAGGAGAAGGGAAAGAGAGGAAAGAGAAGAGGAGGAGAATAGTGAGAGTTTTGCATGTAAGTATATGTATAAGTGGGTGTGTGTGCGTGTGTGCGTGCCATGGAAGGTCAGTGGGAAAGGAGAGGTGACAAGTGGAGGGTGGTGTTTGGCATGTAAAGGGCAGGTGAGGGAAATGATAGAGGTACAAGCTGTTGAGACAGGGAGTTGGTGGTGGAGGGGCAGGTGGGCGAAGGGTTGTGTAGGGTTGAGTTGCAGGTTGCATGGTCGAGAAGGGCAAGAAGGGGACGGCAAGTGCACAGGATCAAGGAACTATTTAGGCGAAAGAGGAAAGGGGAAAGGGAGAGAAAGAAGGAGACATTGGTGGGAAAAGAAAGAAAGTGAAATAAAAAAAGGGAGCTAGAGAAAAGAAAAGAAAAAAAGGGAAGTGGGCTAGGCTTTAGGTCGGGAGAAAAGAAGAGAAGATGGAAAAAAGAGTTGGGTTGGATTGGGGCATAGCCTGAGGATGGAAGGAAAGAAAGAGAAAAAAATAGAAGAATAAAAGGGAAAAGAAAAGAGAAAAAAGGAAAAATTTTGGGTTTATAATTAGAATTTAGATTTAGGTTTAAAATTTTGAAAATTAATCTAAAATTTTATCTATGATTTTTTCAAGTTTGGGGTTAGGCTAAAAGAATGACGCATAAATTAGAATTTTGAATAGGTTAAAATGTTGATAATTAGAGATTAAAATTTTATAAAATTTTGGTATATTACAATTACCAAGAAAAAATGGATAATAGTTGTGGGTTGTAAAGTATTATTCTCTTGTTACCTAAGCCATTTTTGACTTTCAATGGTTTTCCCCTCTCATTTTCCAAATCATATCCTTTTATTTTTAATATCATATTGTTCTTCTCAACCTAATCTTATGTTATTTTTGTTTAGGTGTTCTTAAGGTGGTGATTAGGAGTAAATTTTACTAAGAGACCGGTGTAGTTTTTAATAATGATACACAACTCTAGATTAGGGTTTTTGATGATATATGCCTCTTTTGATGTAAATATCATGTCAAAATGCTTTGTTAGAAAACATGTTTAGGTTTTGAGCTTGCATTCATGTATTAAAATATAAATTCATGGTTCTATATGTTTTTGTGGTTTTATGTGATTTTTCTATATTTTAGGTCATGCTAAGGGTTACCTTAAACTATCAAGTATGATGATGAACTTCATTATTTCAATTAAGTATGTGGTTAAGTGTATTAAAATGTGACTAAGTAATAATATTGTGAAATTGGTTGATGTTGGAATTTTTAGTGTTTTCGCTTGAGATGGTTCATACTTATCCACTTTTTTTTTGTGTGTTATGGGACTAATTACATAAATGGGATATTGACAATATATAGGAGATTATACGTGAATTTGGTTAAACTCAATGAAAGTTGAAATTTGAGAGCTTTGATATTGTTCTTAATCATAGGGCACTTGGGTCAATTTGTGAGCTTTTTTTTTAGGAAAGAAGCATGCCATTGTATTATTTGAAGTTTTTACATAAAAATTGATATATGATACGACAAGGTTTTTTTATGGATTAATTTGTATTAATAAGTTTTATTATATTATAAAATCCAATTGTTTAAAGTTTTTGAGGTGTTTAAGTGAAATAGAGGTATTTTTATCTTTTGGTTTAAATTTAAAATTTTGAGGTTGTATAAGTTTTATTGGGTTTGAAATATGATAAATGTGATATGTTAAGTGTTTGGGATGATTATGAGTAGCATAAGTATGTTTTTATGAGAACATGGCTAAAATTGGTTTAAGTAACCAAAAAGGGTAAAATAGGTATTTTATGTATAAAACGTTGGAGTTAAAACATGATTTTTGGATATGGTATTTAATAAGATATATTGGGGTGTTGTACTAAATTTGATGAATTAGAGAGTCTTATGAATAGAGTTATGTGTTGATTATGAATCAGGGTTTTGTGAGGGTATTATCAATTTTTTTTACTTGTGTAATGTCTTCTATTGTAATTGTTGTCGTTCTCCAAGTCTTACAATTCCTTTATATGATTTTAATATTTTTTTTAATTATTTGTAATTCATGTTTGAGTGTTTTAAATAATAACAATTGTTAGTATGAGTTAAGAGATAGTCGGTATTTTATGTGATAATTGACAACGGTAATATAAATATAAGTGATGTGATAATAAGTAAATCAAGTGGTGTTAAGTGTTTTATTAATGATCTAATAAGGCATTAATATTTAAAGTGATTCAGGATTGAGTCATATCAACTATATTTATTTATTAATTTTATCGGAACCAAAGTGACCCTAGATATACTCTACATTGTATGTTCCATCAACTTATAAGGGGTATGAATATTTGAGGATTAGGAGTCTAGTTTTGTGGCTACTAGGAAAATTATGTCTGGGAAGGAGCTATATGTCATTTTCAATTTCTTTGGATATTAATAATGGTTCCCAAGTGTGTTATACCTTAGAATGAGCTTTATGTTGTATATTATTGTGCTAGTTATGAATGGGGAGATCCATGATCACAATGTAACTAAGTAAATGGAATATTTCAGCCACCTAAGTGTAAAATATAATAAAATTTTTCTTAATTCATCTTATATCTTGAGCATATATGCATGTGTAATATTTACTTTTTTATATGATTCCTATAAGTTAAACATTTTTATTTCTATTGATATGTATTGTTAACTTACTTAATTTGTAGCACATTGGCTATTCTTTTTATAGGTTTTGCTAATTCACATGAATAGATGCCACTCAATTTCGCACGTATCTATTGATTAGATGCTTTTGATGTGATTGTGTGCGGTGAACAATTTTTTGAGTTAAGATTAGAGTATGGTTATCCAAATTTCTCTCTTATTTTTTTATTATGTATTTTTTCTCCTATTTTATAATCTTATATTATTATGGGATCACGTGTTTCCTACACCTGATCCGTAGATGAAGGTTGATTTTTAGCCTTGCACTCGACATAAATTTGGTATAAGGAATACCTTTTCTCTGTTGGATACGGCGTAACACCTTACGTTTTATTTTTGGTTTTTGCAAAACCCTTTTAAAATAATTTTTATTCATAAAAATAGGGGTCTTACACTAGCTCTCATTGTTAAGTATTTTAAGTACACATGGGCTAATAGAGTTAATATATTTGATGCAAATCACTAAAAGTCGTTTAACCGGAGAACCATTATATTTTACACAATAAAAGGTTTTTTGACATATAATAACTCTTTTGTTATAGTGTGTACGGATACTATACATGTCTTATTTGTGAATATAACACACACTTTATCCTGTTATCAAAGAAAGTAAGGCTATTTATCTTAAATATGGTAAGTTCTTACCTATAAATGATCATTATTATAGGTAAAGAAAAGTTTTAATAGAGAAAATGATGAATTCGATCATAGGAATCCACATATTTAAGAATGTGAGAAAATTAAATGCGCCTTTTGAAGAAAAAAAATGGTTCTTACAGGTGGGTGGAAAAAGATGTAATATCCCATTTTTAGAAACCTAATTATAAATCAGTAATTATGTGTAATTGGTTGTAATAATTATCATAGGGTGTTTTGTATTAACTATGTTATTGATATATGTATTATTATGACATATTAGATATAAATTTAATTAGGTTAAAATATGATGGAGTTTAGGTAATTAAATTTAATCCTAGTTTATACCTCTACCGAAATCAAGTAATCCTATTCCTGATAACCATATGTTTTTAACCCATTTATTTTTCTTAAATTATTAACCCTACCCTAACGATATTTTTGGGTCATATCCCCCATCCTCCTCCCCGACACATTTTGCTCCATGCCACCCCTGCACCATGCCTCCCCTCTCCTCCACGTATCGTTTCCTTTGTTTTGCTCGACAATACCCTTCACACCACCATTCATTTATACCCTTACTCCTCTCTTTTTTGTGTCGCGAATTAACCCCAAGAAAAACATGTTCTTATTCTCCATTCCCTGAGCTTCCAATTTGCAACATATCTCCAACTTTCTCCTTCGTTGTTCCACCATTACTGTTGAAACCTTCCATGTCGAGCATTACAACCCTAAGCTACCTTCCCCTTTACCATGTGAGTAACTCACATTGCACCTCCATTGGCAGTGTGAGAAACCCACATTGCTTAGCCTTATGTTGCATCCACACCTTACACAACCTCTCCTCCTTATCATTGCTCCCCCTTTTGTTGTGTCAAACTCCAATGCTCCATCCCTCCTTGATGCGTCAAGCTTGGATGTTTCCTCCCCTCTACTTGAGTGAGCCAGTGACACAACTCCCCCTCCATTTGCATGAGTGGGGGACGCTGCTCACTCCTTGTGGGGTGAGAATCTCACCCTACTAAGCCTTTGCAGTATGAGTTTCATCCGTTGTTGCACCTATGATGCGTTGTTACCCTGCATAGTCTTCCTTTGTCGTGGCTATTTCCTAACCTATTTTCTGAGTTGTTTTTAGTTAATCTTGGTTATTTATTTGTTGTATTAAATGATAATATATGTGTTATTGGGTGTTAATTTCTTAAGTAATCCTTGAGGATCTTGGAGAAGATGATTTTTGTAATTTTTGTGTAAGCTTAAATTTAGGAAATTTTAATTACTCATGAAATGGTAGAAATTATATAGGAACATGTTAGGATTATTTAGATTTAGATTCATGTTGGGATTTTATATTTTCAAAGTATTATGACATGCAAAATAAAATGACAACATGCTTAATAAATGGTATCTACGATTATCGTTAAGTTATACACATAAGAAATATATTAAATGGTTTACGTATTCATAACTAGGGTTTGTTAGGGTTTTCAATCTCATAACATGATGACATAAATTCCATGATAAATATCTTTCGATCATTATTGCATGAGAGTTATTATAAATAGCATGGAATATGCATGCATATTTAGGGTTAGAATACAATAATGGTTATTCGCATGATCCTGGGGTTGGAAGTGTTTCTTTACATGCATCATGATGTTAATTACCCTATCAAAAGTTTTATCATGCTATGGAATGTGCGTAGATGCTGCATGGAATTTAAGATATGATTTTGGGCACACCATACTAAATGCATGAAAAGTATAAAATATAGTCAATCATTAAATGACAAAGATTACCTATGTGTTAAAATAATGTGAATTATTGTCTTTTAGCCTTTTAATGACAAATATCTTGTAATAATAATTTGGTACGAAACTGGATAAAATGATAAAATGAGGATTTTGAGGACATTTTGGTAATTTTGACCTAATGCATCTTTTGTGAATAATTGGACATTAAGATGGCCTTAGACTTTTGATAGGTCGACCTTAGTGTTCATTTTAGCTTAACCAAGATTGATGACCTTATGGTTTACCTAAATAATTGGAAATAAAAGGGAAAATGGTTAAGTATGGAAATGAAAATTGTTGTGCAGTATATGACATTTGTGATCATCTCATAAAATATTAATACTTAAAGTGAAAAACCTTGAGTTGGGAATTGTTGCTCTCTAGGATTAGCTACTTTAGAGATAAGGTGTATCCCTCATTGATTTTGGTTCTCTAGTGTGCCGCTATGCCTCAGTAAAGCTTTAGTCTACTCTATAGTTGATCTATGAGCCTTATAGAGGATATTGATGCTTAATATTTAGGTGATCGAGGTTGGAGGATATTGTGTTGCCTTTGTTTATAACACTCTAAATTTTTACTACTGAAATTTTTTAATTTACAGTGGAAGCATATAATCAAAATATTGGGTGTTACCGTCGTAATTGACATAAGTCTAGTTTACCAAGCCATCATTACCTCAATCACAAGGCTAAAACCATTCATATTAAAAAAAAGGTAATTAGAAATGAGATAAGTTGTTAAAAATATAAGTATAAGTTTGAAGATTAACTTTGAGTTATGATAATATAATACAAATGAAGGGATACCATGGATTAAAGAGTCCAAATAAAAACATCATTAGAATAACATAACTCTTCACCCAAACACCTAGTATAGATAAAAGTCATTCCTCTCCATACATTGCATCAAAAGCAGCAAAATCATCCGGGCGGTCCTCAAAGACCTGCATAAAAACATCAGGGTCTTCTACTCATGGAAATGAGCAGTACCCATGAAAAAGATAGTCAGTACGATGTTTAATGAGTAAGGTAACAATACTATTGAATCAGGGGTATAAATAAAAACATGCATTTATAGTAGATGATAAGTACACACAGAGATTATGAAAAAGTCTCATAAGGTAAATACTGATACATGCCTCTTTATTAGATATAACCATTTTTATTCTTTTATTTACGTTGAGTTCATAGGCCCCTCTATTCTTAAATCAGTGGAACGGTTTAAAGTACCTTCTCATGGATGACACACCTGAGCCACTATTATCATTTGGTGGAGCGGATCTAAAAACATTACCTTCTCAAGGTGAAACGCTCTTGAGCCACTATTATTATCCGATGGAACGGATATAAAAATAGCACCTTGTTCCCGACTCACGTACTCTTTCACTTCAAATCATTAGTGTTTTATCTGT
Source organism: Tamarix chinensis (assembly GCA_030549775.1). Taxonomy (NCBI): domain Eukaryota; kingdom Viridiplantae; phylum Streptophyta; class Magnoliopsida; order Caryophyllales; family Tamaricaceae; genus Tamarix; species Tamarix chinensis. The sequence continues at coordinate 76,075,939 of CM060182.1, forward strand.
TAGGTTACTCAATTCATATTCTTATTCACGATGAGCATGGGTCCCACTATTTTTAATCTAGTAGAATGGATTGAAGCAACTTCTCAAGGACAATGCACCCGAGCCACTATTATTATCTAGTGGAATGGATCTGAAAACATCACCTTCTAAGGATAAAATACTTTTAAACCACTATTATCATCTGGTGGAACGGATATGAAAATATCACCTTAGCCCGACTCAGGTGATCTTTCACTTTAAATGATCAATGTATTATTCATGATTGATTATAGGTACATAACACATTAAGGCAGATAATCATATCACGTAGGTCATAAAGTCGTTCTCCAAAGTTAATATCCTTATTGATCATTAGGCATAAATTCTCACATATTGATCATTTACCCACCACATTTAGTATATATTCCTCAAATATTATTATTAATAACATATCTGAAGTTTAATATTTAACTCCCACATCTTATACATGTGATAATAGCCCTATCTCAAAAGTTATTATTCTTAGGGATTATAAATCCTAGTTTTACAATTTTGTCATAACTTTTCACGTAGAGCTCAAACACTTACCAAATTTAATTTGTATTCTTAAAACACTGATATTAACAACATATTCTAGTTTTGTGGTCTAAATATACCGTTTCACACATGTTTTAATAGCCTTTTTGGTTTAAGGTTACTATTCCCAAATCAACCCAATTTCATACTTTACTAAACTTAGGTCATTCACAACTACTCTAAACACTTCATATAGGTTAATTAGCACATTTTGGATAATATAACACCTTATACTACTATGATTTTCATATTTAACCCACATTAACCGAAATTCCCTTATCGGTTACATAGCCCTTATTTCATGTGAGTCTCATGTGTTTAGTAACATTATTCTCAAATCCACATTTTCTCCAAAGGTCTTGCCATAATTGTTTCACATTCATCATACCATAATCAAAACCCATGATACAATCATATTTCACACTGAAGGTTTTTCCACATAAAATAACAATATCACACGAACCCTACTTACTCTTTAAAATCATATAATACCAACCACATATCATAATGTCAACAATCTTGTATGATTTCATTTAATCAAAATAACATATATAACATAAAAATCATGTATAACACTTAGCAATCAAGAATCCTAGACTATGATAAGTATCCTTACAAAACCACTCTAGTCTCTAAGCTTACAAAACCCATTCCACCTCTTCCGGGACCACAAAAAAATCACCTAAGAAAGGCATAATAAAACATCATTAGGATTAAACCACCTAAGTAAGGAAATGCTAAGTAAATAGGAGGATAAAGGGAGGAAGAAAACCTAACCAAATAAGGGTATTATTTGGGAATAAGTTGCTTAACCAAAGGAGAGGAAATTAAAGGATGGGGCTTCAACCAAAGTTGCCAAATTGAAGGGGGAGCTTCAGCCAAAGTCGCAGAAGGGAAGGTGGGGGAGCTTCGGCTAAAGATGCCGAAGGAAAGGTTTAGGCTGCGAGAGAAAAAGGTGCAGTAAGGAAAGGAAAGAAAAAAAGAAAAAGATGAATGGTGGAGTTAGCCGAAGGTAAGGGACGTTAAAGTGGAAATGGCTGAATGAAGGGGGGTAGGATTGGTGATTTTGGTCAGTACTAGGGGGTAGGTTGTCGCAAAGGTGGTCAGTGCTAGGGGAGGAAATGGCAAAGATGGTCGGTACTTGTGCTCACACCATGGTTGAGCTCTCCGGTGGGGGTATTTTTGGCAATTTTGGTGACAAAAAGTTGGTGATGAAGGAGGGAAGAAGATGGTGGTTTGGTTGTAGAAAATAGAATAGCGAGAGAGAGAGAGAGAGATGGCAGTATTTAATGTGGAGAATGTGTATGTATACTTATCTTACAGAGACGACGAGGGAGGTGAGTAAAATTTTCAACCCAACCCTCATGCGTAGGAGGTGAGAGTTGATAGGATTAGGGGATAGTCATGTTGGGGGTAGGGAATGTGGGACGTGTGAGCATGGTTTGTGGACAATGTTCCACACAAGAGAAGGGGAAAATGAGAAGGAGGTAAATCAACCGAGAGAGGGAAGAGAGAAAAAAGAAAAAGAGGGAAAGGAATAAGGTTTGGTATTTTTAGATTTTTGGTTAAAACAAGATCAATGTAATTTACGTTAGGATAATAGGATATATTAATTATTAATAATTCAAAAACAGGCTAAATTTTAGAGTTAGAGAATTAAGGTAAGGTAAAAATATTTATTTTCTGATATTAGAATTAGGTTATAATATAAATTACTTAAAATTTAGGGATAGCTAAAATTTTGGGGTATTACATTATGTGTCAGTATGACCAGGCATACCTTTGTGTCCTTGGGTTCTATGATAAGGGTATTGTGTTGTCTTTGTGCACCAATATGATTGGGTGTACCTCAGTGTTTGTAGGTTGATTGTATCCTTATCGAATAATTAAAAATGGAGGTAACTATTGTGTAAGAATATAAAAATGATTTGATTTAGTTTTGTTGGTTCAGCAGTTGCCTCAGTGCCATACATTTAGTAATTGGAAATGTTTTGGATCATGGATTTGGTAGTTACCTCAGTGCCCTACCTTAATGTTTGTGATTGATTTGATTGGTTGTAATACCCCAAAATTCACTACTTTTTTTTAAAGCGGAAGAATTTAAATTAAAACCTGTGAATTCTGGGGATGTTACCGCCACACTTAGTACCAAACCGGTTCTCTCCGACCGTTTCAGTACTAAGTGCTAAGGCTAAAGAAAAGAAATAATCAATTATAAATCAATACAATCCAAATTCTAAATAAGCATTAAACGGTTGTAAAACAAAAATCAGAGTACACATAAGGAATCATTATTCAACTTAAAAGAGAAATAGTTACAACCGATAAAAGATTAATAAAAGGAAATAGAATCATATAAATATTGAAATATGGCCACAACTCTCTCGAACTTTGAGCCAGCCATGTTCAACACTCAGCCTCGACTGATGTCTCGCCCACCTGCACAAGGTCAGAAGGGTACACTACTCGTGGGATTGAGCAGCACCCATGAAAAGGGTGATCAGTACGCTACGTACTGAGTAAGGTAACCGAGAACTAAGGCCAACACATAACAACACATAAATAATACAGAGTAATAATAGAGCATAAGACCAATATGATAACATAAATACACATGACCATCCAAGTAAAAGTACAAAGGCCCATATATTATCCTATTCAATTACTTAATTAATCTCTGATCAGAACTCAATTCACACCATGCTTTTTATCTAATCCATGCGAGTACAGGAACACCCCACTATTATAACCGGTTGGCCGGTCACAATAGAGCATCATGCCCTAACCACTATTATTACTAGTGGATCGGTCACAATAGGGTCAAACCCTAACCAATATTTTAACCGGTGGATCGGTCACATATAGGGTAAAAACCCTAACCACTATTCCTAACCGGTGGATCCGTTCGGTTCCTCCTCGCATGGTGTTCCACTGTGAGTAATTAGTGTCTTTTATTTACCTTAGCAAAACTCTGGTGTATTTTCATTGAGATCGGGATCCCCCACTATTATAACCGGTGGATCGGTGACAAGCAGGGCACAATGCTCCTGCCCACTATTATTAGCCGGTGGATTGGTCGCACATAGGGTGTCATACCCTAACCACTATTTCTTACCGGTGGATTAGTTGGCCCCAGATCACATGGTGTTCCACTGTAAGTAATTAGTGTCGTTCCCAAGTCTTAGCAAACTGCTAGTTTTATTGAGCTCGGAATCCGCCACTATTATAACCAGTGGATCGGAGGTACATAGGGTATCATACCCTAACCACTATTATAGCCGGTGGATTGGAGACACATAGGACTACGCGTCCTAACCACTATTTCTAACTGGTGGATTGGTGGGACCCGGCTCAATATCTTCCACTTTAAGTGATTAATGTCTTAAGTGTCTTATTCAAAAGCTTTCACCCTAGACATGCATGAATCATCACACATCCCAAATCACAATTACACTTTAATCACCAATTACACATGATACAATAAAAACCCTAAGCAGCTACACCAAACCCTAATTAACCACAACAAACCATAGTTAACCACTCCAAACCCTATTTAACCATAACAACCATAATTAGCCATTCCAAACCTTGATTAACCACAACAATCACAATTAGCCACTCCAACCCTATTTAATCACAACAATCCAGAGTTCATTACTCCAAACCATAATTCAGTCTCCTCCGTACCCTTATAAGGCTCCACATACTATTTTCTGTCCAAAATAGTTCAACACCCAAATAACACTTGTATTACCTTCCTTACATCCCAAATCAAACTCTCATACATAAACTTTACTCCCATGCAAACTTTACACATCCCATGCAACATCTCAAACTTTTCATACAAACCCTAAATCCCATATAATCATTAACTCCCATGCAAAACCCTAACTCCACCATGCAAACCCTAATACCTCCATATGACCATGAATACCACCATGCAACTATTAATAGCGCCATGCAAACCCTAATACTGCCACGCAAACCCTAATACCACCATACGACCATTAATAACACCATGCAACCCTAATACCACCATACAACCATTAATACCACCATGCAAACCCTAGATTCCGTCATACAAAACCCTAAATGCAATCCACACAAAACTAAAGATCCATCCATACCAAACCCTAGATTCAAACTGTAGAAAACCCAAAGATTTGTCCATATAATACAATTGATTAGATTCTTCCATTCATAACCACAAATTAGATCCTCCCATACAAGACCATAAGTTAGATTCTTCCACATAAAATCATAAATTTGAATCTCCCATATAAACCATAAATTAGATTGTTCCATATAACATCATATATTACATTCTCCCATACAAAATCATCCAAACCATAAATTAGATTCTCTCATACAAACCATAAATTCGATTATCCCATATAACATCATAAATTAGATCCTCCTAATTAACATCATAAATTAGATTCTCCCAAACACACCATAAATTCGATTCTCCCCTATAACATCATAAATTACATTCTCCCAAATAAAAACCATATATTATATTCTCCGAATAAAACCATAAATTATATTCTTCCACATAAAACCATACATTAGATTATTCCTTATAAAACCATAAAATTAAGTCAACTCACTTCCCTTAGTCAACTTCTTTCCCCATCCTCCTTTTTCATCCTTTCTCCCACACAAGCCACATCAACTCCCTCACATGCATGTTTTACAGAATCACGACATATATCATCACATATACATAATACACATGCCATGTAAACACACAAAACATACTTCAATTATATGTCATACCATATACGACATAAATAGTGATGATAGACATATGATACATAACATGCGAAACACATAATGCATATAAACACACAATGACCTTAGTAACACCCTTACCTGAAACGACACCGGTCTTGGAGTACGCTCCTACGCCTCCTTAGGACTTTGACCAAATAATAATATACTAATAAAAACAACATTAATAAAATTCTAACTTTGCTAAAGATATAGAAATAATAGAAATATTATAAAAGTTGATAATATAGGGTTAAATACTTTACCCTAATAATAATAATGATACTAAAATAATAATAATAATAGCAAAGATACTAAAAATAATATCCATGATAATAATAATAATAATAGCAAAACTAATAGTAAAGTAGTTGTAACATTAATAATGAAATAATATTAATTCGAAATAGTAAAAATAAAATAATTATAAATATAATAATAATAACATATTAATATTAATAATAGGAATAATAGAAATAATAAGACTAATAATAATAAAATCGAAAATAAAATACAATAGGGCTTCAGCCCTCAACATAAATAATAATCAAAACATTAATACTAATAATAATAATAATACATATCAAATAATAATAATAGTATTTATATGCAAATAATTGAAATAAAATAATTTAAGGGTTATAAAAATAGGTAAAATGGCTGAGAGGGTCTAGGGTTCAACCTTAGGCTGGCGGGGATAAGCGGCACCGGCGGTGGTTCACAACGGCAGCGGCGGCGGTGGCTGAAAAAAGAGAAGAAAAGAGGAACAGTTGCAAGGGAAAAAAGCTAATGAGAATTAAGGTGGGAGTTAGGGTGTTTTGAGTTGCCCAAAAGGAAAGGGACAGAATGAGGGTGGTGGCGCAGCCAAAGGTGGCGGCGCACGGTGGCGGTGGTGGCCGAATGGGGAAGAAGGAGAGAAAGAGAAGAGGAGAGGGAGAAAGAGGAAAAGAGAGGTAGGGGAAGATAGGGGAGGTTCTGCAGTACAGTTTGGGAGGTGAAAGAAGTGGCGTCAGCGGCGGAAGAGGTGGATAAGGGCGACACAAAGGGTGGCGGAGGCAAAAATTAGGGTTGATCGGGGAGGCTAATTGGCACAGCCGGGATGGCTTGTGCAGAAAGAATCGAGGGATATGGGATATTTGGTTAGCTAGAGGGAGGTGCAGTGAAGAGTTTGGTGGCCAGATATGGTGGCTAAGTTGGCCGGAGGCGGAGGACGAGGCGTCTAAAGGAGTGGCGGCGACAAGGAAGGATTTATGGGTTAGGAAATCAAAACTCAAAACAAGGTAGATTGTGAGGATATTTATAGAGTTAGAGGAGATGTTAGGGTTATTTGGGTCGGTGAGGGGATAATGCAGTAGGGTTCGGGCTTACCGGAGGCGAGGGTTGGCCAGTAGTAGCAAAATAGGGCAAGGGTTAACCATGGAAAGGAGAGGGAAAAATCACGCGAGAAATGGAGATTTGGTTGGGTCAAGAGGGCCGGCGATTCAGGGGGAAGAGATAGGAATAAAAACGGTCGGTCAAAACTGTCGTAATCGGCGGCGATAATCTCGGCTGGGCGGCGGAGGTTGCAGGCTGGCGTCGGGGCTGGCAGGTGCGAAGGAGGAAGAAGACGATGGGGCTGGGCTGAGCAGTTCACGGAAGAAAGAAGAGAAAAGAAAAGAGGGAAGACCGGGCCGGTCGGCGCAAGGAGGGTGAGTTAAATGAAACATGGAGTTTAGGGCGAAAAAATAATAAAACGTAGCGCTGAGAAGCAAGGCACAAGGGAGCGGCTACGCGGCGCTGGCTGGACCGCGCGAAGGAAAGGAAAGGAAAAGAGGAACTAGGCCGCTGGGCTGGCCTAGTTCGGAGAAGAGAAAAAGAAAAAAGAAAAGAAGAAGAAAGAAAAAGAAAGAAAAAGGAAAAAGGAAAAAAGGAAAAATAATGGTTTGGGATAATTAAATTAATTAGAATATTTGGGATATTTAAAAATAATAATATTTAAATCCCTTTTTAGGCTAAATTAGGATTTTTAAAAGATTTTTCATAAATTCTATTTTAATTAGCAAAACACCCAAATTTTCTCCAATTAAATTATTTATAAAATTATTATTAATTTGAAACTATTTTCTCCTTCTTATTTTAAATAAAATAATTTATTTAATTAATTTCCAAAATAAAATACTTAATTAGCTAAAATACCAAAACTTTTCTAATAAGAATTATTTATTATTTCCTTCTTAAATAGCCCGAATTAATTCCCTTTTATTTAAATAAAAATATATTATTTAATTAATTTTAATAATAAAATCTTATTTAATAATTAATAATAAAATTAGATTTTTCGGGGCATTTCAAGATATGGCTAATGTGTACATCGTGATAGTGAGAATTGACTTTGTATGATTGAATGCTGAGCATGAGTCTGTGGTGTTGTATATATTATACTATAATTATTACGTATTGTTATGGATTGTATTTTTTGCTTGAGCATGATTTTTAGATTATTGTGTGATTATGTGTAATGTGGATATGTTACCTCTTGTGAGGTATTGTGATTTATTTAGTATAAGGAAATCGTCCTAATATACTTTTATAGATGATTATGTGAAGGGAATGGAGTGGTTTGAGGCATACAATAGAGGCAAGGATAAGTGGATCCCTTAGGAAGAGGTCCCATTGTCGAAATGGGCCTTTGGGTCTAAGAGTTAAGGTAAACTAGTGTTGTACCTTTGGGTACTTATTTTAATGTAATCGGTTTTTCTTCGAACTTTTATGTTCCTTGGTGTATTTTGATTTTTCATTTTTGTACGGAGTATATTATCCATAACTCATATTTATGTATTATCTCTTATTTCCATTGTTTTATTCTAGTTGTGTTTTGTTTTGAGCCTTAGCGCTTGGCATAAAAAAGGTGAGAGAACTGGACTTATGCTAAGTGTGGTGGTAAAACCCATTAATTTAGTAATTAATGTTTCCACAAAATAAAATTTTTAAAGAGTAAAAATGAGGGTATTACAAAATATGTCATTATTATTTGATCTTCCATATTGGAAAAATTTATATATGTAATATTGTTTTGATTTTATGCACAATGAGAAGAACATATTTAATGGTATAGTTGGTACACTTTTAAATGTGTGAAAGAAGACCAAGAATGAAATCAAAACTAGGTTGGACCTTACTGAGATAAGACTAAGAAGATAATTATATTTGCATAAAGTGGAGAATAAAACTATTTTACCTTCCGCACGCTATACTCTTTCTAAAAAGGAAAGTATTTGTTTGTGTGAGTCTAAATAGAGTTAAGGTTTCGAAAGGATATTCATAAAATATCAAGAGCCTTGATTCAATGAAATATCTAAAGTAAGTGAGTATGAAATTACATGATCATCATGCTCTTATTTAAGATTTGTTGTTGGTGGCTTTACATTCTATTTTGTTAATCGTGTTTGTAGTATCATCACCCAATTTTGTTTGTTTCTAAAGAAAATATGTGCTAATGTTATTGACCATCAGAGTTTGGACAAAATGCAAGAAGATATTGTGATTATATTATGTCAACTCAAGATGTACTTTTTTTTGTTATAATGATGTATTTAACCATGTGTTTGGTTAGGGATGTTAAATTATGTGGTGCAGTTTCTTATTGTTGGGAGTATCCATTTAAGAGGTTTGTGAAATTCTTAAAAGGTCGTGTAAGGAACCAAAATAGGGCAAACTGATGCATTAATGAGACTTATCTAGTGGAGAAGGCAACTAAATTTTATTGTGAGTTTTTAATAGATGCTACTATCATAGGTCTTTTTAACCACGACATTTAGATATGTCAACTGAAGGGAAAATGGGGTAAAGGATTTCGGGTACTTAGGATTAATGATCCTATCATATTGAGATATGCTCACTTGTATGTGATTCATAATGCAAATGATGTCCATTTGTGCAACAACACATTGATATGACCGAGTCTTCGAATCCATCAAGAAGTAAGAAATGGTCATTAGAGAAACAAAATAACTCATTCCCAAAGTAGTTGGCCTCCAAGGTGTTTGATATCAATACCATTTTGTAGCGGTTATCATACCCTTTCATCAGGAGTATCGTGTTACAATTCATATGTGATTAGTGGTAGTAGTTTCTACACACAAAAATGATGCCAAGAGTACCATGCTAGATAGTGGTGTGAGTATAATATCTGAAGTTTTGCATGTAGCAAGTGCCGGAGACAAAAACCCTACTTATGCATCCATAATGTACTACTGGGTGATCGGATACACATTGGATTACACCACTACTAAGGTTCCTTTATTTGATTGCAAATGGGTTGATAATTAAAATAATATTTCTAATGATAAAGTAGAGTTTACAAGTGTGGATATTTCTAGATTTATTGATATAAAGGACCCGTTGATATTGGCCTCACAAGGCAAGCGTGTAGTCTATGCCATTGATTCAACCGAGAAATGATGATCCACAATCTTGTCATCAAAGAAATGGGATAATACCATAAGAGGCGAGAATGCGTTGAGTACAAACCTACCTTCATCGTCTAATATTAATGGTGTTACTTATGACCTTTGTGTGCGGGATGATCACAAAAAAAGAATTTTATATACTTGGATAAAAATTTTTGCATAAGGAAGATAGATGTCGCAAAGTAAAATAATATAGATGAATGATATATGTAAATATAATATAAAATATTTCAATTTTGAGGATTTTGGAAAGTATAACTTGTTGAAATTGTATATTAAATTTATGAATGACATATATTTGTGATCAATGCTTTGTTAAGATATATGTCTAATTATTACAATGATGGTTTAATTCATATACGACATTTGATGGTCATGATGAAGATGTCAAATCTACGAGTCCATAAAAAAAGTATTTGTTATCTTTTTTGGTATCTTTAATTCATATGGTAGAGCTCTTGATAAATCCATGAGAACTAGAGATACTAAGTAGATAACAATGACATTCATTTGTGATTAATGCCTTGTTATAAAATGTGTATGTCTATTTCTATCTTGAAAATTCTATTATTTGGTCTATTTTTATTACTTATATAAGTAATTGATGTAAATAATTTTAATGTAAACTAATTGATGTTATCAATAACTGGTTGATGTGTGTCTATATGTTATACTAAATTTTATGAGGTGACCAGTTGATGTAAATATATAGTGTCAAATTTAAATTATGTGATGAGCTTCATAACACTGAAGTTTATGTATCAGTCGGTATGCATACAAGCTTTTGTATGTAGGAAATTGTGATTAGTCTAGGTAGTAGGTGAAATGTAAAGTAAAAAAAAAGGCACTATAGACGGCTATTTTAGATCATAACTATTGTCTATTTTTTTGTGGGAAAATCTTAAAGGTTTTAGACATTGGTTGATGATATTATACTATAGACAACATTTTTAGATCACAACCATCGCTTATTTCTTCGCGAGAAAATGTTAAAGGATTTAGGTGACAATTTTATATTATAAATGTCATATATAATTTAATGGAAAGTACATATGAAATTTTGGACAACGATTATATCTTGAGATCGTCATTTATGTGAATATATAGATGATGATTTTATGGGACAAATTATCTCTACACTATCTCATAAGGATCCAATTATTTCGTTATAGATGAACGTATTTTGAACTGCCGTCCATACTAGAAATGATTGTAACCAACATGATCATTAATTTTTGTCGTCTTTTTTTTTTCCACCATCGTTTATTACTCTTTTTGTAGTTGCGCTTATCCATTAGGTCATGAGAGCCTTGTTATATTATAACCTTCAATTTCATATTCTACTTTTACAGTACCAAGAAGTTACTACATAATTGATTGCTTATAAAATATCACTATTTATAAAGAATTAGTTTTAAATAGAGAAGGTCAAAACAATACATTATCCTAATTCATTAATAAGCTACCCTAAAATACTTATCAATAAGCATTCTTTTTAGTGTGTGTTTCACACCCTTAATTATCTATAGCATTACTTAATATAGCCTTCATGCCATTTCTTTTATATATTCTCTTCGAAACATCATTATTTATGTTATCTACTACACATTATCACTTTATAAGTAGATTATATTATGATTTTTATTAAATATCTAAACTATTATATAGTGTTACTATTATACCCTTACTAATGACCCACCTGCCACTAACTACTTCCCCTTCACATCTTATTATGATTAAATTATTATTAGTATTATTATTATTATTATAAATGATATTTATTATAATTTATATTAATTATTTAAATACAATAAAATTAATTATAAAGATAAATGATTAATAAAAATGATTTAATCATAATTATAAATAACCAATAAATGTGAAATATATTAATTATAATTCATCATAATGATATTAATTATAATTAACTATAAATTAATAAAAATCATATTAATTTTGTTAAATTAATAATAAATTGATACAAATAATATTAATTTTAAAGATAAATAATTTTTTAGTAAAAATAATATTAATCATAATTAATGTTAATTACAATTGTACAAAATTAATAATAATAATAATAAAAATGTTAGTTATAATTATAAATTATATTCAAAAAAATGTTTTTAATTTCAATTATAATTAAATAATCAATGCAAATAATAATAATAATTATAATCATAATTAATTCATTAATATTATTGTAATCAATATTCAAGATAAATTAAATACATGTAAAAATGATATAATATTATTCATAATTATAATTAATTAACCAATAAAAAAATATTAGTTATAATCTTAAATAACAAATTCATAAGGATATCATTTACTATCATTGTAATTTAAATAACTAACAAAAGTATCAATAATCATAATTATTAATAATTAATTAGTATAAATAATTTGAATTTTCTTGATTTATAAATTGTTCATAAAATTAATATTAATCATAATTATAAAAAATAATATTAATTATATTTAAATTAATAATTAATAAGAATATTATTAGGTATAAATTTTAATTATAATTGATAGAAATGTTATGAATCTTAATTATAATAAGATAATCGTAATAAATATCACTAATCATAATTATAATTAATTAATTAATAATGATAATATTAATTGTAAAAATAAATTAATGATTACTAAAAATGATATTAATCATTATTGTATATGATCAATTAGTAAAAATATTAATTTTAATCTTAAATAGCCAATAATAAAGATATTATTCATTATAACTATAAATCATTAAAAATATTTTTAATTATAATTATGTAATCAATATAAATAATACTAATTTTAATGATATATAAATTATTAATAAGTATAATATTCATCATATTTATAAATAGCAAATTATTACGCATAATCTTAATTATAATTGTAGGTAAATAATTAATAATCAAGACTAATATGATTTCACTATTGTACCAATGATTGATTAATAAGAATTATATCTATAAGCTTAAACTTATAAGCAAATAAAAAAATTATAAAAATATGCTCCATTAAAATATCACATATCCAAAGTCAATATACATGAGTCTATTTCAAATTACATAAAGTATCAAATATAAACATTACTTCAATAACTTTTATATATAAATAAGATGTATATATCGACTAAGAACATAAATGAGATATAGAAGCATTTCCCAAAATTGAAGTATATCCTACTTATATAACTAAGACTAATATTGTTGGTTCAAATAAAACACTTAAACATTCCCAAAATTGAAGGATCCCGGACACGTGCGTGTCCAACACCGATTGACATGTACTTTATGAGATATAGAAGCACTTCCTCATAAATTTATTGGTGGCTGCCCGACCATCTAGGGTCGTCCACACAACACACCGCAATGAATAATCATCATATATTTGATAGAAGAATGTTAATAAACACATCACATAAGAACATAAATAAGTATTTAACTTAATTTCTAAAATAATATTAATTTGGAGTGCATAGATTACTTACTATTATTGGATATTAAATATATCTATTCTTAATGTCTTAACCACAATACTTACCATTTTTCTTAACGAGCTAACTTACAGATAAGAGAGGGCGCCATGCATTAATAAAATTAATGCCAACAACACCCGTTCAGTCTGAAGATAAGGATTCATGACAGGTCGAACTTGACCCCTACAACAGCGCATTGTCCCGCTCACCACCAGCAACAGATATTAACGCAAAAATGCTCAAAAAAAAAAACTACTCTCAAATCGACATTTACCTTAAAAAGCATTACAGGGTGAAGTGTCTAATGCCCCAAATATTTTAGCAAGTACAAACCGATGGGAAATTTTTATTAAGAAGCCCCATAGCTAGGCAGATGGGTGAACCCGCAATTTGTTTGCAACATAAAGAAGGTGGCTGATATTAGTTGAAGGATAGTTCTGCAGTAACTTCAGGTTGGAAGTGAAATCACCAGCCAACAACCGTTTTCGAACGAGAATTAGCATTGCGCAGCATATTCGAAGAAGCGTTTCCTGCAAGAACAGCATCTACGAGTCATTTCCCTTTTTTTTTTCGGCCACTGGAATTAGTTCTCCTTTCAGAAACTCAAAACACAACTGAACGTTTAATTATCAATCACTCAGGAACTGCTAACCAAAAATCTGAAAGTGGCATCCAATACACAATGAATAAGCTGAGCTTTATGACCATAATCTACAAAAACAGTAGAATGTGCTAGAATCTGACTCAGATAGCAGATTATTAACACTGTACTGACAACTGGCTCTTCCAACTAGATCGGCCTGCAGTTAAGCCATGGCTTAACTACGTGGCCACAGCTTCATCCCAGCAATCCTACAATATGGACCTCATAACAGGGCCTTTACAACCTTTTACTCTTAAAGGAGGTTCTAAATGTAATGCAGCTAATGTCTAGAAAGGGTTGTGGCAATTTCGTTGCAACCTACCTGCACTCATGATTAGGAAAAGAAAGCAAGGTAGTATAGTGGTTTTCCTCCCTAGAGCATCATTTTGCGTGATCTGCTTCAATATCTGTTGTGTAAGGAGTGTGAACAGAAGTATTCTAAGGGTACAGTCTGACGTGTGCACAAATGAAGGGTCGAGGGGAAAACAAAGAGGAGAGGAGAGAGCGAAAACAGAATGCTTGTATTAATCCTCCAATGCCAAAAATGGCTACAAGGAGGCTGCAGCCAGGGTAAGGGAAAGTAGGGAATACAGTGTGACGAGACACAAGATGGACCATCCAAGGTGTCGTGTGGATCAACTGGCTAGATGTGGGTCAGTTTGGATTAGCAGCTTGGGACCTGCCCACGGTTAAACATGGCATGATACAATCAGCTAGGAGGGGCTAATTTGAATTAGTAGCTGCTGTTAATAATTCGGTTAGGGATTTGGGAAGGGTGATTTAGTCTGTTATGGTTTGTTAGTGGAATACTCTAGAATATCATTGTGAGCCTATAAATAGGTGCAGCAGAGAGGGGATGGGAAAGAAGTGGAAAAATCAGTACGGAGGCTCCAGGTCCTCGAAACCTGGATATATCCATTTTGTTGTTGTTTCTCAATCAAATACACCCTTCTAATCATCTTTTCTGCTATTAATTTCCTGAGAATCTTACTAGACCAGCTTGGTACCTAACATAATCCTATCTCATATTAGGGTGTTGACCTAAACCATACATTAGGGGCATGGGCATGGCCATCAGCCAAAGCTGGACGTGTGCTGGGGCAAGGCAGAGGGCCAACTGCTGTGCCAAGGGGAAAAAATCTAAGTCACGTTAAAGTGCGTCGGGATGCGAAGAGTGTCGGACTGGCCAATGTTTGAAAAGACTTAAGGTGCGCCTAGCCAATAGGGGTCCTAGGCATGCCTAGGCAAAGTAAGGTGCCAATATTACCTATCATTTTTTATCTTCCCAAAATATATAATCTTTTCTCATCAAATTCATGTTTACTAGTCTTCCCACGACCCTATCCTCACCCTTTCCTTCCCAACATGAGATTTAGTTACTGCATTTATAAAAATAAAGCCAAAATAGCTAACCAAAGTTTATTTTTCTACATTAAATGTATTTCTTTCCTTTCCCATTCAAAATTGTGTCTATTGATCTTTCTATAATCTTCTTTTCCATCCTTCCTTTCCTTTCCAATTGATTGTAGAATTTTTAAAATGAAATTCAAACCTAAAAGTAGCAAATTTTTCGTAAGGTGCATGTGTTAGAGCCTTGCGCGCAATGTGCCTTACTTATGTCGCCTCACCTAGGATGGAAAAAGGCCCAAACCTTCACACCTCAGGCGTACCTTTTCAAACACTAGGATTGGCTGCCTTGCAAGAAGAGAATCAAGTTGACACAAAAGTGCTCAGTAATGACAAGCAAAGTTTGAAATTCAAATAAAGTTAGGGCACTTGGAAGGGTGGCTTGGTGAACAACTTCATTCAACACGTGTCGGCTAGGTGCAAGACTCTAGGTAATTGAGACCACAAATTTCCTGCCGCCTCAATATTATATACAATGCATTCCAACTTGACGTTCCATCTTCTCGAGAAAATACACTAGGGTAGCCAATAATTACAAATTGTCGGGGATACATCCAAATCACTTTCCCCATAATCATGCCAGATTGTGAAGGCTATTCAGCTCCTAAAGCAAAACCGAGTTTAACATCCTCCTTCTGCTATTTATACCCCTGTGATTTCTTGTCCTCCATTATTTCTATAATTTCTTTGGTCTACCGAAGAATTCAAAACCTTATCAGATAACTAGAGCAAGTAATCCTTCCTTTCCACTAAAACATCCCCCTTTGTGCTACTCGTTTTCGTAATACCCCATCCTAAAATATTTCAAAATGTACTTAAAATGATGTTGATATAAAATAAATTAATTTTAGTTTTGAAAAGGGCTTGAAATTTTAATAAAAATGTGAATTTTGGGCGTAATAGTTGACTGGTTACCCAAACCGATTGACTAGTACGCTCGAAAACTGGCACTTCTATTCCGCAATAAGCACCTGCGATTTTATATCCTTTTCTGATTTTGGCTTCAATCACTTTCCTCTTTCTTCTGGCAGCCATAGTTATGTGAAGATCATTCTACACCTTCCTTGACTTACTTACTCCCTGCCATCCATCCGATTTCACTCCATCTCCCTCACTCTCATTACACACACTCTTACACTCCGATCCTCCATACTCAACCAAAGTCAACTCTCCCTCTCTCTTTGCCCCTTTGATATGTTAACCCAGCTCTTCCTTGCACTATTTCTAATTCATTTTAACTCCTTACTTTGCACTTTCCTTTGTGAAAATTCCTAAGTGTTAGGCATTTTCTCACTTTTTCCCTTTCCTTTTCTCCTGGGAAATAAACAGAGGTTGCCTCTTGGTTCTTCCTTTAGTTAATTGTCACTTCGCTCTTCCCTTAATCTTAGCCTTAGCTCTCTCTTGTTTTCCTTTTAAAACAAAGAGGGATTAAGGTTTTGAGAAAGGTTGAAGATCTCAGTTTTCCCCTTTGACATCTATTCTTAAGAAAGGTTGAGTTATGCTATTCTTTTCTTCTCATGATTTCATTTTAATTAAGTTTTGAAAAGAAGTTTTAATCGTTTTGGTTATTGATTCTCTAAGGTAATCAAGACTTGGGTAAAATACATCAAATTAGGAGTATTTTTGTGCTCAAATATTTACTTGGAAATAAGACATTTTTATCTCTAATGTGGCCAAGGAATTATGTTGCTTATTGTGGTTTTATATTTGTGGCGTGTTCTATGATGTGTATGTATTATGTTGAGTTACTAGATTTGAGCATGTCGCAATATTATGATTTGAAGTTCTGGAACATGTTTAAATATTTTGATATCATATATGAGTTTGATGAAATTTATGCATGATCTTATTGAGTATTGATTCTACCATGTACACTTGTGATTCTATATGTAGTGTATGTTTTTTATGTATTTGATGACATAGAAGCATGCTACAATTGAATTGGGTAAGTGTGGTGAATTTCGGCTACGTGTGGATCGTGGGCTTGGGCAAAACCTAATGACCGGTTCGCTATAACCCATTGATTGGTTGTCTGAATAGTCGCACAAGTTGGTAGCCAAGACCGACTAGCCGCTTGAACGGTCGATTGGTTTGATAAACTAGTCGATTGGTCTCCATGGGTAGTCAATTGATTTGCTTAACCCATCGATTGGTTTGGCCAAACCCAACGACTAGTTTCTATGAACAATCGATTGGTTGGACCAACCAGTCGACTGGTGTCGTTGTGTGTTATTTTTCCTTAGGTATAATGCGACTAGACTACCCGACTGGTTCTGCCTGAGCTTGCCTTACTTATTTGATGATTTAACTTTGGGGCTTCTATTTCAACTTTACCATGTAAATACAACATTTAAATCATGAGCTCAATCATGCTTAACCAGAATTTATTGGGAATCAAAATGACAATATTGCGGTGCCTTGTGTGGTTGAGTTTAGTGTTACCTCTAAACACTCAATTGATGGTTTATATGCCTTGTTGTGTTTGGTGTTATCACTTGAAAACATCCAATATGTTATTAATGGAATTAATTGTAATTTTTAATATCACTTAATAATGGAATCAAGACTTCATTCAAACCTTTTTCTTGGATTCTCGGAGTAGCTAATCGGGAGTTAATGGGCGGATTGCATTGTTTTTATTGTTTCACCTAGTACCTATTTTCTTCTCTATCGGGTTGTAGTTGGCAAAGAGATATTCACATATTTTTGAGGGTAGGATAATACTGTGGCAGGCCAGCATGACATCGGTATCCGAAGTGGGTGAAGTATCCCAATACAAGCCTCCAGGCATTTCGTATGTCCATCACTTAAGCGGGTGTGGTATCCCAACTTTGAACAACCCTTGCAATAGATGCACTTAATGTATGGTGGGTGAGGTATCCCGGTACAAGACCACGTATGATGGGTATGGTATCCCAAACTATGTTAGTCCTCATGGCAGGTGCACTCAACAAGTGGTGAGTGTGGTATCCAAAAAAAAAAAACCCCCTTCGATGTATCCTAATCCCGTGTGGTATCTCATTGTGTGTGTTATGCTACCATGACTTTTATTCATGATAGAAAACTAGGTGTGGTCAAACCAAATGTCTTAATTACTGAAAAGTATGTGGTCACTAAATGAATATATATAATACGGTTTATGTTATGTGAAACTAATGTGTGATTTGGATTATTATTCTTCCATAATTTTTATGCGAGCATGCCTTATTATATTATAACGAGCTTGAGCATTATACTATTTAATTATGCTTATTACCATGCTACTATGTGACCTCAATATGCAACATGAGCCCTTACTATGTTTTAAATAGTTTGTTTTACCAATACTTTACCGTATTGATACAACATTTGTGTAGTCACTGTGATGATTTAACTTCTAGTCCGATGAGCAAAGAACGATTTACAGGGCTATGATTCTCAACTATAGTATATTGAAGATGATGTTATGGGCCATTAGCTGATTACTTGAGGATTGAGATTTTATATTTCCGTTTGGTTAAAAGTTAGGCTAACTAGTTTATATTATTTTACCAACTATGTTGGAATGTGTTTTTCTCTTTCTGATTATTTAAACTCTTAGCTTTAATTTCTGTATTTGGATTTTGCAATCTCTCTCCTATCTATATCATTATTCTCATCCTTGTTATTAATGTTGTTGCACTTGTCGAGCATGCATCATTTTGTTCGAGTGTTAGGAGAAAACCACACCTCTTCCATGGTTGACATAGCGGTAACATCCTTGATTTTGTTTTTAATTAGCTTCCGCAATGTCTTCAAATAAAATTTTCTTGTTCAAAATTTGGAGGTATTGCATTTGTTTATTAAGGTTCCGACTACACCACTGCCACTGTTATTTATTAATCTCCGTGAGATCCTCCGAGTGTTGACATGAGTGGTAGGGTGCAAATGAACAAGCTTTATGACGGCTACTAGAGTTGTGGAGTTTGTGTGGCTGCCACGCTCGACATCGTTGTTCTTGCTTGAGAGGCTGGTAAATCTCCAACATGTTCTTTATCTCAAGCACCTAGCCCATTCCCCTTCTCACTTTCATTTGCATTCCTTAAATGCCTCCGTCACACCATCATTGCTCAATTCCTCGGTATCATGTTCCTTAAAAACCTCGACAATACTCTAGATGGTTGATTCCCAAGCTCTAACGTCTTCCCAGTCTAAAGATTTGGATGATTTTCCTCTAGCAACATTACTGCCTACCAACTTGATCAATTCTACACATTGAGCCACTTTCCTAGCAATATGAGGTTGATCCAACCCTCTCTGTTGGACAAGGTCAATAGCCCCCTAGAGAGATGCATAGCTTCGTAAGTCGAGGCTCTATATGCTGGGTGCTCATCTACTTCTATACTCCATTAGGGAGTTGCTCCAGGCGTGTAGGTTCAACCCTACCTAGTTTGATCCTAATGCATGTAAGATGATTGTCGGGTTCTTCCATAGCGGCCATTTGGTAGATGTCCAACCTACCATGGAGTTATAAGTTATTTAGGCATTTCTTCAAATTTCAAGTCATCGGTCTACCCTAGGCTTCTATTCTATTAAGACAGGGGGCAACCAAATGTTTATAAAAGAGTCCCAATTATTTATCAAGAGGTGGCAACCTTAGTACTTCTTTGTCCAAGGGGACGCCAAATAGGAAATACCCAAGTGGGGCTAGCTCAACTCGGTCCTACAAGACGAGCCACCCAACTCACTAGACAT
Source organism: Tamarix chinensis (assembly GCA_030549775.1). NCBI lineage: Eukaryota > Viridiplantae > Streptophyta > Magnoliopsida > Caryophyllales > Tamaricaceae > Tamarix > Tamarix chinensis. The sequence continues at coordinate 76,095,956 of CM060182.1, forward strand.
GGAGGCCGACATTAAACGGTTTAAAAAGCTGGTGTAGGACATCCACGTAGTGAATAACAATAACATTGTGAATAACCCGGTTTGTTTAAAGAAAATCGAACTTATTTTCAAGGCTCATATGTAATTTTCCGTCCACCTTACTATTGTTGTTACTAACAAATATTGCAAGTAATTATTGGGTTTTGCTAATTTTTTGTGTAATGTCCCAAATGGAGAGCCTAGATAAAGATTGTTCCCCAAAATCTGACTGGGGGTAGAAGATCTTTAATTCGCCTCGAAAGCGCCGACCATACAATAAAATATCGGTCTCGATACATAATATTAGTCGAATATTTATCGGATTTTGGGTCATCTAATGCGCAAAATTGGCGATACGCAATGATTTTAGAATTTCATGTATATATCTATTATTGGCTGATTTTTGCTAATATTTTACTGTTATTGGCCAATATTTATTGTGAAAAAAATTATAAAAAAAAAAATCCCGAAGCGATAACCGTGACAAATAAAATATTGCTTGCGACACTCTGATACTGCAATCGCAATTGTGACCTCGGTTTTATTGCATGGCGTTGACTGCTACTGCAAAATTGCTTAAGCACAAGGTGTCCGCCACATCTTTTTTATTAAATTGTTCTCCCAGTGGTTGTCCATCGGCCAACTTTAATGAATTTCCATCTTGTTCTTTATACAAGAAGCAAAAGGCGTGGCCGAAGCGGGCCTTGAGAAGAAGGCAAGGCCAAGCAAGGTTAGTGACACCAATCCTCCAAGCGTTCCTTTCGCCAGCCATATTGCTGCCCAAACTTTAGTTGTCGCCCCATCCAAGTCAGGAGACAAGCTTCCCAACATTGTCGGCAACCTGCTTGGTTGCGAGGGTCCACACATGTATTATGACAAATTTACAACTTTTGATAAATCCACCTAGGTTTCCTAGTCCACATCATCCAAAACTACAAATTTTACCTTTGACCCTCTCATAATACCAGATTCTCCTGCTATCCATTTCATCCTCAACTCCCCTAAAAATTTTCCCTCTTCTTAGGCACAAACACAAACGCTACTACACCGCGCTCTCAAGGCCAAAGCTATGCTAAAATCGCCCATTAAGAAGCTGACAGCCCAAGATGAAAAAGACGGTTTGTTTGTCCGACCCTCCTCTAAAGAAAAGCCCAAAGGAGGGCATTCTCTCTAAACCCTTGTTGAAGGCTACCTAGTTAAAGACACCCAAATTAGTGGCCAATGGCTAAGGAAACATTAGCGTCAACATTGCACCCCCTTCCTCGTACATGGATATAGTAGACCTAGAGGGTGCCGAAGACAGTTATCGAGCTTCGCACCTGTCAAAAAGCAACAGAGACAGGGGTTCCTTTTCCAAAAGTTAAAAGCCAAACAGACAACAATTCTATCGAGCTAAAGCGGGTGGCCTGCGATATGGAGGGATCGAACGAGGGAACATCAAAGTGGGAGACCATTCTTCAAATGAGAGTGTCATGTGAGAAGGGAACAAAGGTTAGCATTGAGGACGATTGGGCAACCTAACGCTGCCCGAAGGCTGCTCTTTTTTTTAATCCCACCTGAACGGCAACAACGACCTTAAGTTGGCCAAGGATATGGACATGGTCAAGGGTCTGAAGACGGATACTTTGAAAGACAACTTGAACCTAACCTTCCTAGTTAGGTTGCCGCTTGTTATGGTTTTGTATGTTGACAACCTTTATTATAAATGCTAACAATATTGTGGATGAAATTTGCAGTAATTATTGATGCCAAAGAAGATCTTTGAAAGATTTCAACTTAGTGCAAAGAGGTTTCGTCAGTTTGAGAAGGAGCACGAAGATTTACAAGAGGACAGTCTAGCACTAAGGTAGAGAAGGAGTCCCTAGAGGCCAAAGTGTCCGGCTTGGAGGCCGAGAGGGATACTTTGAAATCAACATCGGCTGAAAATGCCCTCTTAAGAACCCAAGTTGTCGAATGAGAAGACAGCCTAAGGAAGGAGAAGTGGATTGGTAGACTTTTTGAGGAGAAAAAGATGTGCATCACCAATGCCAAGAAGATCCGACAATTGTTCAATGCCAACAAGGCATTATAGAGCTAGGTTAGAACCCTTAGGAAACCGAATAGAGAAGCTAATAAGATGATATTGGGGTATGACACAAAATTTGCCAAGATAAAAAACCAGGAAGAACAAGCGGCAAAAACCGACTTGCTACGCTAAGTGATCGAGAAGCATAAGAAGGATGATGCCGAGATAAGTTAGCTGAAGGGTACGTTGGCCAAAGCCAAACAAGTAACGGAGTTGACTCAAAGAGAAGTGGCTACCCGAATTGACAAGGTTGTGGCCGACACCGAGCTATCGGAGACACTGTGGGCAACTACTTAAAAAATGAAGAGTTTAAGAATTATGAGGAACAACTCCAATCCCTACTTCCCTAGTCTATGCATTTGGTACTTCGATGGCATATGCCCGGTTTAAGACCCTTGTCAAACATGACCAACTCTATTAGCGTGACGGCAAGCTTTACACTGGCTAGGATCTCGAGGTTATGCCTATTCTTGAATAAGACAAGGAGGGAAATAGTGGTGCTAAGGGTGATGCCAAGGCTAGAGGAGACACCAATGCTGATGTCAACATAGAGGGTTGAGGTTTAAGGAACCCACTTTTTTGGGGTCTGTTGACTTGTTTAGAGGTAGTCACTTTGGAAAGTTGTCACTCCAATGCATTTTGTACGAATTATCCTAATAATATGTGTGACTAACTATTCCAATCATTTTGCTTCATGTTTTTTCTATCTCATTTCGATGGATTTTGTGATTATCATGCCCACACTTTGAATTTTTTTAATACTTTAGTGGTGCAACCAAAGTAGAGTTTGATCTTGGTTGATCAAACTAAATGACTCAACCAAACCTCTCAATAGTAGGATCAGAGGCCTCGGCACCTTCACCGAGGAACGCACCATTGGAGTCCAGACTTAGTAGCTGAAAGCCACCAGGGGTGCCTTATTTCGAGTTCAGTGGCCTCGGCGCATCAACTCAGAAACATACCATGGGAGTCTAGGCTTAATAGCTGAAAAGCCACCAGGTGTGCTTGTCATTTTGTTATTTCTTCATAGTCTTGGCACATAGGTCCACGGAACATGACACTTGTTTTATTGCATAGGCTTGGTGGCCTTGACACATCAATTTGACGGACACACCACTTGTGTTATTGTATGAAATTGGTGACCTTAGCACATTTGTCTGAGAGACATTGTGAAAACCTCGGCATTACACGGGCTTGACACATCAGTCCGAGGGGCACACCATTGAAGCCTCGACTTGCTTGGAGCTTGCTAAGGGAGGAGGGCTAGCCTAAGATCATGTTGTATGGGCATACGACTACAAAATCCACTTTAATAGTCCTCTGGACTCCTAGCTGGCCGATGGTTAAAGCAAAGTCGACAAACTACTTAACCCAATAAATCAGACTAAGGTGAGTTTTAGCAAGGTTGACTAAGGTGAGGCTTTAGTTGTTAAATCATTTTTCCAACAACTCAAACTATCTATAGGCCTCTTCAAAGATAATATCCCTTGAACCTCCTATATCTACTAAAACTCACTTTATCATAATTGGCAATTTGGATCTTTATGACTAGTGAGTTGCCATGAGGCTTACTTAGACCCTCGTCTCTTTCTATGAAGCTAATTCCCCATGTATATGCCCATGCTCTCTTATTTGCTCTTTGGAAGTTGGCCCTCCTAACATATGCTTTGAAGGCCAAATTACTAGCCTCGGCTAACCAATCCCCCTTACAATCATATGGATGATTTTATGTTGTTTCTTACTTTGAGGAGGCGGTGAGGGTTGTCGTGTTGTACTAGTTTCTTCCCTTGGTGGTCTCAAATGTGTGTGACACCTCACATGATCCTTGCGTATCATCTCTTTAACAATGTCCCTTAAAACTAAACACTCCTCTATAGCATGACTTATGTCCATCCTAATAACAATGTTTTCATGATACGCACATCAATTGTTGGGACTTGGGATTTATCTACTTTGAGTCGGTTTGCAAGGGGAGAGGCCATGAAAATGTTTGTCTACCATTTTACACGGTAAATACATGCAAAATGCTAGCCACCAATGAGGGATACTTATCATATCTGCTGAGGTGATCTTTTGCTAGCCTAACTTGCTACCGACATGGGACCCTCTCAATCTCTTTCTATATGCTTCCTTATCCAGCCTTTACCTAGGGATCAACTATGTCTCCACTTTTCTTCCTATGGGCCACAAAGCTTTACTCATTTCTTTGGCATCAATTATATTCTAAATATTATTCCTAATAGCAATGTAGAATTTATATTTTGCCAAGTCTAGGTTCTCCACCATTCTTTATCAATTAATCCCATCCCTCAGAAGGGATAACCTTGTAATACCATTACCTAACTCATCAATTTGTCGGACCTCCTCGCTGAACCTATCCAAGAATGATTGTAATTAGAATTGTTTACATTATCTGATATTTTATTAATTGATCAAATATCCGAATCGATCCAATACGAAAAAAATAAAATAAACGATACACTATTTTCTCTTAAATGAAATAACTAATCTGGTCAATAAAAAAAAATTCAGATATTTAATCCCAAAAATACAAATACTATTCGATCTAATAAATTATGTACATATATACTCTAAAAATTACTTACTTTTTTTATAACATTATATTGATTAGGATGGACAATTGGCAAAAATTATTGTATGTCTTTATGGATTGTATTTTTTTATTTTATTATTGTAAAACAATTTTTATACTTTTTAACTATTATTTTTATTAGATATTTATATATAATTTGAAATTACTAATTGAATATAATATAATTTAGAACTCAAATTATATCTCTAGATCAAATTGGTTCAAATTGGATCTTTATTATCTTACAATCAAACAACTTTTTATCTGAAATTGGATCTTTATTATCTTTCAATCAAACAACTTTTTATCCGATATGTCTCATTTACAACATGCTAGAAAGTTTTAGATATCCAATAGATTATTTATTATCTGATCTGAAATTCAGGATATTTCGAATATCCGAAACTTTTTTTTTTCAATATTCAATCATTTGGATTCAGATATCTAAATATTTTTTTATGGATATTCAATCCGTGAACACCCCTAATTGTAATGACTCTTATAGCCCCATTAATAAGGAAGAATTTTTCTTAGGGCGTCACCATGTGTCAAATTGTTTGATGAAAGCTGCCGCAAGCTAAAAAAAGTAGTCTGCTAAGTGGGCCTTTAACTTTCCTAATCATCTCAAAGCCACTTCCTTCAGAGTACCAGGGAATGATTTAAACAAGGTTTCCTCTTAAACCCTAGCTAGCAACATTGAATTTTTTTAACAACGTGCAAATGGTCTTCTGGATTGATCGAGCTGTCAAATGCCTCAAAGGTCGGCATCCGTAATTTTGTGTCGGTGCCTCGAATATAAGCCTCGGTGAAAAGGTGTTTGCCAACTAAATCTAGCATCTTCTTTTCTCATCCTTCATAGCTTGAAGGGCATATGAGACTCTTTTGTCTATCAACCTACTAATAGAATCTTCTTTTTCTCTCTTGTCCCTTCGACCTTCTTGCACTTGGTGTCTACATTAGTCTGTTTCATCCCAGTTTCTGTTAGTCCTAAAGTTAGGGCTTCTAAGTCTTTTGTACTTGTCTCACCTCGGGAGGCCCAACCTATTGGCTGTCACTTCTTACCCTTTTATCCTCTGCCAAGTCTATGTCCTCCTCTTGCAGTACGACACTACAGAGCCCGACTCTTGGCTCCCTCTCTTGAGGGTCAAGGGCCTCATCTAGAGTTTCTTAATGAGTAGGTAGTTCAGGGTGTCAAGGTGGGAGATGTTGATACTAGTCTAAAAGGTAAGTACCGAGGCTCTATGTAACAGGAGTCAACTTGTTTGACATCATCTCTTGGATTAAGGATTGGAGCTTGGAGTTCACAACCTAAAGTTAAGCAATAGTGACCACGTGATCTTCCCTCGAAGGGTCACTAGTACTTGGGTTGGGTAGATAAGGGGGTAGTGTTGGAGACACGACTTTTCATAAAGGTCTTCACAAACAGTGCCTATTGTTGTGTAAAAATGTGAATCGATGTGTACTAAGGGTAGCGTTTGACATATACTATTAAATAGCGGTTTTTGGGTTAGTTACAACACAAAAATATCAATACACTACGGCTTGAAAATTTCACATTTATCGGCCAATAAATTAGAAAATATATAAATAGGGATAAATCGTTGATAAATAAGTAATTTATTAATAATTCTTAAATCTATTGAAAAAAGCATGCATGATAATTTTTTCTTATTCATTTACCATATATATCTTAAACCAAATGACTATTGAACAATAATAAAGTATTGTTATTTGTTACCTCTATATGTCCTACTAAATAACATATAATAACTCACTTAAACATTTCTAATATAATATACAACACTAGTTTATTGAATATTTATATTCAAATGATCAATAATAATACTTAGTATATAATGAAACAAAAATAAAAATTCACGTCATGATGACCGTAACACATAATTTATTGTTTGCGATGCTCTGATACCGTGACACCACGACCGTAATTTTATTGCCTGGTTTGAAGTGTGTGCAAATGAAGGACCAAGGAAGAATTAAAGAGGAGAGAGAAGAGAGTGAAAAAACAATGATGCTTCTATTAATTCTCCAATGCCAAAAATGGCTATAAGATCTCGTACTTGTAAAAGTTGTGACCAGGGTAAACGAAGGGGAGGAATACAGTGTCGTTAGGCACAAGATAGACAGTCCAAGGTGTCGTGTGGATCAACCAACCCAGATGTGAGGTTGTCAGTTATAGCCAACTTGAAACTGGCCTAAGGCTTGATAGAGCAACGTGCTTGGGGCAAGCCGAGCCTTTTATGCCAGTTTTGTCTCTTGAATTAGCTTTTGAAGGCCCAATAGTCAAGTTAGTAGAATAACCTTATCAGTATCAAATGATTTCAAATAAACTACATATTCTTTAGTTTCCACAAATTCAAATAAACAATACATTATTTAATGAAGATAAGATTCCAACGAAGAATATCATCAAAAGAGGGCAGCATGAGAATCACATCGAAAAGTTTTGCTATAATAATAGCTTACATAAAAAAAAATACAAGATACATCTACAGATTATGAGAAGATATGAATTCAGGTGGTCAATACCAATCAAAAGACGAAAAGTGAAACATGGGAAACCCCCCTAGCACGACATACTATGCTTTAGGCGTAGGTAGTAGGGATTAAGAAAAGAGAGTGTCGATGCAATAATGTACTTCCTTTATAGGACAATGCATCAAACAATTTCCCATTGATAGAAGCTACACAACACGCAGCCTAGAATTCAAATGGAATGAATGATAGAACCACATGCACTACATCCCAAAAGGAAAATAAAATTTTCTCAAATCAAAAGCATGTAACCTACCTGAGGCCCTTCAGGATCACTTAAAAGTGTATCCCAAATATGAAGGCTATCTGCAAAGTTGAACTCTTGAGTCAAAAGAAGAGTTATCCATCTAAATGCATAAAATTGGGGATTGACCTGTTGCATTAAAAGTGAAGCCGTCAAGTAATAAGATTTGAAAGCTTTTGCATACCTATATTAGCATCCATTGGAATAAACCCAGAATGGAAGACACATAGCAGTACAATATATAAAAAGAGACAGAAAATTGACAAATCATAAGGTGCATTTTGAAAAAGTGGAGGAAAATTACAGCAAGAAGTTATATACATTGAGATGCATAAATAATGGAGTTTCAGAAACTTACTTTACAAGTAACCTCCAGGTGACGCCAGAGCTCTTCATCATGATCCTTTAGAAGATGGGACAACCTTGAGATCGTAGAGCGGATTCCAACAACGCTGTTGTCAAGTTGCTGGCAGAAATTATCGCGGAACCCACTTAATAACTCAACAAAACAAAAGAACGTATCTGCTTCAGCATATGCCTGCAAACCTCAGCAATATGCCAGAGTCAACAAATTTCAGAAGAATAATATACTGGGAGCAGGTTTGGTATTTCCACCCAAACCAATGAAATAATAAATTGCAATAGTTAGAATAAACAAGTGACAAGTTGACAGTTGTTTCTACCATCAGCCAGAATCTTTGCCCCACTTTCCATGGAAAATAAGCAGAGTACATTCCCAAGAAAATAAGCATAGTTACTATTCTATATACTATAATTTTGTCTTTTTGGCTTAAGATCTATTTTTCCTTTTACTCTACCTATATTTCCTCCCTACCTCTAAACCTCAACCTATTATTTTGCAGATACTTTATCTTGTACACCAAGCAATAAAAAGGAAGCTTGAGCGAGATAATATTATGATAACAAAGTCATTTGTTGGGTAAAAAAATACTTACGAAAGAATCCAAACTCTATATGCAAAGTAAAACAAACATATTAAATTTTGTGATGTTATTTGTTTAAAAATAAATACTTGTTAGTTCATAATTATTAGTATATTTTCCTTTGTGAGTTCTCAGTTTTTTTGATATGCACAAACCATACACCAACTTTTTCTAAATGCATATAATTTGACAATTTGTTAATTTTTAGTTGCTATAACTTAATTAGTAACCAAAAGAACTTAAAATGAGCTTTTTAGTATTTTTACCCTTCAACTATGAGATTTTGTAGTCCACAAATATATCAGAGCTATATTTTTGCGGTATTCATTGGATAAGATCCAACAATCTGATTCTACTATTCTATTCAATTCTAATGATCATACAATCCGATTCTAACAACCTTGATTGTAGGATGCAAATGTTTTCCCATGCAAATGGGTAACATTAAATATTTGATTACTAAGATGCTTGGTGATGGACCAAAAGGCAAAACAAAAGAACAAAGCCTAGTGTTAGAGTTAGAGATTGAAAATAATTAGGAGAAAATCCAACTCATATATTAAAGTGAGCATCGGGGAACAAATGAACCCAGATGATCAATTTGTTAGGTTCATGATTTTAAGTGATCATCCAATATGTCAAATACACCCACTTCCGCAAATAAGCCTTTTAGGCTTGAAGCATGAATTTAGCATGACCCTACTCTCTAGTCTTCCCTCATGCATCCAGTATCTTTTGACAATACATTGGGCCACTGGAATTTAACTACACCCCTTTTGGTCCTAGTAGCCTTAGTACTATGGGTACAACATCAAGAAATCATGAAAATATATATATATATATATAATCAATGAACCCAAAGGCTTAGATGAATATTGGTTAAATTAATGATCAACATAAACTAAACAAGACTTGCTTACCACATTTTCTTCATCTGGATCATTTTTGAAAACATAGAACAAAGGTGCCAATATTTCATTCATCCCTTGCACATATCTTATGCCCGGGTTCAATTTTGCAAATATAATCAGTATATTCTTCAAAGCATCCTGATAAGATAAAGCTTTTACTCAGTTTGATGGACTCAACTTGCATCAAGACAAAGTGAGTACCAAATAACAAAAGCTTGCCTGATTTGATTGTGCAGATGAAGTGTCCCCAGAAAAGAAGTGCATATCAGGGTGAGTTCGCTTCACATCTCGGTCAATCTGCTCTATGATCTCCGTATCCTGACGATGCAAATGTTCAATGATCCCACCTCTTTCGTCACTAGGGACTTGTATATATTTTGAATAAAATCCATTCAATCTAAGAGACAAATGGGGAGCCACTATGCATACGCAGAGAAATAGCAAAGCATGAATTTTCAGTGAGGATGAAACCCATTAGTTGATTCCAAAGCCCTTTATTAGCCAATTATTTAGGATAGAAGGGAAGGAAATCCCAGATTTTCCCCTTTTTCTTTGATATGTAATACAGAGTTCACTGGGAACAGAAATAGACTTGACAGAGGACAACGATTTTAACAAGGAACCCTACAAAAATTTCAGGTTTAGAACAGCTGTATAGTTGAAGGTACGCCCAAAGCCAAACACATATACAGTAACATAAGACTAACTTTTAAGATGAAAAACAACCTGCTGTAGTTTCTCACTAGAATGTACCAGTCTCATCACTCTTTTTGTACAGACAACGAAGATAGAACAAGCAATAACATGAAGTGGGCAAAAAATTCAAAACAAAAGGGAAAACACCAAGACATCATGACCAGTGATTAATACAGTGATAATATCAGCAAAAAAATGTTGAATATGATATAGCCTTTTAAATACTCCATTTCATAAAGAAATTCCATTTAAGCAGAAAGTTTTGTTTCAAACAGAAAATCCTTTTAGATTAGCTAATGCTTATTTTTCATTTTTACCCTTATTTTTTCTCTATCTTCTTCAATGCATTAATTGTTATATTATTTTTCAATTAAGAGTATAATTGTAATATCAAAGATATATTTATTACATCCTAAAATAATGCAAAAATTACTAAAAGAAGTTCTTCATGAAACGGACAGAGTATAATCCAAATAAGCTATTAAATTGATCGACCTTTACCTGAAAAAACTGATTCCAGACACTCGAATGTCCAAGGCTAAGAGGATGATCTCCGTGTGTTATGTCTGATCTTGAGAGCAAACCACGACCTTCACATTTTGATTCATCAATCTCAACATTTGATGACTTCTCCAACCTCCTTGTTATTTCTGACTGACTAGCCACAGAAATATTCAGAGAAGAAAAATCTCTCACAAGGGAAAAAAGCAGTAATACAAAAAGAATAAGTGAAACATTCAGATTCGCAACACTATGTCATAGGTTCATTTTGATCATTACGGTGACAGTAAAACTGGATCAGTAGACTTTGAATATGACATATATATTATTTGTTACTAAACCAAAAATGCAGAATCTCCCATAAACAGGCAATATGGGAGTCTGGCTTGTCTGCTAATGATAGTAACCTTATGCTTCCTCCCCATTAAAAAAACTCAACTCGCTGAAGAGAACATGACCAAGAGGATGAATAGTTATAAAGAACAATGTCGGATAGTTGTTTCCAAAAAAAAAATTGAATACAGGCTTCAGGACTTACAGGGTTCATTAGTAGATCGCCCTTAAAATGCTTATATTGGGACCTCTTCTTGGCCAATTCAGATGGCCATGTCGTCCTATCATTCGGCAGGTATCCAAGAAGAAGCTGCCGTACACATAAAAGATCAGGCAAACACATTGACTTAACGTAAAATAAACATGAAGCACTTAAATAAAAATTGGGGTAAGAGTATGACTAGAATATGAGAACAACAAAATTGAGGTAAATTCTTCATTCACGAAATAGGCGAGAGCAAGCATAATTCGTTACATTCAGTAGCTACATAACTCTTTAAATTTGATGCCAACAGTTCTCAAAGCGGTCTAAGAAAATGAAAGGTTTGCGGCGTACCTTCCAGACAGTAGATCGAATCCCAGCACCATCTGGAATACCCATCGATGCAAGCTTTCTCACCTCGCGCAAATTTATCACCTTCTTCGACAACTGAACAAAGTCCGACAAACGAGAATATTAGGCGGTATTAATCAATTGAAGTTAACCAAACCAGCAGAGAGACAGGGAAAAAAAAAAGCGAGAGAGAGAGAGAGGAAAGGTAAGTAGATAAGGAAATGCCGCTGGCCTCAACTAGAAGCTGAGCCTGTCGAGAAATATCCTCAGCAGATAGACTAGAAGCCGAAGAAGACGTGGAAGTCCTTCCATTAGCCGAATCCTCATGCGGCTCCGGCTTGGCTGTGGGAGGATCAGGCCGAACCGCAGCGGGGGGAGGCTGAGGAACAGGGGCGTGGGCAGGCAAGTCGTCCTCGTAATTGGAGGAGCGATGCTTGAAATTGTTGGAAGAACGGTAGCGGATGCGATTTTCGTCGGCGGAAGAGGGGGGGTCAGGCGGAGGAGGAGGAGGAGGAGGAGAAGACCACATAGAAGAGTTGAGCCAATCAGGTACACGCTTCTTCACCATTTCGATCTCGGAAAGCGGTAAAAGAAAAAGAGAGTTTAGAGTTTCCAGTGTCGTGGTACGGTATCGAAAGAAGAGAAGGCTGGTGTCATCGCTGTAATTAGAAGAGCACAACCATCCAGAATAGGAGTTGCCGCCGGAAATGAGAAACAGAGGAGGGAGTCGCAGAAGGTGGTGCCGTCGTGGTGGTGGGGAAGAGGAGAAATGAGAAACGGATGTCCACGTGACGCGTGAGGAGGATGCACGAAAGAGTAAGAGGACTTATTCAAAGTTCAAACTTCGTTTCATTGCTTCAGTTGGGAAAACAATCTATATAGAAAATTAGACTGGATTAAATATCCTGTCATTTGAATATAAGATAATAAAAAATGAAATATTCAAAAAATTATATGATAAATAATTTATTATATATCTAAAAAATTTAAATAATTTATAAATAAAAATATCAGATAAAAAATTATTTAATTTAAAAATAACAAGTTGATCTAATTTGAATCGATATAAACTAATAATTTAATTTAAGTCTTAAATTATATTATATTCGATTAATAAATTTTAATTTTGGATAATATTTAAATATTTAACCAAAGTAATAATTAAAAGCTATACAATTTACTTACAATTAACACACTCATTTCAAGTTATACGCACACATACATGCTTATATATAATAAAATTTTATAAAAAATAAATAGTATTTAGATTATATGTGTATATAATTTATCCGATCATATATTATTTACATTTTTTAATTGGATATCTAATTTATTTGATCTTTTTATTGATCGAATCGATTATTTGATTTAAAAACAAATATCATATTAGTTATTTTTTTTTCGATAAGTAAGAGATTTTATTACTTACGAAAGGATAAGGATTACAATTCTGATATCAAACTACCATACAATCAACAAGAGTAGCCAACTTTTGGAATTTTACCTTATAATGTGGGTGCATTAAACGTCTAGCTACAACTAAGACAATAGTTTGACTGATATTATCTATATCCCTACTACGGTTTTGAAAAACTCTCAAGTTCCTCTCATACCATACATTAGCAATATAAGATGAAAAAAGTGCTCCTAGGACCTGTTTTTTCTGTCTATTTTGTCTAGATCTTTTCAGCAAGGACTGCACCTCCTGTTGCCACCCTTGGATAGGGTCCCTTCTGTCAGCACATCTTCGAATTTTCCTCCATATAGCCGCTGTGGTAGGGCAGTGGATAAACAAATGGTCCCGGGTTTCGAGACCCTGCTGGCAGAACACACATTGCTCTGATACATCCATACCAATCTCCCGAAGTTTAGCTTTGGTCATCAATCTGTCCCTGAATGCCAGCCAAAGAAGGAAACTTTGTCTTGGCAAGTTAAGGGAGTTCCACACAAGCTGGGCCCACTTCTACTTATCTTGTCTGGGTCGCATCGCTTCATAAGCATCTTTGATGCTATATTCTGGAAAACCATTCGACCACCTCGAAAGAATAAAACTTTGTAACCGGGTGCGTACAAGGAGGATTCTCTGAAACAACCAAGAGGTATAAGTAGTGGGATTGTACTCCCACAAACTTATATTCTTAAGGTAGACATCATGGATCCACTTCACCCAAAGCGAATCCTTCTTAGTAGCAAGATTCCACAGTAGCTTACCCAGGGCACACTGATTCCAAATGTCCAAGTTAAGGAAACCAAGACCACCCTCAGCTTTAGGGGTACAAATCTGTTCCCATGAAACCAGGGCGTGTCTTCTAACATGTATCTTTCCTGACCATAGAAAGTTTCGACAGAGACTCACAAACTGATGGAGGATCTTTCTTGGTAGGAGGATCACCTAGCTGAAGTATAGTTGTATATTAAACAAGACCGACTTGATAAGTTGTAGTCTCCCCGCATAAGATAAATAAATAGTGCTCCAATGCCTAAGATGAGTTGTTACCTTTTCCAACATAGGTTGAAGTAGACTAGCCGAGATTCTAGAAGAGGTTAGAGGTAGGCCAAGGTAAGTAATCGGAAGAGTACCTTCCTGGAACCCCAGAAGATCAACAATTGCTCTTCTGATATCGGACGACACGCCACCAAAATAGACAGTGCATTTCTGAGGGTTTAGGATCAAACCTGAGATCCCAGAGAAATGATTAAGGACATCCTTAAGGCACTGGACACTATGCAAATCACCATGACAGAACAAAAGGATGTCGTCAGCAAAACTCAGATTTGTTATCTTCAAAGCTCTGCATCTAGGGTGGCCTTTGAAAGTATCATTGGTCCAAAGCTGCTTGAGACATCTGGTCAGGTAATCCATGACAAGGACAAATAAGTAGGGGGAGAGGGGATCTCCTTGCCTCAACCCTCTTTTCGCCTGAAAAGGTGGAGACAACATGCCATTTAAGTAGAGGGAGAAAGTCACAGTATTCAAGCAAGCAGTAACCAACTTTACGAACTGGTAAGGAAAGCCATACAGAAGCATAAGGTCCCTCACAAAACTCCAGTTGACCATGTCGTAAGATTTTTGGAGGTCCAACTTTATCATGCATCTAGGGGAGACTCCCTTTCGAGCACATTTCCTCACCAACTCATGAGCCAATAACACATTCTCACCGATGCTTCTCCCCTTCAAGAAAGCGGATTGAGCAAGGTCAATGATTGAGGGTAAAATACCTTGAAGCCTCTGCGTAAGAATCTTCGAGATGATCTTATAAAGCATGGTGCAGCAAGCAATAGGTCGAAAATCGGTGACCTTTTGCGGGTTCGGCTTTTTTGGCACTAGGGTAAGAGATGTAATATTTACCTGCCTAGGCAGGAAACCGGTAGTGAAGAAATCCCTAGTAGCCATGAATAACTCATCTCCAATAATATCCCAGCTCTTTTTAAAGAAACCTGCTGAGTAACCATCTACGCTTGGAGCCTTAGAGTCACTAACAGAGAAAACAGCTGCTCGGACCTCCTCTTTGGAAACAGGGGCATTTAGAGCTAACTTTTGCTCATACGTCAAAGAGCAATCCACGATAGAAGGGTTAAGAACTTCAAGAGACAAAGTATCAGTGCCTAAAAGCTGCTTATAATAGTCACTGAAGGCCTTCTGGATTTCCTGAGCACCCCTGATCTCCCTTCCATTCTCTCCTATAAGGAAAGCAATGGTTTTCCGCTTTTTCCTCTCCTTCGCCCTTGCATAGAAGAATTTATGATTTGAATCCCCACAGTGGAGCCATTGAATACAGGCTTTTTGCCTGAGAAACATCTCCTCACAGTGTAGCAAATATGAATACCTGCTCTCAAGGCTGTTCAGCTGGTCTCTGAGACGGGGGTCGGGAGGGTTACGAAGAGATTTCTTCTGAAGGAAAGACACCTCCTCACGCATAGCAGCGACCTTCTGGGAGATACTGCCATATTTTACCTTATTCAATTGCTTGAGGTCCTTCTTGAGCATCTGGAGTCTCGACCAAACTCTAAGCATGGGGTTGCCTTGCAAGGGTTGATGCCAAGCAGCGTGCACAAGGGGTAAAAAAGCCTCATCGTTCGTTCAGAATTGGAAAAACCGAAACAGCTTCTTGCCTTGGACAGTAGAGACCCGAAGATTAACCACTACCGGGTTGTGATCTGATACCAGAGGGCTAAGGAACTCTGCAACAGAAGAGGGAAAAGATGTCAGCCATTCCATATTAACCAGAGCTCGGTCCAATTTACACATGACTTCCTCAGCACCCCCTCGTTTGCTGGACCAAGTATAAAACGTTCCTTGCCCTTGTAAGTCAGATAATCCCAGCTCTAAACAACAATCCTGGAAGTCTTTCATATCGGTAGCATTTGGCAGGTCACCTTGGAACTTCTCACTGCAGGATAGGACCACATTGAAATCCCCCATAAGGATCCAAGGTGAGCCGAGAATTTTGTGCTGCTTCAACCAATTCCATAGCCTTCTCCTTTCTATACCGCTATTCATAGCATAAACGAACCCCACATGAAAAGAATAATTCTCCATCAAGTGATTGACTTCACAAAGAATGGCTTGATCACACATGCTAATGGCTATGACCTTCCACACACATGGGTCCCAAGTGACCCAAATCCTCCCATTATGATGCTGGGAATAATTTTGGATGAGATTCCAACCACTCCTTACTTTATTAAATACACTACTACACTTATTTTCTTTTACTCTAGTCTCGAGGAAACTAACTAAGGATAAAGCATTACTTCTGCAGAAAAGATTGACTTCCTTGTGCTTGGAAGCCTTATTCAGCCCTCTAACGTTCCATGAACTAATCATGACCACCCGGATCAGATTGCTGGGCACCTCTCCTAACATATTGTTTCTGCACAGCTCCCGATATGCCAGCCGGGCCACTTTGAGTTTCCATTTCAGGTCGATTCCTTGAGATGACTCTCAGCTCAGGGGGTAGAATAGGGTCCAAAGAGACCTCTGGGGGGACAGATTCCTGCGAGCTCTGCCGCTGACCAAAACCTGGACCATTTTGAGAGCCCGGGCTTCGGGGAGTGGCCCTAGCTGTAGGGGCAAGGGTACTTGAGGGATGCACACAAAACACATCTTCGCCGCAGCCTGCCCTGCCAACATCATTTACAGGAGCACTCTCTTTACCTTTCCTGTGGTCTCTAACAATTACCCATTCCCCACCAGACTCCTTGGGGGTCTTGTTGATAGCCCTGTGAGACTTACAAGCGGAAGCAGCGTGACCAAACCTGTCACAGAAATGGCAGTAAATAGGTTTCCAATCATATTCATGAACCTGCCCCGAAAAAAAAATATTCGGGAACGGATTTGGGGTCCCCATCCATGAACCTGCCCCGAATATTTTTTTATATTATATATATATATAATTTTTTTATAGGATATAAATTAAAAGTATAATATAAAAAAAAGGTTTGAGGATTGGGGATGGGATCGGGGATTGAGTATAAAGTTGGGTTTTGGGGATCGGGTCGGATTTTAAGGTCAGAGAATAAATTGGGGATGGGAAATAGATTGGGGATCGGGTCGGGTATGAGGATTTGATCCCTACAGGGATTGGGTCGGGGAATCCCCAATAAAAAAAAGGGAATCGGGTCGGGTTCGAGGATTATTTTTCGTATCGGGTTCGAGAATGGGGATGGGATCTCCGTCCCCAACCAGCGTCGTTGCCATCCCTATTCTTTGTGATTGATTTAGTTTTTATTTTTATATCTGTGAGGAAACAAACTTCAAGAGGATACTAGATATGTAAGTAGAATATAATGGTAAGACTTGTTAGAGTGCATGGTTTTAAGTTCAATTATGTTCATTGTTGCATCACTCCATTCTTCATCCTCTTGTTTCCACAAAAATTAGGTCATGAGTAAAAATAGAGGAGAAAATGATAAGGGGTTGGGGTGTGTGAGTGGAGGGATGGAGAAGTGAAGGAAGGAAGGAAGGAATGTGTGAGTAGTTCACTTTGGTGTGGTGGGATGGCATGAGTCCCTTAGGTTGGGGATGAAGTTGGGCGTGAGTTTCTCACGTGAGGGAGGATTTTGTTGTGAGTTCCTAATGTTGGTGGTGGGGAAGGGATTGAGTTACTAAGATTGAGGTGGAGGTTAGGCGTGAGCTCTTGACGCTAGGGTTAACTATAACTTTGAACATGTTTGCATTTCAGTTCACTATTATGAAGCTATGCGACAATGTGTTCGATTTCTTGACAAACCCACCTTTCTTGAGCATGTACGATGAATGTGCTTGCAATTATGAAGACTTTTTCCATTATATGGAAACACCAATTGAGATACTAGAAGATTTTAGTTATTTAAATCATGGAAATATCGAAACCTACTTGATAGTTTACGAGTGATACATTTTAATCTTAATGCACGGTTAGACATACCTTTCTTTTTATAGAATAATGGTTAATAGTTTTTTCTTCTTTCTTTTGTGTATGGCTTTTACCTTATTTTTTTCCATCAATAATTTTATGAAAATAAAGTATTGGATGTCATTTTATCTTAAAGTTATAACCGAAGTACTTTTATGAGCTGCAGGAGAAGGCACCAAATAAGACCAAGGATTGCGGAGTTACAACATCGATTTGACATAGAAATAAGAAAAAAAAAACATGCAGTAGAACTGGCTCTAAGTAGTTTAATGAAAATAATAATAAAAACTTTTATTAGAGGGCTATAATGCAACAAAAATGTACATAATAAGTGTGGTACCCCACATTTTTAAAACCTAAAATTTGAATATTTAACATTTTATTCGGAAAAATTTAACCTTTAAACTATTGATTTAATTATTTTTATGAGCCTTTGATTTAAAAAAATAGATAAGATTATTTAATAAATTAATATAATTATTTTTATCATTTTATCTTACTCTTTTTATTTAAATTCCAAACCCATAATTTTACCAAAATTAGTTTATTAAATTAATACCCCAATTTTTGGATAAAATAATTTAATATTTTTTTCCAATAGCCAAATTTTAATCTAAATTCCAATCTTAGCTCTAAAAATAATTTTATTTTCTTTTTCTTCTTTCCCTTTTTCTTCCTTTTCTTTTGCTTTACCTTTTCTTTATTTTCTTTTCTTCTTCTTTCTTCCCTTGGGCCAGTCTGAAATGCACCCCCTTCTTCTTTTCTTTTCCCCCAGGCTAGCCCAGCTCTCCCCCTCTTCCTTCTTTCCTTCCTTCCCCAGGTTGACACACTTCTCCTCTTCTCCCGCATGACCCAACTCCTTCCTCCTTCCTTTTCTTCTCTCTCGAGTGGGTCGACCCTCTTCTTTTTCTTTACTTTTCTCCCCCGCACGTCCCATCTCTCCCCCTTCCCGTGTTCCCCATCTTCACCCCGTGCCAAACACCCCTAGACCCCCTACACACACCCTCCTTCTCCTGCACCCCCTACACTCCTACTGCACCTCCACCTCTGCCTGACTGAAAAACTTGCACCACCACCTCCCCTATTGTTCTTTTCTTTCCATTTATGGCCTTGTAACCCCCTAGTCCCCTTCCTCCTCATGCTCTTCCCTACCCTTTTCATCCCCTACCTGCCACTCCCGCCTGCCAGCTTTCACCTCCCCTACACCACCTACCTAGCATGCTAGTCAAACCCCCTCTCCTCCTCTTATTCTTCTTCTCTTCTTCCATTCCATTCATCTCCTTCGTGCCCTACTCTCTCTCCCTCGACCCTATCTTCTCTTTTCTTCCCTCTTCTCCCCGCCCCCTGCTTTTTCTCATTCATTCGTTTGCCGCCACCATTGATTCTTCCACCACCAACCTAGCCTCTATCGTCGGCCACCACCCTTTTCTCCTTCCTTCCTTCTTTTCTCCTCCTCCTAGGCCTCCTTAACTCTCCCTCTTTGTCCCTACGGCAGTTCCTACTGACTCCCCTTACCTCCACCCATTCTCCTTGCAACTGCCCCTCCTCCATCGTAGCCACCACAAGCTCCTCCGCCACATCCTCCCTACAGTGCCTGAGCAACCAACACCCAACATCACCTGCAGCCCTACCCCCTTTTCTTTTCTCTTCCCTTCAGCACCCCCACCCTACAGCCACCACCCTTCAGCCACTGTCCCTCTCCCTTTCCTCTACCACAATAGCTCTTCCCAACTGCTTACCGCCAACCGCCCACCTATCGCATCATCCCTCACAGTCGCCCACGCCACCTACACCTATTGTCCCCCTTCTATACTCTTCTTCTCCTTTTTCTTCCTCTTCCCTTCCTAACTCCCTCCTCCTTGCAGCTTGAGCCGCCGCCTCCGCCACCCTCGAGCCACCTGCACCACACCCTCCAACCATCGGTCGCCTCCTCCCTTACCTCTTACACCCAACAACCAAAACCACCACCTCCCACCATCACCCACACCATTCACCTGAGCCATCTCCCCCTTCCATGCATCTTCCTTCAAAGTTGCATGGCTCACGGTGAACATGCAGTGTGAGTTATACCATGTAAATTTAATGTATTTTGGATAATATTACGGTATAAAAGTAGTTTGGTAATTTAATATTTAATAAATATTTTTAATAAGAATTTGTATTTCATTTATCTAATGATAATATGGTATTTTTAATATTATTTTAGGTACAAAACTTTATTAAATGAAGTTTAAGAATTTTTAATTGGATATTGATAAATTATTATTTTTGTTGGAAATCAGGCAACCTTTACACCCCACTAAAAAATTTTGGATATCTTATGTTATAGCATTAGGGATTTTGACATGTGATTTGTGTAGATATGATATGTTACAAATAATTTAATGTTTATTAATGTGTAAGATGTCATGTGTGGGAAAGGGTGATTGAAAAGAGGGTCTAATGTTGGATAGTAATGATGTACGTTATGTTAGCTAAATATGGACACTTGTAGTAAAAATATTTCTACTAAGAACCCTAGGGGAAGTTTTGTCATTTAGACATATCATGATATTTAACCCTAATCGGGGTGCCTATTGTGTTATAAGTAATGTTGGGAATGGACGTAGGAGTTTGGTGTATCATAAACACATGGTTGAGCATAAATATCAATATTTCAGGGTCTAGAGGTATTTTGGTAATTTGTAATATATGATGGTGATCGTTCCAATTAATGTGATGGCTAAGTGTTATGTGGGGTTGAGAGTGAGAATATGGTTTGGTGGCATTAGTAACACGTGTTTGTGCATGAATAGTGATATTATATGGCTTAAGGGTATTTTGGTAATTTTAAAGGTGCAAAGGTGGTTATCCTAATAAATGTGCATGATAAGTAATTATTGGTGACAAGTATGAAAATAGGATTTTGTGGTATTAGTAACACATATTTGGGTATAAATGTTAATATTATATGGCTTAGGGGCATTTTGGTAATTTTGAAGGTGCAATGGTTGTTATCCTAATAAATATGCATGATAAGTAATAATTGGTTCTGAGTGTGAAAATAGGACCTTATGGTATTAGTAACTTATGCTTGAGCATGAATATCAAACTATTATGGTCTAGGGGCATTTTGGTAATCTCACTTATATTATGGTGAGTAGTATAATAAACATACATGATAAGTATTAGTTGGTGTTGGATATGAGAATAGGGACTTATGGTCTTGGTATCATCTATTTTAGCATGGTTGTTAATATTACATGTCACAAGGGCATTTTGGTATTTTGGCATGTATTAGGGTGATCATCCTAATAAACATGCATGGGGCAAGCTAAACCTAAAGGAAGCTATGACCTTGGATGAGAAGAGCAGGGGTTGATTGCTAAGAGTGGATATGGGGGTTAATGATGACATTATTCGGTAGCTTTGCATAATTAGGGGAGTCTTTAGATGCTAAGGGATGGGTGATTACTAAGTAGGTGAAACTAGGGTTTTGGCAGCACAAAACCCTAGGGGTACATCATTATCACATACAGGAATTTGAGGAGTTGGGCTACACCTCTGAACTATGGTGTTAAACATGCTATTTAGGAACTGTGTACTAAATCTGGTGGCTAGGTGGGATAAGTGGGAGTAGATATAACTACCATGGGGAAATTAGGGTTTCGAGAGGAGTCTGTTGGGGAGGTTGTTATCACATATGTGAAATGAAGGAGTTAGGTTAAAAACTTTAAGGGATGGATGATCATAGTAATACATGCTTGGTTGTGGAAATTTAGGGCCAAATAAGTTGTGGAGGAGGGGTCAGGCCAACTTGGGGAAAAACAGTGGTTTTGAGGAGTAACCTTGTAACACTCCCAAAATTCACTACTGAAAAATTTTGTTTTATTTAAAGAAATAGCGAAAGCAAAAAGCAAAAACTGTGAATTTCGGGGATATTATTGTCACACTTAGTACCAGACCGATTTTCTCTTACCGTTCTAGTACCAATTGCTAAGGCTAAAAGAATAAAATATAATTTGCTCGAACTCAAACTTTATTTAAATTAGAGTAGCGCAAATAATTTAGTTACAAGAATATAATCCACTAATGGTGGTTACAAGAATAAAGATCATTTTACAAAAGAATAAAAGGTAAGAGAGAATAAAGAAAATCCTGAATCATTCCCGGACAATCCTTACACTCCTACCCGGTGCCCACTTGAATAGCACTTGAAATAGACCTGTAAGGTACATTGTCCATCGAATAGGCAGGGATCCACAAATAGAACCCTTCAATACTATGGTACTGAGTAACCCCTTTAAACCAAACTAAAAGTTAAGCCTCGCATGCAACACATGATACATAACCTATATAGAATGATAACATACGGACTAAGGAAAATGATGATGGACATCATGACTAATACACAAGGCAACCCCACATACGATAAGAAATGCATAACACAAAATCCACGTACTTGGAAAATCCATCACATACCCAAGCAGGGACAAGCACTGAAGCCAAACTCATGTCATATTAATATATCATAATGCGAAATCAGTAATTTTGGTCTTAAGCCATTAATTAATCATTATTCAATCATCATCTCTTGAATTTATATCCATGTGAGTGTGGGAACCCCACTATTATAGCCGGTGGACCGAAAACATATAGGGCATAATGCACCTAACCATTATTATTCGCTAGTGGATCGGTTTCCAAGGCTCCCTACACCTGGCCACTATTATTCGCCGGTAGATCGGTCTGGCCCCGACTCACATGGTGTTCCACTATAAGTGATTAGTATCTTCCCATAATTTATTAATATCCAACATTTGGTTTATTGAGCTCGGGATCCCTCACTATTATAGCTGGTGGTCCTAAAGCATATAGGGAAAAACACACTTGACCACTATTATTCACTGGTGGACCGGTCTCTAGGGCATCTTGCACCTGACCACTATTATTCGTAGGTGGATCGGTCCGGGCTTGACTCAATAATCCTTCACTTTACGTAATTAGTACTTTATACATGTCTTATTGAACATGCCCATTTATTCAATTCGAGGGAAGGGGAAAGGTCACAAATTCAGAGACACAAAGATATACTGGCCATAGAATCAAGCATTCCATATCAAGGATCGTGGCATATACCAAACCCTAACACATACTTCAACGTATCCAACACATATTTTCATGCACACTTACAAATCAGGCACCACTTGCATAATTATGATATAACACCATATCACCCCCTTAATTATCCATCCAACCCTAGGTTATGCCATGTTTTTATGAGACTCACTGACTTACCGAATGCCCTTATCTTATAATTGACTATTACTTTTGTCAAATTATGAAACTCGTCTAATCCATTAACATGTGAAACACAAGTTACCAATTTACCCCTATTATCTTTATAAAATTATTGAAATATCCCTTGTCTGCAAAACTACCAAGTCACCCCTTTCTATTTGCCAATTTACCATATTACCCTTCATGTTGCATAATTACCAAGATACCCCTTGCATGTGTTAGATTACCAAATTATCCTCCATACTTATTAAATTCATCAAATCGCCCTTTTGGTTGGCTGAATTACCAAATTGCCTTTCTTCATTATTATAATTACCATTTTGCCCCTTTTTACTTACAAAATTATCAATTTACCCTTTCTTTATGCCAATTTACCAAAATACCCTTCCTCCTTTATTAAATTACCCAAAATATCCTTCTCCTTTATTAATTACCAAGTTACCCCTTTATTTTACAAAATTATCAAAATGCCTTTCCTTTATACCAAATTACCATTTTACCCTTTTGCTTTACATAATTACCAAAATACCCTTCCTTTAAACCAATTTACCATTTTACCCTTTTACTTTACATAATTACCAAAATACTCTTCCTTTATACCAATTTACCATTTTACCCTTGTTATGCCAAATTTACCAAAATACCCTCACCTTATAAATATTAATATACATGGTCCATATACATCATCTAACACCACCAACTATTATTATTTATCATAATACTTATTAGCACCTACCACAACCACTTACTTAGGCCACAACTTTAGCATAAGAAAATTTACCAAAATGCCCTTAGGGCTCATATTGACATTATTTATGCAACAAATGACCACATTAGCATACTATATCATACATATGCATTTCATATCATCATTGATAACAAGAATCCTTCCTTTAAGCATTATTTCTACACATGGCACATAAATTATCATACTTTTATTTTCACCAACCAACACATGCCACTAAACACCTTATATTTAACACCATATATCATGCGTATAAATATATTAAAAATCCTAATATGCTAGCATACGTATATCCATACGTTTTAGTAGGGTATAACGGTTAACTTATTTTCCTTAAAAACTTAAACCTTACCGGTACCCCGGTTATAGGTTTGAGCTTTGATTAGTAAAAATTAATACCTAAAATAATATAAAAAAATTAGCATAATAGAAGTAGAAAATTAAAAGAATAATTTTTATCAAAAGCTTAATTAAATATATACTAATATTAACCCTTATTATACCTCAAAAGTTAGCTAAAATCATAAAAGGGGAGCACCAAACTCACGCTGCATGCAGAGTTGAAGGGGGAGAAGGGATCGAAGGGGGGAAGTGGAGGAAGAGAGGTGTTGGTTCGGTTAGGGTTTTGGGAGTTAGGTGGGGAGCTTGTGAAGGGGATTTAGGGTAGTGGTTGAGTGTAGGGAGGTAGTAGGGGTGTAGGTGGTGGTCAGGGGTCGGTGATCGGCGATGGAGGCGGTGGCTGCAGGGCTGCAAAAATGGTTGCAAGGGTGGCGGAGGAGAAGAAAAAAGGGAAAAGAAGAAGGAAAAGGAGGGGCTGTAGGGCTGGGTTTCATCCAAGGGAGGCAAGGCAGGGGTAGGGGAGGTTCTAGGGAGTGGATTGGTGGCCGTGGTGGTGGCGGAAGAGGCGGAAGGGCGGCAGACGGTGGTGGTGTAGAGTGGAGGCCGAGAAGGGGAAAATAAAAAGAAGAAGAAGAAGGATGGTTGTAGGGGTATGTGGGGGTGACTTGGTGATATAAGGAGGTAGTAGGGGTGGCAGGGAGGTAGTGCAGGTGGTTGTTTGGGTGGTGGCAGCGGCGGTTGAGGGTGGTAGAGCAAAAATAGGGGAAGGGGAGAAGAGGGGAAGGAAGAGAGAAGAGGCTCGGTCGGGAGGAGGGAGGCTTGAAAAATGGGTAGAGAAGGGGAGTTAAGGAGAGGAAAAGGAAGAGTGGGAGAGGGCAGGTATGGACGGTTGGGTAGAGGTGTAGAAGGGTGGCACATAGGGTGGTAGGAAGAAGAAGAAGAAGAAGGGAAAATAGGGCATGCAGGGAAGGGCTGGAGGGGCATGTTTGGTCCAAAAAAGGGAAGAAAAGGATGGGGGAGAGAGGGGGAGTGAGAGCAGGTTGCAGGCTGAAAGGGCAGGTGGTAGAGGTGGTGGTTGCAGTCTGAGGCGGTGGTTGAAGAAGAAGGGAGAAGGGAAGAAGAAGAAAAGAAGAGGTAGGTAGGCTAGGTGGGGAGAGAGAAGAGGATGGGTCAGTCCGCGCGTGAGGAGGAGGGGAAAATGAAAAGAAAGCTGGGATGGCCCAACTAGGAGGAAAAGGAAGAGAAAAAGAAAGAAAGGGGAAGATGGGCTGGCATCGACACGGGAATAAGGAAGAAGAAAGGGACTGGGTCGGGCCCAACGCAAAGGTGAAGAAAATGAAGCAGGTCGGGTGGCCCGAAGGAGAAAAAGAAGAAAAGGAAAAAGAAGGAAAAGAAAAAGAAAGAAAAAAAGGGGGAAAGTGAAAAAAGGAAAAAGGAAAGAAGGAAAAAGGGCAAAATAAAATTTTAAATAAAGGCATTTAATATTTTTGATAGATAAATTAAATTAATAATTTAATTTATTAGAATTTAATATTTTAATTTAAAAAGGATAATTTTAGTAAAATATTAGTTTAGGAATTTTATCTAAATAAATGAGTATGATAAAATAACAAAATATTTGTTTTAATTTATTAAATATTCATATGCATTTTATATACTAAAAAATCCACAAAATAATTAAATTAAATAAATTTAAAATTTAATTTATCCCAAATAAGTGTTATTTATTAAATTATAGGTTTTAAATTTTTTTGGGTATTATAAACACTAGGGACCAATTGTTATCGTGTGTGAGGAATGGGGAAAATGGGCCATGACTCATGAATAAAGGGGCTTCTAATGACATGTTTAGGTTATTGGATAAGTTGGGGACTCAAAGGATCATTAGGGGGTAAAGATATACCTGGCTTAGGAAACTAGGGTTTCTAAGGGGACAGAGTAGACCCCGGGTGGTAGTAAGGTAGGAGTTATACTTGAGTTGTGCATGGATGTGGGTGGTATCTGAACAAATAAGATAAGAATAAGACACTAATCATTTAAAGTGGAAGATCGCTTGAGTCAGGGCCAGTTGTACCTTACTGATTGATCCATCAATGAGAATAATGGTCAAGAGTGTGCTGCCCTAGGGTTGTACCTTATTTACCGATCTACCGGTGAGAATAGTGGGGTCTTGCACTCAAGTAATTAAAACCATTGAATGATAATAATTATGGGAAGACATTAATCACTTAAGTGAAAGATCAATTGAGTTGGGCCGATTGTACCTTGTTGACCGATCCACCAATGAGAATAATAGTCAGGTGTGTACTGCTCTGGGGTTGTACCTTATTTACCGATCCACCGGTAAGAATAGCGGGGTCTCGAACTCAAGTAATAAAATCCTTGGACAATAATAACCTATGGGAAGACACTGATTACTTATAGTGAAACATCACACAGACCGGGACCGGTTGTACCTTGATTACTAATCCACCAGTGAGAATAGTATCCAGGAGCATGTTGCCCTAGAGTTGTACCTTATTTATTAACTCACTGGCGAGATTAGTAGGGTCCCAAACCTAAGGGGATATAAAATTCATTAGTTGACTAACATTATGAGTCTAGATAATAATGAATGAGCTGATGTGATCTACTGATGTGTATGACATTTTTGTTACGAAGTTGTTGAGAAGTTTATGGATTGATTAAGTGAGTCGTGCCTCCTATTTAGGATGGCGTGGTCTTCTAACTATACTACAAAGAGCATCACTTGTATGTTTCAACAGTAAGTCCTACTATTTCTAAGTGAATGATTATTGGTAGCATATGACCTTGATGCACGAGGCTACATGAATGCTATCGCATTTCATTTAATGTATGCATAATTCCATGTTCATGTGATTTATGTGATGCATCTTATGTGTTGCATGAGGACCTTGCATATTAGTCTTGTATAATAAGTTACTTAGTACCATTGTACTAAAGGTTTTCCGAGATCCTATCTAGTACTTATAACTGGATGTTTATGTATTTTTCCTTATAATCTCTTATATTTTCATTTCCACTAACTTTATTTTGTAACCATAATTAGTGAGTTATATTTGGAGGGTGAATTAACCTCCCTGACTATTACACTACTCTAATTTATAATTATATTCTTGAAATTTAAGTAAGTAACGTTTTAATCTTAGCACTTGGTATCGGAATGGTAGAAGAAATCAGTTTGGTACTATGTATGGCGGTAGCACCCCAGAATTTACTGTCTTCACTTACTCTTTTTAACTTTTAAAAATAAAATTTTTCAGTAGTACATTTTGGGGGTGTTACCATAAGCACATGAAAAAATTCCTAAACAAGCTCGAGAAAAAAACTCCACAAGTTATTATTGATTATGAGTTACCTATGATGATAACATTCGTGGACTATGCAAGCCATCCATCCTGTTATAACCAAAGTAATTATTTCATCATCATCAATCATGGAGTTCAATCATCATCTCTAGCTGACACAACGATTAAGGGTATTTTTAGATCACATTATAGACAGACTATTACGGCGGGTCAATCATCCTTTAGTGGCCCATCATCCTCAACATGCATGGCCTAGCTATCCTCCTCCACCCATGTGCATTATCCAACATCTATAAATGAGGAAAAAGGTTATGGTGGTGGTAATGACATTGAGGATGATGATGTAATACCAAATGGATGAGGCATATGCCTGAGGGATGATTGGTACTTAGTTGGACCATATCCCAAAGATCTAAGGAACCCTAATTTGATCTCAATCTTTAGAGTTCATAATTCATTGGATATATGGTTTGGAAAGTATTAACTTTATTTCTCATTTCCTTTGTGGTTTATCATATATTTATTATGTTTGGCTCTTTTGTTATTTAAGATCATAAAGTTTTGAGGGTTCACACTAGACTTGAACAACCGAGTAAATGAATTGGTTGGATTGATGATTACTATTTAAATCTCAATTTTACATAGGATTGTAACATCTCACGAACTACGCATGTTTGTATGTGCATTGGCCTATTATGTCCTCTTTTATAGAGATATGGTAGCCAAAAGCTAATAAATTCCATATGTCGAGGGGTGAGATGGCAATTACCCTCCTAGTATCACAATCACTCCTTAGATTAGTTGAGGAAGATTTCAGGTGTGTACTTTCCCGAGGAGCTTAATAATTCTTCAAAAGGAGACCTATTAATACTTATAAGATAAACTGTAACACCCCTAAATTTATGACTTAAAAATTTTGTTTAATGAAAAGGGTTTTAGCGGAAGTAGAAAGATAAAACCGTAAACTCGGGGGCATTACCGCCACACTTAGTACCATATCGGTTCACTCCTACTGTCCCAATATTAAGTGCTAAGGCTAGATAAGAATAACATCAAATACGAGTCACTAATAAAACACAAGTCATATGGAATCAGAGTGCGAAAATCAAAAGATACATCCCAAAAGTATAGTTTTAAAGTACTAAATGTCAGAGGACATCATACAGCGGGATAAAACAAAATATAATAATACAGGGATACAAAAAGGAGGATGAACTCCGGCCACGTCACTCTCGACCCCCAAGCTAGGTCCAGGCTCAACTCTCAGCCCTGCCCGATGCCTCGTAAGCATTGTAAGCATCGGAGACATCGTCCCCTACCTGCACAAACTCAGGCGGGTCTTCTGCTCGTGGGAATGAGCAGCACCCATGAAACGGGTGATTAGTACGCTATGTACTGAGTAAGGTAACGCACTAAGGCCAACATACACAAAGACACATGACATAGCATACATGGCATAATTACGTAGACAGCATGCGATAACACAGATAAACAATACCGGCTATGGGCCGGATAACTTATTCTTTAGATCTCTAATAAATATAGTTGATTCACATCATAGTTTTTATCAATCCATGTGAGTGTGGGAACCCCACTATTATAGTCGGTGGAATGGTCATGAGGGTACATGCCCTGCCACTATTTTAGCCAGTGGACCGGTCACGAGGGTAACATACCCTGCCACTATTATTTGCCGGTGGACCGGTCTGGCCCCGACTCACAAGGTGTTTCACTATAATTATTCGTATCTTTCCCATGTCTTATTATTATTATGATTGGTTTGTTGAGCACAGAATCCCCCACTATTATAGCCGGTGGAACGGTCATGAGGGTAACATACCCTACCACTATTATTCGCCAGTGGACCGGTCATGTAGGGCACCCCAACCCTAGCCACTATTATTCGCCGGTGGACTGGTCTGGGTCCGACTCAACATCTTTCGCTTTAAGTGATTAGTGTCTTAACGTATCTTATTTGAAAGAATTTCACCCTTGACATGCATGGCTAACTACATCCGCACTTATCCCATATCTTGATACTTCTGCATCTCCTTACTCGCCCCGACATCCTTCCTATAACCCACTTTCTCACACCGGGAACCCAACTTCTAAGTGTGTGGATCAGGGCCCACCACCTTATACCCCAAGGTCTACTCACCACCTTACCCTTGGGTTTTCACCAGAAACCCTAATCTGGGCCTATGTGGCCTTTCCTTCTCTGCTTCCCACAACCCACACTATTTTAACGCCCCACGTGTCATGTCCTTCAGACTCAACTCTCCCCTCATACCTCATTCCTCCTCATTTATTTTTATTATTTTCTTTTTCTTTTTCCACCTTCTCAAATTAGGGTTTCCTCCCAAACCCTAGTCGGTCCCTAGGTACCCTTATATTATCTTACATACTATTTTTCACCTCGAGCCTCCAAACTCCCAAAAAAACCTTCCATTGCTTTCCCCACATCCCAAAGCAACCCTCCATACATAAGGTTCGCCCCCATACGAACCTTAACCTCCCCATGCAAACCCTTGATCTCTACCATGCCAAACCCTAGTTCCTCCCATGTAACCTTAGTTTCTCCCACTCATTCATTTTATTTAATTCCCCTTTCACTCAGCTATTCATGGATCACAGATTGCTTAGGCCATCCTTACCTACGTTAGCCAACTTACTTCCCCTTGGTTATCTTAATTTCTCATTTTTCTCTTTCATGCCTCCATTACATAATACCTCATCAAATAACCTAGCATGCATATCCTAAGGGCCACATCACATCATACTTGCAGCATATCCATGTTAGCACATACCAGACAAGAGCACGAGAACATACCTTGGTTCCAAGCTGCGCTACACATAAAAATAGATAAGATAATAACATATAGAATACACATATAAATCGTACAAGGCATCCAAGGCAAGTAAAACACGTAACACATAGGCGCCCTTAGCTACGTCCTTACCTAAAACGTCACCGG